>JABCKL010016733.1:0-375884 GCA_018851305.1 Calocybe cyanea
AGATACTAGTACCAGGAATCTCTGGCAAAGCGTAAACTCTTGATATTTTGATGATGATGGGTGCCATTACTAAATCCGAACAAGTGTATACTGGATATAGAAGATCCTGGACGCAATGTGTCTCTATTTCGATTCAGGCACACCATAGAAACACTTATTGAGTTCAACCAAACAACGTTCGGATAATTGGTGAGCCTAGCAAAGAGCTGTCTCTTGATATTGAGATCTCTCGACCCTTAAATTGTTAGGCAGCTCATTAAACCCCCCTTTGGCAAAGTATATGTTTGGCTACGTTTGGATCAGATCTCGTTGTCTTGGTTCTAAATGTACAGTGTGAACCCGACCAACCGCTAGAATACCCGCCGATTTTACAGGCATTTATCGACGCGATTCCTAACTGAGATCATATATTTGACACTATACACACAGTGCATTGGTGGCACACGATTATTATTATTTTTTAAAGTGAAGCCTTTTCATTAAGATCCGATAATTCTGTTGGGGGTAGATAGGTCACAAAATCATATGATGCAACAACTTTCAATTCATTCACGAAATTATGGGCGTTTGGCTTGATGCCTCCACTTCAACCAAACCAAGTTACCATCCCCACCATTATCAGTAACATCGCATCTACGTTGCGCAACCTCGATAACTTTCTCCTTGATGCCCACCTTCCCGCCACGCAACCTAATAAAGTTTTCCACCAGCTCTTCGAGTGTGATGCCGGTACCGCCGCCGGCTTTGTGAGAGCCACGGACCATGATTCCGATCTCCTCTTCAGTAGGCAATGCGTACTTCATGGGCTTATGAGTGCCCGCCTGCTTTTTCAGATATTCCGGAATCGCCAGCTCGGGTACTGAAGATAGATAAGGCGAGTTCGATTCAAAAAACCTGGACACGATCTCATCGGAGACTTCGTCCACTGTGGCAGGAGACCACTCCGGGCGTTCTTTACTTTTTTTCTCCCCGAGGACGGCCTCGACCCCCGTGCCGAAATCAGGAGACGCAGTGTTCTATAGTAGATACAAAGAGCCTGTCATTAGGCGCGCGTACACAGCAACAAAGAGTGGCGATGGAGCAGGAAAATTCAAACTCACACAATAAGCCGTTGCAATTCCAAGTTCCATATTCAGAGCCTCTAATAAGGTCATATTTTTGCCCCTGCGAATGGCCTTGAGAGCGACTTTCAAACTAGTGGGACTACGGAAATGTAAATCTTTCAGCGTCACTTGCGCCCATTCAGCCACTGATGCTGAAGTATGCCCTGCCAAGGACTCAAGATCTTCGATAATCTGCTCCACATTGTCATGTCGGAACGCATAGTCAAGAGCTTTGCGGGTTTGGCCGGTAAGAGCAAAAGGCAGTTCATCTGGACTAGGTTCTTCCGTAAATTCCTCAACAGTGTTGTTGATTACGGTAGGATGGGCGTCTTCAAGGGCGGATAGCCGATCAAGGAGTATGGGTATTCTGCGAGATGGAACATAGTGGGTTGCAAACCCGAGCTCACTATTGAAGGGAGAAAAAATCGAAAGTTGTCAGTTCGTCATATGAACAAAATCCCGCCAACGACTGTGACGCACAAGACATGTCTGCCTTTGACAGATCCGCCAGTTAAAGCCAAATATGTCCCCATCTCTCCATCAAGTCTTGACATAAAGTAACTACCACCAACGTCAGGGCAGTAACCTATTTTTGTTTCAGGCATTGCAAAATTAGTATTTTCCGAAGCAATTCTGAATTGAGCGTGGGCTGCGAGCCCAACGCCGCCTCCCACTGTGTCATGATTGCGTCAAAGTCAGAGCCCGAACGATGCACGTTTCAAACTCACTTGTGATCCCATCAAGAATGGCAATGTAGGGCTTGCTTAGTGATGCCATAATGTAGTCCATCTCGAATCCGTAGGATCAATGAGTTGGGTATCACCTTCAAAGGAAACAGGAAGCTCACTCTCGCTTGAAGAAATCCACAGCCTGAGCACGCGTCTCCGGATTGGAAGCATCCTTTACGACCTCTGAGATTTGCCGTCATTGTGGCATCCAGACCTTCAAAATGACAACACAGCTCACTTGCAACATCACCTCCGGCGCAAAAAGCACGCCCGACGCCTCTACCCACAATCGCGCCGCATAGATCGGAAGCGCTCCATTCCTTTGAAAATTCCCGTCCATCAGGAAAAGCGGGCCAAAAGGAGAGGGTGTGTGTGTGGAGAGCCATAAACGCCGAGTACTTACTTCGATTTTCGGGCGGAGGAGTGCCAGCATAGGTTCGTTCAGAGCATTGTACTTTGCAGGCCTATTCAAGGTGTATGTACGCATAGCCAAATTGGACTCGAACAGCACGGGAGGCTGATATGAGTCAAATCAACTGAGCTGATACCGGTAAATATGAAGCGACTTCATACCTCCGAGTCATGAGGAGAAGCGGAAGTAGACATCATTTGCTGCGAAATAGCTCGGGTTCTTTGTGAAGCGCGTATGACGCTGCGTGACATTGCCTTGAATATGGGAGTGGCTAACATCCGGAAACTTCAATGTAAGTTTTGGATGAAAGCAGTGAGAGTATAACCATCATCGCCATTCCATTTCACGGAACAAAATTGTCACGTTCTAGGGTTAAGGTTTGCTTTATGACCATACAACCATCGCGTATCAGGCTGGGTAGCAATCTTGGGACAATCAGGTATGTTGGAACCGTAGACGATACGCCTGGAGAATGGCTCGGCATCGAATGGGACGATCCCCAACGCGGTAAGCATGACGGCTCCAAAAATGGCAAACGATACTTTTCGTGTCGGTAAGAACCCCCAAATCACATAGCTTTGCTTCAAGTTCATTTGATACATTTCCGGCTGAAGGTCCCCTTATTCTGGCTCATTTGTCCGACCTTCGGCATCCATATCTTATGGCCGAACGTTTCTGGAAGCATTGACTTCTAGATACATCGAGAAACTTCATGGCTCCGAATCACACGAGACAGTCGTCTTAGGGTCCTCCAATGGGGCCATCAAGGTAGAAGCCGTACAGCTGGATAAGATCAGAAAGAAGTTCGCTGACCTGAGAAGTCTGCGAGAAGTGAGCTTAGACGGCCAGGATGTCGCTCGATGCGATGCGCAAGGAACAATACAGTCAGTATGTCCGAGTGAGTCGACGCCCTCCCGCTCCACTGGGCGCTCAAAATCACCCGTTCATCGCTTTCGATATCAGACGTACGTGGTCTCGATCTATCCTCAAATCTTTTTTCCGGCTGGGACGTCGTTGCTCTTATCTCGCGTGAATTGTCCGATCTCTCACGACTTGCATTAAAGTCCGTATCTCTATTCATCTTCCACCCTTTCACTCATTTGAAATGACTCATAACCAGCCGCAATCGGCTTGAGTCCGGTGCACATAGTGCCGTCATGGAAACAGCCTTCCTCAATTTAATGGAATTACAGCTGAATGCAACCATGATGACATGGAGGGAAATACGAAATGTCACGGCGATTATGCCGAGACTTGAGGTGCTCGAAATAGGTTACAATGAATTAATGGAACTAGACGACAGTAACGATGATTTTCATTCACTGCGCAACTCGAAATTGCGCGTAATCAACCTCGATGGAAATAGGTGCTCAGATTGGCATCGTGTCTGGAAAGAGCTGAGAGGTTATCCCTGGTATGTCGGGTTCCACGGTCACAATGAGAATTCGTTCTCTGGTTGCAAGCTAACGGTGACAAGCTTAGAGCGAGTTGTATTGACGTCAAACTGGGTTAATACTATACCGTTTCGAGAGGATAAGGAGTCAGGGTTGAAAGGCGTCAAATACATTTCCTTGTCATATAATAAGATCGAGACCTGGGAGGACGTGGACGCGTTGTCGTCCTGGTGTCCAGACTTGGAGACCCTGACGCTAAGCGGAAACCCATTGACGAGTGAGTGTGTTACCAACGCCACCGATCTAAATTTGTGTCGTAGATTAAAGTTTCCTGTGCCCTGAATCCGTTTTTTACTTGTTTTTTCTTCCCAGGACAAGAACCGGAGGGGCACTGGCGACCCTTCACCATATCTCGGATTCCGACCCTGTTAACATTGGATGGGGCGGTGGTGAGTTTATGCCGAGTGTACTTGACCTGACTTGACCATTTATGTCTGGGATGAGGCAGATTTCAGCCAAAGAACGCGCTGACAGTGAAATTTTCTACCTGTCGTATGTCATGCGAGAGACTAATTCTGAGGATGAACGAGCCCAGGCACATCCGCAGTGGTTGAGACTATGCGAAAGTGGGTCTAGTTTTTATATTCACCGCTGAAGACGCATTATTATTTATGCTGTGGACCTGACAGAACATGGACGACCGGGTGGGAAAGAAATTCAGACTAGATCGAAGGACAAGCTCGGAGGACAACTAATTGGTATGCTCTTTTTTCCCCTTCTAATGAATGGACGAATATATATTAATGGAGTTGCATTGCAGCACTAAGCCTGCATAGGGAGGGAGGGGAGCAAACGTTACTAAGAGTACTGCCGACAATGAAGCTGCGGGCTGTCAAGCAGAAGATATGCAAGATGTTCAATATGAAAGGGCAAAACATTTCACTCTGGTTGGAACAAGTAAATGGGAGAATTGAATTGAAATCGGAGCAAGAAAGTTTAGGTTGGTTAGGGGTGGAAGACGGCGACAAGTTAATTTTCAATGAACAGCCTACTTAGTATCATCACATCAACAAATGACAAATCCTAAGCCAGATACTTAGTTATCAGCGACTCCAACCTGCATCGCCGTGTCTAGAAGCTCGGTCGTCGTATCGGTCTTCCCTGTCTTCGCGTCTTTTATCGTCTCGACGACGGTCATAATCATCCCTGCGACGGTCATAATAATCAGGGCCTCGACGGTCATCATACGCCCCACGGCGATAATCATCGTACTCTGCTGCCCTTCCACCATCTATATCCCTCCTAGAGGGAGATCTAGGTCGACGTTCTCCGTAATCAGCTGGTCCACGACGAGGTGACCCAGAACGATCGCGGCGGTATCCCCGATCGTCTCTGTAACGTTCACCACGAGCTCTATCATCACGCCGATCATCACGCCGATAGTTGTCCGGGCCAACGCGCTGGCATACCAAAAGTTAATAACCTATGGCATATTGCACAACAATTGCTAACAACCCACCGTTTCATCCAATGCAACTCGCACAGGCCTACCTCTGAGTTCTTTGCCATCAAGCTCTTTGACGGCACGCTCTGCATCATCGCGGCTCAAATATTCAAGGATTCTGAGATGTGATAGGTGTTATCCCAAAGAGATTGAAACATCGGTGGGTATCGAAACACACCCTTGATTGGGAACGTCGCGATCAATGTCTGCGAAAGAGACACTTCCGGCGTCTCGACCGAAGTCCTTCAGGTCCTAGGGATAGTTATCACATAATTAGGCGTCGTCCTTCCACTAAAGCACAGTGCGAGGGGGCAGATAAAGGCCGCCACAATCGGAGACGTAACCAAAGGACCATGTCCAAAAACGACCAAGCAAGGCAAGCCTCGTCGAACCGAAGTCGGCCAAAAAAATAATAATTTTTTTGCACAACCCACGAAACTCCGATTTGGTTTTTTTTTAATGGAAAAAGTAACAAAAATAGGCCATGCATCCAACCGGTAGAGAGGACCGTCAAGAGAAAAGAAGTCCAAGGCGGCACGGCGAAATCCAGGCTAGGAAGGGATGGGATTGCATACCTGCCAGCTCGTGTCGCGAGAGACTCCAGAGACGATAAGTCGAATTCCAGCGGGTCGGCGAGAGCGCGTAGGCCTGTCGTGATTATTGTTAGATCAGACGCTCATTTGTTGATCACGGTGGTTATCATACCCATGTCTGTCGTCGTAGTTTTCGCGACGAGGGCGACTTTCCTTTGCAAACTCGACGACGATACTAGCGATGGGTGCTTTAGTGTGAGAAGTTGACGAGAACGGTAAGGGTATTACCTTGTACCTAGGAAAGCCTTTCCGTTAAGGTTCTGAACAGCATCCTCAGCATCCTTGTTGGAGTCAGAAAGGGGACAAATCAAGTGAAACGAAATCAATATGCCTTGGAGTTCTCAAATTCCACAAATCCAAAACCTTTCGGGGACAAAGATTTGAACATCACATGTTGAATTATTGAATCCTTATACGAACCCGTCATGACGCGGCAGTCAACGATGCGTCCATAACCTTCAAAGAATTTATTGACATCTTCAGAGCGAGCATCGCTTGGAAGTCCTACAAAAAGAAATAGGTTCAATTGTATCGTACGAAGGGAAGTAGTCGCACTGCCGAGATAGAGTCTGCGGGCCATGGCAATGAGAGAGGGAAGGTTGGGAAACTTTTTCGACTGAGTTTCAAATAAAGACGTGGCCGCGTCAAACAAGACATCACACACCCACGTCAGTACAACGCACGGACCATATAAAAGAATTATGAATTGCCGTAGTAAAGATGGGATAGCTACATAGTAATAAAGTCTCATTCAAGAAAGGTCAAAGCTCAATTAATGTTGGAACCAGTTGATTTTGGTGATATCGATCCCCTCCTGCACCATTTCCCATAGAGGACTAGAGAATATGGATTATGAATAGTTGCAACAATCGAATGTCGCAAGTAAACTTACCTCATGTCACGAAGCCGCTGAACCACGCGGACAAGATGCTCAACGACGAAGTCTATCTCTGCTTCAGTGGTAAAGCGGCCAATGCCGAATCGTAAGGAAGAGTGAGCCATATCCTCAGCCGCACCTAGCATAAAAGTAGGGGTTCTTTAGATACCATTTGAAGATGGTTTTATGGTAACATACCAAGAGCTCTTAGAACATATGATGGCTCTAATGAGGCGGAAGTGCAAGCGCTTCCTGACGACAATGCAATATCCTGAAAAAAACAAGTCAAAGATTGTCCTCATTGACAGCGCACTAATGCACACCTTCAAAGCCATCAACAGACTTTCACCTTCGACGTACGAGAAGCTCAGATTAACACACCCCGGATAGCCATCGACATCCCCGTTCCGAACAACATGCTCGACTTTTGAATTGATACTTTGTATAAGGCGGTTTGAAAGCTCTGTAATTCTAGCATGATCTCTCTAAAAAGGGGTTTCAACGAACGTAAGTTAGCACAGAGCTCCACAACCTGAAAATTCAAAACGTTCATAAAATCAGTACCCCTGCACCATCATCACTATCAAGCTGGCGACTGCTAGGTTTTGCCTAGTGTGACAATCCACCTGATTCACGCGCGAAGCGCATCCCGTGCATGTCTCATCACGAAAAGAAACGCCAAATCCACACTCACCTCCATTTCCAGTTTTGCGATCCGTGCTGCTTCACCGATGCCGACAACCAATGCAGTCGGCAATGTTCCACTACGCAGCCCGCGCTCTTGGCCGCCGCCACTCAAAATAGGCTCCAAACGCACTCTTGGCCGCCTCCGGACATATGCTGCCCCTACACCCTTTGGTCCATACAGCTTGTGTCCCGAAATGCTCATAAGATCGATGTTCATTTCATTGACATCCACAGGTACTTTTCCAACAGCTTGTGCTGCATCGGTATGGAGGTATACTCCGCGGTGCTTACGCACTAAAGCGCCTATCTCCTTCATCGGCTGGATCACTCCTGTTTCATTATTGACAGTCATGATAGAGACGAGGGATGTATCTGGACGGATAGCCTTTTCAAGCTCTTCTAACTGGATAATACCGTTCTCTTGAACGGGTAGATATGTGATCTCGAAACCTTCTTCCCCAAGCTTACGGCACGAATCAAGCACGCACTTGTGCTCCTGAGGAGATGTCAAAGAAGATAGAAGAGGGAAGAGACAGGAAATATTTGCCGTTTGAGTTGTAATTATATGTTTCTTCTTTTCTTTGTTAAACCTTGCGATACCTTTGATAGCCATGTTGTTGGTCTCGGTCGCCCCAGAGGTGAACACAATATCTTTTGCATCAGCACCAATCAGATCAGCGACATGCTTGCAGGGTTTCAGAGCCAAACAAAGCATATTAATGGTGAGCACACCTTACGCGCGTCCTCTACCGCTTGTTCAGCTTCCCACCCATATGCATGAGTCCGGCTGTGAGGATTGCCGTATTGATCAGTAAAATATGGAAGCATGGCATCCAATACACGAGGGTCAACAGGTGTTGTCGCCTGTCGTAGCTTAGCAGCGCAGAGCCGGTTTCCTGAAAATATACGAACCTGCATGTCCAGATATATCGGTCGAGCTTTACCCTTCATCGAGTCTTCCCGACGTGGCGCCTCCAATTTGAAACCAAGCATGTCTGCAGAACGCTAGGTCACATGAAGGCTGAGATGAAAGAGAGCTGAGAGCCCACCCGATCGAGGAGTGAAATCCTGATATGTGGACGGAACATCGACAACACTTGCCCGGTCAGCTCCTGACGGCTGAACAAGGCAACGACGTGCACAGGCAGCTGGGGTGGCGACTTTGGCTGACGCGCGGCGTACTACATTCTGGGAAAACCTTGATAACATGGCCGAATCTATGTATATCAGATAATGGGACCTAGAAGGTCGAGCGTCAAAAATGAATGATCACTCTGCTGAGAAGAAGTCGAGTCGGAGTTGTGGATCTAGGCACGTGATATGCTTAGCTTAGTAAACTGCTATCTCCGCTTTGGCAATACACGTAAGTATGCCGAAGCCTTCAGTAGTCACTAATCACTTATAAGTTATAGTACTGCGTATAGCCCACTGAAAAAACGCCTCATGTCTAGACGCCTGTCACACAGGACCAGAAAGAGAAAAGTCATGTATTTATTCGTTTTTACATATGTAAATGGTATATTACAGAGCAGGGTTTGCGTTCCTGACCAATGTCTCAAAGTACGCCTATTGAAAAAAAAAAAAAAAAAAAGAATCAGGTCCATAGAAGAGCCAGCCCACCCCAAAGAAACATACCTGGAACCATGTACCAGCCTCAGGTGCATTGGGGGTAGCATCACTAAAGTTTTCATTGACACGAAGTTTGTAAGAATCAAGAGACAGGGCTTACGATAGACCGCAGTGAGCATCATAACGAGGTGACGACGTATCGGTGGTTCCGTCACATTCACCGCCAGGTTTGACCCATACAATAGCGTCGATTAGAGACGATCCGGTGTTGAGGGTTGGACGCATGCCGAAGCCAGCACCTTTAACGTTGCACCAATCTCCCCATTGTTGCCTGATGTTCTGGACACCTGAACGACCCTGGTCAACAATAAAATGCGCTGGGAATCCACCACTGGAAAGTGCTGGCGCGAGAGCATTGATATAATGCATCTCGTCGTAGTTGGAGTTGCCCTGTGTAATAGGGTCAGGGGAAGCAGCGTCTGCAAAATGTAAAGGTGAGATCTAAAGGATCCTTTGCTATAAAATCACATACTGAGCGCATTGTAGTTAGCCACGTTTGTTGCGATACCGCGAACAAACTGGGGTGATCCCGCGTCTCTGTAAAGCTGAGCGAAAAGTTGGGCAGCGGGGCTCAAGTTGGCGGACCACCCGAGCCATCCTGCATGTCCAGCATCCAAGTACATATAAACTCCAACAGCATTCAGCTGTTTCATGGCATAAGTGACGCCTTGCTAAACAAGAGTTCTTTCAAGTCAGTTACCATTGAGAAACATGTGGCTTAAAAGTCGAACCTTGTAGGCTGACTGAGCACCAGAGCATTTCGCGACGTTCAAATTCGTCACCAAGTTTGCTAGCGAATCAGGCTCGATAACTGCCACAACACGAACATCAGGATACTCTATGAAAAGTTTAGAAGCGCTTTTGAAGGAGAAAGAAATTTTTGCGCACTCTTAATTTGTGCAACTAGCTGGTCGATATAGTCGAAGTATTTGTTGAGTCCGTCGTTGGCAATAGAGAACTCTCCGTTAGAAGCCAAAGCTGCACAGTCACGGTCGGGGAGATCGTAGACGACAATTTGTACCAGGTATTTTTGCCCAGATGCTTTGCCTTTCGCGGATGCATCTGCAAGATATGTTCCCAGAGTCGGCGCCTTGGCCACAACATCGAACCAAGTGAAAGTAGGAATGTCAGCAACCTTCAGCGCTTTCGCCTTCTGGGTTGAATCTGTAATTTTCGCAGCTGCAGCCTTGACCTCGTCTGCGTAATAAGGTGTTAGATAAATCTAGAAGCTGTTAGGATTCAGTCTTTAGCATGAATGATTGTAAGTTACCTGATACCCTGTATAAGGGTTTCCAGCGGCCGGGGATGTTGTAGGAGTACTGCCACCAGAGGTAGTGGACCTAGTGGTAGTACTACCGGGCCTGGTTGTAGTTGTAGAGACTGTCGAAGAACCGGGACTGCGATGTCATTTAGCCCCCTGCAACCTCGCCATAGATTTGGACTTACAGGCATTGGAAATAATAGTCATTGATTTTTGTACATGTACTCCCAGAAACACAACTTGTGTCACCAGCTACGTATACAGTAAGTCCGTAAGCATTTCATGACAACGAAAGCAAAATACGTACACCAGCCAATGCCTCCGCACTGGGCCCATACAGGCTGAGCAGCATGAACAAACGCCGGAACCAACGAGAGGAACACCGCAAGAGAAGCGAACTGAAGCATCTTGATCTTGAAGGAAGCCATGACCTCGCCTGGGCCTTTTATACCACTCAATGGCAAAACGCTGAAACTACATATCCGGTGTTGTACCGAGCTATGGTTCCGGAAACACGTCGGGAACACAAAACTCGTCAAGTATACGGGAAGTCACAAGACGCATTCAATCAACCACTTCTACGTGATGAAGAACAGACTTGTTTTTGCATTTCGCATGAATCGGTACAACATCGGATGGCCAGTAATTTCTCCTGCAAGTATACAGCGTCTTCAAGATTCCGATGAAATAGTAATTTGTTCGTTGACCGCCGGATAAATCAGCTCGGATACATTCCGCTCCTCTCCAAAATTATGATAGATAGGAAGCAACTATGAGTGAGTAAACCTCTATGAATTTTTCGTGTGCGCTTTCAAGTGCTACGCCCAATTTTTGTCCCGTGACCTCGGTCGTTTTACTGGTTCGAAAGCCGACCAGCACAATGAGCTCCAACGACCACGAGGGCTCATGATCATTTTCAATCAGAACCCGAGTGTCCTACAAGTCTACGGATCTTACAGTATCCATGAACGGAAATGGTTTTCCAAACGCCAAGAATTGCACCCGAAGTCGCACCGAGTAGGCAAGAGATCGGTACTACCGTGCGTTGCAGCGGTATCCTCCAATATGAAGCATTCAAAAGGAGATCGAGATTAGTAGCTCCGTGCTCAAATGCCGCTTGCGCGCTACATACAGATGTACTTCGAATAACGCGGCTGTCAAATGAAATTGTGCTGCAACTGGTGTGGTGACAAGTTCACGCACCAGTAATGCAAAGCTTAAAATTGACTCCGTAGGTCGCGGCAGTTCTAGCTTGACCCTTATAATAGTTTCAATGCAGGTAAGTCGAAGTAATGAGACCTGCAATCAAACGTAAAAGAGGTCATTCGAGAGAGAACTTCTTTAACAGGGACTTTCAAGAAGGTGATAAAGCACCAGTTTGACGAGCATCGGTTAGTTATGTGAGTGTGTCATCAGATACTTGGTTTGTAAGAAAGAACAGCTGAAGATCTGGTTCGTAATGGTGTCTTTTGGCTGTATACAGACAAGGTCAGCGATTCTTCGGTGCACTAGGTGGAGGCGGGAGTAAAGGTATTCCACCGCCAGTAGACAGACCGCCAGAACCACTGTTCTCAGAACCAAGCAGACTTGTTCCTGTAGAGTTGTTTTTCCGCCCCGGGATGGCGATCGAGAAGGTCTGACCTTCTTTCAAGCTATAATCTTTCTTTGGTCCAGTAGGAATGTGCGGAGAAAGCCCTTCTGATGTGGTTTCAGGGTTGAGCTTAGCCTTGTAACGCCTGTATAGCTGTCAGGAGAGACCAGCAGACCAAGGCAGCTAGATTTTTACTTTTCGTAATCCTGGAGCGTAACATCTAAAGCAGCGCTCCTTTAACATAGACCACGAACACATGTAGGGACCACTCACTAAAATCAAAGCTGTCCGATCGTTCAGCAAAACCCATCCCAATGTAGGCTTTCTTTCCCTGTTCTTCGACTCGCACTACAAAGTAACGCGATGAATCGAGCACAGCCTCGACAGAGGGTCGAGTAGGATTATACTCTGTCTTAGCAAACACTAAAAATTGTTATAAACGGTAATGTCACGTCTGGAATCTCGTACATTCTCCTATCAAATCATAATATTCAACCAGGTGTGTTAGGTTTTAGTCTAGTAATTCGCACCGGTTTGACTGTCTTCGAAATGTATCGTAACACCAGTGGACTTTTCGATGATCCTCAAACGTCCTTTCCAAAGAGGTTGTGCTAGATCACCCCATTCATTAGCTCTATGGCCTTCGTTTGTCTTGAGGGGAGGAATCTTATAAACTGGTTAAGCTGATTAGCGGGCGTAGTTGCCATTCCATCACGAGATATACCAGAAACTTCACGCCCAACGTATAGGACGGACTCGATCTCCTCTTCAATATCCATCGCTAATGCAGAGGTTGATATTGGGAGGGTTGAGTGGATTGAGGTTCGTTGTTATCAGAACTTTCTTTGTTTGTGTCACGAATTCAGGCTTGTGCAGACTGTTTGTTCAGCGTCATAGACTATGGTTAACGGACCTCCTACACCTCCTCCAACGACGGCAGCTGAGCTTCAGGATGAGGCACGCACATCATCCGGGATCTCAACGAATTTGAGTGCTTCCCAAATAGCACCGCCCGCCGCTGAAGATCCATATCGAGCTATCTTTCCAAGGATCGCCGACCTAGCATCAGAGTCTGATCTCACAGTGCTCATTCAATTTGCGGAAAACGTCGACGTCAACGTACGTCGATAGTACAGTATCAGATGGAATCTAGTGAGGTGACATACGAAAAATAACAGAGCGATGTCAACAGCGAGCGGAGCGTTACGCGTTTCCTGATTACGGGCCCTTTGGTACTCGCATATCTGATCACCGACGACTTGCGAGTTACTCCTCTGAATTATTTTAAAATGGTCGCAGGGCTAACCCTCCTCGCAATATCAGGCCTCCTGCGCGTTTCACATTGACCCGGCTGCCAGACAACGTCTCTTCTACGCCATTTGGCAAAGCCTTAGCTCAACTTCTTGCGTCTGCTTGGGATAGGGACCACGCAAATGTCTACATTCGAGCTCAGAAATTAGTAGATCTGGTACATCAGAATAACTTGTTCGACGGGACATTGGAGCCAGTCATTACACTGTTGGTGACGAGGTTTGTTGGTGAGCCGATACCATTGGAAGACTACATCAAGTATCTTTTCTCATTTCAGGCATCCACTTAAGAATCATTTCGTCAACGGACATTTTCGCTGCTATCGACGGCTTACACCTCACTTCCCATCTCTCTGGCCCAGACCTATTTGGGTATGGGGAAAGATGAGTTAATTGCGGGTATGTCTCCTGAGCAATTGGATGTTTAAATTTGAAGAAAAACGGCTGTCTAGCCACACGAAGCCTGCACTGGTCTTACGAACCCTCATCTAACATTGTTGTTCCTCAAGCGCCTGAGCCAGCTATCTCCAATGCTTATAACACTAGTAAGATGCTCTAATATTGTTGGCTTACTATTTATTCATCCCGGCGCATAGAATTTTCCTCCTTATCAGCGTTTCACTTTGTAGCTGACAGTGTGGCCAAGCTAGAAGTTTGACTTGATTCGAATTTCGCTGATCCTGATGGGCCCATTTGTATCTCTTAAACACCCGCCATCTTGAGGTTGATCTCGTCCAAAGAGTACCTCGTCTAGATAACTTACCATAGTGGCTTTTTTCACGTCGGAACATAGCCATTGTCGATGGTTTCAAATATCAATCAACCAGATCAGCAGAGGAGAGTCGTCATAAGAATGCTGTCTTGTATGTGCGTTGAAGCAGCAGCAGGTCGACATGTACCACGCGGTTGACTACTTGATTCGAGTTTCTTGATTGAGCCATACTTAGTGCACCGGCCGCCACTTTCATGTTATCATTCTACTAGATCGCAATAAATGACTCCCTCCTCAAAGTATTATATCAGACTATGATATGCCTAAAGAATTAAAGATCTTCCGTACTGTATGCTCGCTCGCTTCGAGAATCGAAATCATCCTATCACGTAATCCCAATGATTGAACATTGCAGTCGCCACAGCCACAGTTTGCTATAAACTCAAGCTATATCATCACCGTTACTAGTTACTGGTCGACTGCAGTCTTTTAAACGTCTGACTTTGTATCACTTGTCTTTGGCTCATTAATGAAGAGTATTTTTTTATAACAGAAGTCTAAACGGCATGGATCCTCCTAGTTGTGATACCACAACTTCTACGGCGGAAGCAGTAACCACTGTCTCGACGACACAAGTACGCGTTCGGAAATGTTTCAGTGGTTCATGAGTCAGCTGCTCAAGGTGTTAAATTATAGGTAGTTGCAGATAACCAAGAGCGCTGGGTTCAACTTTCGTTTACTTGGTCCGGGAAACCCTTCACACTTGAAATAGCAGAGTCTGATAGGTTCTGGTCACAATGTAATGGAGGGCGACTGCTCTGGCTGATTCACTTTCTTTAGGGTGCTTGATTTAAAGACAAGTATACAAAACCTGACACATGTACCGCCTGAAAGGCAGAAGATACTTGGCCTAGTCAAAGGTAAACTGCCTCCCGATCAGGATCGGATGTAAGTTAAATTTTGCTTCTACTTTGTCTTCCCGCTGAGAGTTTGTTAGTTCTGATCTACGCCTCGCTCCTGGAAAGAAATTCACCCTTGTTGGCACTCCTCAGGGCGACGAAATTAAGGACCCGTCACGTCTGTGCTGAGATGTTTGTGGAAGGAGAGATCCTGACTGATCATTCCAAAATTTAGAACTGGAATTCTTGCCAGATGTTGTGAATGATCTGGATGTTGACTTCTCAGACAACATTGCAGCAAGCACGGCCTATAAAAATGATCAGCGGAACATACGAAAAATCAAGGAAGCAACTGAAAAACTTAGTGTCAATCTTATTCATCCTCTTCGACCCGGGAAAAAGCTGCTTGTCCTTGACATTGACTACAGTGCGCTAGAAACTGCTACGACCACGTTGTTGCTCAATGATTTTTTGCAGCCATATTAGACACCAAGCCACTGACGACAGGGACCCTACCACCTGCGGAATGCGCACGCCCACAGTTACATGAGTTTCTTGAGGCTATATACCCGTATTATGATAGTGAGCTAACCTTTAGTGGCACGTGTGGTTCCCCTGACCTTCGCTTCTAGTCTGCATTTGGTACGCCCACATGTCTGAGTTTATAGAAAACCAATTCTTATCGAGGTCAAGGTCCCAGACTAGTTGGGTTTGGCTTGAAACCAAACTAGTAGAGCTCGGAATGATAGGGTCTAGCCATAGCTATCAGGTAAGAGATGTTCGGTTCCATGATACTTGCCACTGATCCAACCAAGATATCGTTTGGTAAGCTATTTACTATGTACTTAGCACTTACTATTTTTTTACGCTCTCGCTTAGTGCTGGATAAGACTTGTATGTTCACTGTTTTCACGGAACGAGATGGGAAGCCATGGACACATTCAGTGAAAGCTCTGCAAATTATTTGGAACAAATTTCCTCAATAGTAAGCCCGCTTTTCACCCGAAATTCTTTTGGGATATGCTGAACCCGATCCAGCAATGCGACGAATACGATTCATGTCGACGATCTTGTAATGCCTTCTCACAATTCACACACGATAATGTGCTGACTCTTTGTCATTGAGAGTCGAAATTTTGCTATGAATCCCAAAGAGGGTCTCAAGATTCAAGCGTTCAAAAACGCTCATACTCCAGAGGCTATGGCTGACCGAGAACTGAATAAGTTAACTCGATACCTGTTGCATATTGCTCCAGTATCTGATTTCAGAACCCTCAAACACAAGGTAGATCATACCCAAAGCTACGATTTTTAATGCCTGCGTTAAATGTTATCAAAGGACTGGAAGCAGGTCGCAAGGGGTTTATTACGGCAAAGTTGAGCTAGCAGCTTACCGTCATGAGGTCGAGTGTGATACATCATACGAACTCAATCTCACCTTTTTGGCATCCGGGTCTTAATGGCACGACGACTATGCCAGAAGGCGATTGTATTATAACAACACTAATCTATACTACTTGCTTGGATCTTTGGTAGGCTGTGAATACAGAATTGAATTACCCTGAGTGTGTACTCCAAGTTCTCACGGGATCCAACTTGGCTAATAGCCACACCGAAGCTATATCTCCATTTTCAAGCTGCCGATACAACATCGGAGCGAGATCCCCCCTCGTGTTTCATTTTGACTGGTTTGTTTCTACTGCGCTCCCACATTTTAGCATCTGGTTCCGAGCCAAATTTTGAGTCATCATTGTGCATTGCCCTGTACTGTCCTAAGCTACGGCAACTCGGAGCACATATACCATCACGCGTGTAATATATATTTAAACTGACAAGAACCAAGCATGATAGCAATTAAACGAATCCCACATTTCCCAAGTCTCACCATTTTTAGGACAGTAACGAACTGCTCTCGTCTGCATTCTTCCATGGTCGCCCCTTCTCCCTCTGCGAGTGTTATTATCGTGAATTCGCGAAACGAAGTCCTTCTCGTCCACCGTAACCCGAAGGCACGGTTTTTTGCTGGAGTCCATGTATGTTAATCGTTTCCGTCCACGCACCACCTCTCATATCTTGTAGGTATTTCCTGGGGGAAATTGGGATAAAAAGCAGGACAACTCGTTAGCAATGACCGCTATACGAGAAACTTTTGAGGAATCTGGCATCCTTCTAGCCTCTCCAGCATCCCAATCGCAAACAACACTTTCTCAAGAATTACTGGACGAAGCTCGCAAAGATATCCACGCACAAAGGCTAGATTTCAGAACGTTTCTTTCGAATCACAACCTAGAGCCCGATGTTCGGTCACTGTTACCTTTCACACAGTGGATAACCCCTGCCAACCAACAACGGTTTGCATTGGATTGGTTTTTTGTACCCTGGTCTGACCGGTCGTCTGTTTATCAGGAGACGTTTTCATACCCATTTCTTCGTTACATTTCTCCATGCTGCTGCGCCAGCCTCGGGCTTCTCGTCAGGGGCGAGACAAGATCACATACCGAAACCTGGTAAGGAACCCCGCTGTGTTTTAGCTTTTACCAGGCTATCACCGTTTACATAACTATTTTATTCTATCTTGCCCCAGATGGTGGATTGGAAGTTGTGTCTGCCCGATTCGTTCATCCGGCTGAAGCGTTAGCCGAGTTCCGTCAGGGGAAAATCACTTTTATGCCTCCACAGGCATATCTCCTTCACACACTTTCAGAAATAATCACAGGTCGGGAGAGCACGCCTTTCCAACAGGAACGTGTCCGGTCCTTGTCCGCTGGATTGTTTGGTCGCATGGTGTTGAACCCGTTGCGGCTCGGGCCGCCGGATAAGGATGGGAAGACGATCCTTACGTACGAAGGTGACGAAACTCGGGGTGGGTCCAGGGGGCGACGCCACCGTGTATATGTTAGGGCTGGCGAAGGGGGGGTATGTTTTGGTCCAAGCATTGTCTTCGATTGCAGCAAGCTTAACGACTGTTCAATTTCACAGGTTACATCTGAGGTACAACTTGAAAGGAATTTCGACATATTCAAGGAGATTGAGCCTCATGTCTTTGAACTGCAAGCGAAGCTCTAGCCACTTTGTTGATCATATATCCTCACATTCATCCGATTCTGTCATACATGCATCTCGTTGTACTTTTATATGTTTATCCCATGAAGATCATCAATCTATTGCCCAATCTATTAATATTATAATTTAAGGATAAAGTAGACAAGTATGGGATACAGCGTTGCTACATTGTGAAATTGGAGATCGAAAACTCAAGAAGTGGATCCGTAAAGCTACATACAATGATGTCGACAGGCTAGCGGAATTCAGCAGTAGAGACAAGGGATATCTGTTTTCATTTTATGCGTGCTTGTAAAACCGTGGGCGTTAGAGCTTAAGCGTTAAAGAGCTGGTAGTCATATTGGACGTCCCGCCCCCAAAAGCTGGGGTCACAGGCACCTACGGCCACTTTGCCAGTGCCGCCGAGTATCATTGGATGAACGTCAGACGACGCTGCTGGGGACCAAGTAGGAAGGCCTGGAACGTTGGGGTTTCCATTGGCGATGAAGGCTTTGTAGCGCTTTTGCATCTCCGTAATAAGCGATGCTTGAGCAGGAGTGGGGTTAGGAGCGGTCCCGAACTAGAAGCATCGGACATATCGTCAGGACAGGTAACATTGAGGAAGATAGTGAGACTCACAACTATTTCTATATCGTCTTGGTGACAAACGGAACCAGTTTCAGTGCAGAAAGGTGCTGCATCATTTCCTGCATAGGTAGCACCCACATGGTACTCCCCGACATAAATGGGAGCGCCTTTTGCAGCCCAGTTTCTCGCGAAAGTCCAGCCAGGGCACCTCCACTGGTAGTCCGTACCCACGCGTTGCAGCGGTATCCTTCCATCAGTGCTGCCATCTTTCGATGCCGGAAACTTGTAAAAGGGCGAAGAGACGATAGTACTTGTACGCGACTGTCCAAGCGAGAGTTCGCAGATGGGGGCGAACTCGTCTTCTGGAAGAGGTTCCGTGAACTGCTGATAGATGAAGAGGCCTGCTTCGTTTAGAACGGAGGTAACCAAGAGAGGCTTGTTCACTGAAGGGAAAGGTGCAGTAGAGTCTAACGGGGAAGTGATTAAGGAGCCATCGCGGACAGGGCGAATAGGTTGAAAGGCCCCAGTCGAGGGATCGAGTTCTATTGCCATGCCAAAAAGAGTGTCCTGAGCATTGAGAATGGCGTCTAGGGACAATGATTTCCAGCAGCCCGAGTCCGCTGAACCGCAGCTAACGAGGCTGTTGAATTTAGTCTGCAAAGTTTTCTGAGTAGTCAGCTTAAGAAAGCCATAGTTCTGTACCAAGATTAGTCAAGTTAGTTGCATTCTGTCGATTACGATAAGGGAAATGACGTACCATAGGATCTGATTGCAGTATGGCCGACTTGAACAACGAGGCTGCTGATGGAGCCGCTAAAAGTGCCCGTACCATGGTCGCACCAGCACTTTGACCAGCGATAGTAATCCTTGATGTTGTAGCCCCAAATGCAGGGGCAACTCTGTTCAAGAATTGCAGGGCATTTACGACATCTTTGACGGCGAGGTTAGTCTTTCCATCAGGTGCCATGAAACCAAGCTAAACGAAAATAAGAAGGCGTGAGAACGGTATGGAAAGGTGGTAACGTACTGCTCCCAAGCGATACTGAACAACTGCAACAATAGATTGGGTTGCTACTGCGAGCTTCGACCCATCTAATCCGGGACCAGTTGCAGAGCCAACAACAAAGGATCCACCATGAAGCCTACGATTTGCATGAGGTTAAAGATCAGGCTCAAGTGTAAACTTACATACCAGACGAGTGTGGGTGCATTGCTTAACACAGTCAGTCCAGGGGGAACATAAAGGACCATAGAAAGGCAATCCTCATTGTATGCCGAAGGGTCGACACCAGGCTGGGGGCAAGCCATAGGTAAGACTGTCTCGTTAGCAGATCCCGTGCTAATTGGATGGTTCAGTGTGAAGCAACAGGTTGAATAATGACTGTGACAATTACGGGAGATTCCAAGCCGAAACCACGGTTGAATGTTCCCAGCGCTTAGCATTGGCATATTTAACAATAAATCTGGTAGCACCAGAAGGATCCGCTGTGCCACGAGCTAAACCAATAATCGTCGGAATGTTGAGGGCACCATTTCCGATGCGGGGACATAGAAATCTTTTGACTATAGGCAGCTGGCAAAGCAATTCCTTTGGGTCAAACCTGGAAAGTTTGAATGCCTGAGGAGGAACAGGCGTGGCTTGAACCCAAGGGGTGAGTAGAAAGGCGAGAAGGAGATGGAAACCAAACATCTATCGTATCACCCTTGGAAGGAAAGCAAGGCCCAAGTAAATCACCAGAAGGAGCGACTGGTAAGGAGATGGTAAAGGAGAGTGAAGGGATTTTATAGAATTCCCTGAAATTTCCGTCGAGGAAGATGGAGAGAAGCAAGCCAAAAGTCAGGTACAGGACCTGGACATGGGTATAACAGACACACAAGGATCATCCAAATACAGTAGCGACGCGAGCAAACTTCGGCGTTTAAGCGTGTTTGTACATCATGACCCTTGTTCTCAATTAAGGCCCATTGTTCCTTTCTGGAGCACTGCATATCCATGGCCAGCTTTCAACGACGAAGTTATCGAGGTTGACCACAGACTCATCTTGTACCCCAACGCCGATAATCGTGTAATTACACACCGCAGTTGTCATATGGCTCGTCCTTCTCTATCGTGTACCTGTTCTAGCGACAACTTTCAGCCGATCATCATCAGGTCTCACGTCAAGCAATCATAAGCATGCGCGGCCGCGAGGGCTGATAGCGATGATTGGTTGATCAAGCGCTCTGGGAGACAACTGCGCCAAAGAACGAGGTTGACAGTGTAATAAGACGAGTCACAGTGACAGGACAAGAAAGTACTTGTCTGCTTTTCTACCTCTCGGCACCCCCGCTTCTCATAGAGAAGCCTGGGCGGTTTTGCTACAGCACGGATTTAGAACGCCAATCTGCCAACGTGAACGAGACACAGATTACCATCATGATCAAGACCTTTGGACCTTGATCCCAATGGTTGTGCACATGGCTCTTGTAATCACAGCGCTCGACTATTGATGCTTCAATAAGGCTGAAGTTACAAAGCACCTCGACTTCCTATCAAATCCGGCGGGCCGCGCTGCCGCTGTCAAGCTCGTGTATCATATTCGCCGTTAAAGGAATCTCTAGTACCACAGCGGTGTATAGCGTATGACTGCATTGGAAGGTGCTGAAATACTATTAGGAGCTCAATTAGCATTGAGCAAGTCCACAAAGTTATTTTCACCTTGGTTATGTGAACGTGCAGACAATTTTTTTTTCCAGAAAAAAAAAAAAAAAAAACATAGCTCACGCGAGAGCTCCAAATACGCTTGCGTACGACAGCCAATAATAGTATGTAGTGCAAAGGCAGCACTTCTCGTTATCTGAGACTTGGATTTACCGCGACGCGTGATGCGTGAAATCAGCTTTGCTGCCAAACAAGTACACATTTCTACGCGACGAACACAACGTCAGTCAAAGAATGGCAAGCCCAGTCAAAGTGTAAGAACTATCATTGACTCGCTCTTACCACTGAACAACCCATTAACAGTCTTGCCGTGGGGTCTGCTTCAGGTCATATTAATGATCTTTTTCAAAAAATCAAGTCTATCGACGCGAAACATGGAAAGTTTGACTTGGTACTGTGTACGGGCGACTTTTTTGGTCCACTGAAAGATGAGATTGATGAGGAAGACGAAACTTCGAAGTTGCTATCGGGACAACTAGAACGTGAGCCTCATTTTGCCTTGCATTGCAGCTAGTCTGGACTGATGAGCGGATTATAAAAGCTCCCATAGATTGTTATATCATGCAGGGAGAACATCCCATTCCGGACAAGGTCATTGAGAAGTTTGCAACAAGTGGCGGAGAACTTTGCAAGAAGGTATTTCTCATGAGTATGTTCTTGCCGTCTTCTTCCCTCGTACTCCATTAGACCATGTTAGACCAATTTTCTACTTCTCAGGTAAATCGGGAATCATCACAACGGCAAACGGACTACGCATTGCCTGCTTGGGTGGTGTCTATGATGCAGAAATTTATTCTTCCTCAGAAGCCGCTCCAGTAGGTCTGTTCACGTTTTACTGCTTCGCTCACAAATGGCCCTGACATTTTTTGCCAGGGGTTCTCATCCCCTCTTTTCACTTCGCAAACCATGGACCGACTTCTCTCAAACACCCTAGCAAAATCCACGAATAGCCAGAGCTACAAAAATCTCTCTTCCATTCAATCATCGATGTCGTCTTCTCAACTCATTGACATACTTATGACAAATGCGTGGCCTTCAGCCGTAACACATCTCTCCGCTACACCATTACCACTTCCCGAACTCGCAAAAGTTGGCATACCACCTCTAGACGAGATGATTCGGCACACTAAGCCCCGCTACCATTTTGCTGCTGGAGGGGGTAAGCCTCCACAATTTTGGGAGAGGGAGCCCTTTGTATGGGACGATGAAGCAGGCCGTGTTTCGCGGTTTATAAGTCTTGGTGCATTCGGAGGCGAAACGCTCGCTGGAAAGAAACCGAGGGTATGCTATTTTACACGCCTGAGTGCACGCGTCTTATCGTATTTTAAGTGGTTCTACGCCTTTTCTATAAATTCTAGTACTTCTGGTCAAATGCCGCGCCCTGCGAATGCTACGCAGAATCCTTTCCTGAGCTCCCTCCAACGGCCAGAGAAACGCGCTCACGATACGGGCCAAGGAGAGAATTTTATCTTTGGGAATGTCAGACCTCCCACCAAACGTTCTCGAATAGGCGAGCTTCATTCTCATTTCTGTCGAATCAATTCTGATGCACGCTATCAGTACAAGGTGACCCCGGAAAGCCACCACCTGGCTACGAGTGCCGCCGTTGCAAGTCTACTGAAGTAAGCCTCTGTACCTCGTCACGAGATTGGCCTTATTCTAATCGGCTTTCATAGCACTACATAAACGACTGCCCTGAAAGGGCGCAGCCACCTGAAGGTTATGTATGCAAAATATGCCAAACTGTAAGACGGTTTTTTTCTTAATTGAATGGCACCGTATACGTAGGATACTCATGGCCTTCACTGCAGCCGGGTCACTTTGTAAGAGATTGTCCAACACGAGATGCGCGAGGCGATACAGGCGGGAAGAAACCAAAGGAAGGCTACGTATGTCGTGCGTGCGGAAGCGAACTACATTATCTCGAAGATTGCCTTGTTGCAAATCAGCGTCCAGCGCAGGGCGAGCGACGATCTGGCAGACGCGGACCCCCTAAGGAGATCGCTCGTAAGTGCCGCTGAATTTTCCTCTGGTAGTTTTAACGCGAGATGCGACTCAACAAGCGGACGAATGCTGGTTCTGCTTGTCTAATCCTGGCCTCGCGTATGTTGCATAATCACGCCTCAAAAATAATACCCCTTACGCATTGTATGTTCACAGAAAGCACCTTATTGTCGCGATTGGTACAGAATGCTACCTTACATTACCCAAGGGCCAGATTACCCCTACACAATCTTCGGCCGGCGAGGTGCTCGTGCCAGGTGGAGGCCATGTCTTGATTGTGCCAATTACACACTACCCCACCTTTACGACAATCCCGCCCGACCTTGCACCACCAATATTGGAAGAGACTGAAAGGTACACCTTGTTCTCCTAGTAAAATAAGCCCATTTACATACCTCTCAGGTACAAATCCGCGCTTCGAGCCATGTATGCTAAACACGGCGCTGCATGTGTCATGTTCGAAGTTGGGCGTCTCAGTTCAAAAGGCGGACATGCTCATGTGCAGTCAATACCTGTGCCACTCAGGCTCAAGGACAAAGTTGAAGAGGCTTTCATACGAGAGGGACGGCAGTTGGGTATTGATTTCGAAGAGAACCCCGATACGGCGATGGACTCTTGTGCAGACGGTAAAGGCGGCTATTTTAAAGTCGAGTTACCGAATGGCCAAAAATTGGTACATCTGATGAAAGAACATGTGCCTTTTAGCATTCAATTTGGCAGGTACGAATGAACTTAGGTTCTTGGTGAACGCGATAATTGACAGATCATGTTCTATTAAATCAGACAAGTGCTGGTCGACCTACTGGATATGCCGGACCGATTTGACTGGAAAGCGTGCTTGTTGTCAGAAGATGAGGATAAAGCAGATGCCCAGGCTTTTAAGGCTGCATTTGCGCCATTCGATCCAAGTGAATGAATTCAGTCTGATTATTACCCATATGTATTGCATTTGTACCCTGCTTAATGCCAATCCATTTCCTCATTTGTGTATAAATAAAAGGATCATTGTACAGTAACAAGAAAGTACATAGGGACCTCCAACTCGATACCATAGGGACATTGAACGGGCGCGACGAATAGAGTACAAGAAGATCAAGCCTGGATCTGGGAGCGTGCCTGCAAGACAATTGAGCGTGGGGTTAATAAGTTCGATATGGAAAGACGCGCACCGTTGTCGGGCTATTCGAAGGACTGGTAAGAGAAGAGTTGATATTCACATCAGTTCGAATTTCAATGCTTTTCTTGTATCTACATATAGCTGCTTAGCGTTGGACTGAAAGAAGAGGATATTAATTTTACCCATGACCCATCTTGCCTGTACCGTTTTTCTTGGCTTTACTGACGACCAATGCAATGGCATCTAAACCCTTGTCAAGGTCTTCGAGCGGTGGACCGAAGGAAAGGCGGACGAAGGTATGGCAGGGAGAGTGAAAGAGGTTACGGCGATGAGAAGGGTTTATATCAAAGAAGATGCCTGGAATAACAATAGTCTTGTGCTTGAGGAGCTCTTCAAAGAAGATAAGGCCATTGTTGATCGGATCGGGTAGCTTCTCAAGGTTGAGCCAGATGTAAAATGTACTCGTCGGGGGTACGTGGACATCAAGGCCGATTTCGTGTAGTCGGCGTAAAACATGATCACGTTTAGCCATGAAATGCTTTTGAAGAGCAACCTATCCAAGTACAGATGAGTCAACCATAACAATTGGTTCCCAGCCTAAGTTACCTTTTCTACAGCAACCCTGGCTGGATCGAGAAGGGAAACTGCGGCCAGCTGCATGCTGTGGAAAGCCTAAATGTAATTCCATAGCCAATGAGGAAGATACTCACGGATGATTGGCCCCTCCATCGAGGAAAGAACCTGTTGGATGTATAGATCAACGGAATACAGTATAAGACGTGGTATTCAAAAGCACCTGATTGGGATAATGCTGTGATTAAATTCTTGGGTCCAATAACCCAACAGACGCGCCACCCAGGAAGGCGCCAGTTCTGACCAGTTCAATTTCCGTTCCGTTTTGTTTCGTAAAAAAGAAACTGGAAATCGCGTACCTTGGTAAGACCGTCTATTATAATGGCTGCATCTTGGTTAACATCATCCACATATCGAGCTGCAGACACCGACTGTCCGAAGCCACTTCCGTGTTCAGGATAGATATACCAAGAATAAAACTAGAAGATTTTCAGACAATCGGCGGATGAAACGCGCGGTAAATATAGACCTCGTCTAGTATGACGGTTGTGCCCTCTCTTGAGAGGGAGACAAGCTCCTTGAGATCGTGCCCCCTATGAACCGTTAGTGGTGCTGAAGGCGATATTATTTGAAGTCTTACTTGATGACCTAAAAAGCCCGTTGTTAGAATCACACGTGGGCGCCGAAGGCTAGAGCAATATACCTGACCAGTGGGATTGCGCGGATTTGAAGCAAGGATGACTGCGAGTCCCTGTGTAAGGATATCTTTCTATTTCACAGATTACTCAATATTCAATTAGAAGGAAAGATATTCGCCACGAACCTTGGTCTGCTCTATATCAAGTTTGTATTTAGTCTGAGATGGAGTCAATACACGAGCCAGAATAGACCGAGAAATGCATCTACTTTTGCGTCGAGCCTGAGGATATTGCCAATCAAAATTTGTAAACATGCATAGGCGGCAGTTACATACGCTGTGGGAACAGGTACAAGACGCTTAAATGCGCTGAGAACTTGATCGTATGCCGTGTAATCGGGAATTTGGTAGGACTAATAACGGCTTAATTTGGACTGCTGAGAGAGGTGTTGCCTGTGTGACTCACTGTATAGACATCGCCAATAACAGCTGCAACACGAGATAAACCAGCCCGCCCGCCTGGAACAATGCAAACGTTTTCAAAGGTGTACTTGCTGTCTTTGTCCTTGCGATAGGTATCATTGTACAAGTGAGCTACAGCTTCTCTGAGCGCTGTTCTTGTGGTCAAATATCGTTGCCTAGGCTACAAATGCTGGGCTTACCTTTGACACCGGTAGTGGGTGCATATTCGAGTGAGTCCAGAGGCATAGGAATAGAATCTGGTCGTTCTGGAGCATCTGGAATTGGACCGACTTCCGGAGCTCCTTGTCCCAAGTTGGCCCATTCATGCGAGTTGGCATAATTAAAACCGTTTGCCATAGCTCTATCTGAGCAGTATATAACGCCAGTGCTGCCAGGATGCTCTATACCAGGTACGGTTTCCTCGTCCTATGAAGGCAAAATCAGCACTCAATCGGACAATAATGAGTATGGTGAACTTACAGGGTTGATGGTTTGTGGCACTATTCCTTTAGGCTGGTGTCCAGCAGCACTTCGAAAAATCTCCAAAAGCCGGTCAGCCGGTTACACGGTTATTACGGTCGTGTAGCTTACCTGGTGTGCTTCGGATTCCTTCTCGTGTTTGTAATGCTTCATGGCATCGCGAACCTGTTCAACAATCTCAGAAAAGGATTTGACATGGGGAAGATGGAAGGGCATATGCATGTGTAGCATGATTGTACCGATGGTTCACTGCAGCAGAAACGGCATGGAATATATAGTACTTACCAAATTCTGAAATGAAATGGTGCTTTTGGAGTGAGGATGCTCGTTACCAGATCCTGAGTCGTTAGTCTGCATGTCGGAATTTTTCTGGTAATACTAATAGCTGCTGGTTTGCACGAGGGAGTTATGCTGATAACAGTTGTGGTGATGCTTGTTTTCATCCGAGCAATTTCAGAGCAGGGGACCATACATCATGACGATCTATTTTTAGGTGCGGCTATGCCTTGTATGGTGCCGTCCAGTAGGGTAACCTGGCGAGGGCAACCATGTGCTCTGTAGAGGTGGCTATTGTTCAGCGCCCTACGTAGTCGTGTCAGGCAGTAGTTCTCGAACTTTGTCGAGTATCGATGACAAGGTCCGCATGAAAACGATAAGAAGTCCCGTGGAGTCGCTTGGCAGCGAGTAAACGAGATATGGACAATCCTTTCCAGGGTCCTTGGCATGCTTAGCACCACTGGCGCTTCCTTTCAGCCTTCGCAATCCACGGCGTTTTGGTCATATCAGTTAACGGGACCCAGTTTGATCGTATACCTATACATCGGTTCTTCACAGCATATACCTTCCGCTCCGGATCTCGGCGCCTCTCAGCATAAAAAGCCACACTTTCTTGCGCAGACCATTACTCCCCGTTGATTTCCGGTACCTTCACGTACTTTCCATGGCTGCAGCTGTCAAGTCTCAATTCATTCCCGAGCCCAGAACTATTGCAGTCAGTCCTTCGTGTTGAGCATAAAATTAGCTCATGTTCCGACGTGTTTCCAGATCGTTGGCTGCCCTTTCAGGCATGTCTGTTTTAGTACACAGGTTTCTTGAACGACTATTGATAGGACTTTGATGATCGATCTAGTGGTGGCCAGGTAAGTATGATGGTTACAACCCTCCTCATCATCGTATGCATCTTTCTGATATATCTCTTTCTACGAATAGCCAAGACCTGGCGTCGACAAAGGACCAATCCGTCTTGTAGAGGCTGGACTTATCGAACAACTCGCGGAATTAGGCTGGAAAGTCAAGTTTGATGGGCATCACCAATTTGAGGAGGTTGATGCTCAGAACGATCCCCCGATCGGTATATTGAAAAATCCTCGCCTGGTCTCTCGCGTTACAGAAGCTGTTGCAAAGGTTGTCAGTGGACATGCTAAAAAAGGAGAGCTGCCTGTCACTTTAGGGGGTGATCATTCCTTGGTGGGTCAATTATGACGAATTGAGCCCGATGTCATGCTCATTGTGCGTAATAAAGGCCATGGGCACCCTTTCCGGGACGCTCAGGTGCATGAAACCTCGTTTGTTGTGCTTACGCCAACTCATTTTACCTTTGCAGCGCACATCCTGAAGCTTGTGTGGTCTGGGTCGATGCTCATGCTGATATCAACACAGCCGAGACAAGCAGTTCAGGTGTGTTATGAGGGATTATTGCTTCAAGTTGTCATGTTGACATGGGGGGCTAGGAAATATCCACGGTATGCCAGTTTCCTTTCTACTTGGTCTTGGTAGCAAGATCCCCGAATTCGCATGGGTGAAACCGCTCCTGAAGGCCAGTCGCATCGTGTATATCGGTCTGCGCGATTTGGATTCTGGAGAAAAGAAAATTCTTCGTGAAAATAACGTCAAGGCGTTTAGTATGCATGAAGTAGATAAGTATGGTATCGGGAAGGTTGTCGAAATGGCCCTTGACCATGTCAATCCGAAGAGAGACCTCCCAATTCACTTAAGCTTCGATGTGGATGCACTAGATCCTTCTGTCGCACCTTCAACGGGCACCCCGGTACTTCGTAGCTCCTTCTTTCCTACTCTCGTACTAAACTGTTTCGCAGGTTCGTGGCGGGCTGACCTTCAGAGAGGGTCATTACATTTGCGAGGCAATTTACGAAACTGGCTTGCTGGTAGGGCTGGACTTGATGGTGAGTGGGGTTTTTCAACTGTGTGGATTCATCTCTGATGATGGGAATACAGGAGGTCAACCCTTCCCTCGCAGACGAAGCTAGTGTGCGTCAAACTGTTCAGGTTGGTTGCTCCTTGGTAAGGGCTGCATTAGGTTTGCGAAGTCATCTGTCACCCGAAAGAATTCATTGCTTAGAGTTGGAACAGGTGAAACCTTGCTGTAAATCTTGTTTGTGTTGCATGTATCGAGCAGGAAAACGTTATGTTACAATCGGCAATTTAATATATCAAGGTCCTCTGATTGACCGCCGCACCGCCGGCTTCGTGACACATATGCTACATATTGCTTTTGATTGCCGCATGGCTAGGAAGGGTGGCGTTAAATTGCAATTTATTATTGTGAGTATCGCGAATGTTATTCTTAGAACATGGGTCATGCTCGGCTTTTGGTACTAACTGGCCTAACCTCTTCCTCCTGTTTGAACTGGCTATCGCACGCCCTAGGGAAGTTATG
Source organism: Calocybe cyanea (assembly GCA_018851305.1). Lineage (NCBI taxonomy): Eukaryota > Fungi > Basidiomycota > Agaricomycetes > Agaricales > Lyophyllaceae > Calocybe > Calocybe cyanea. Next base: position 28,982 of record JABCKL010016733.1, read on the forward strand.
CCTTTGCAAAGGGCCACGACTGATGATCGGGCCGTGCTTTCGTAGCTATCTCAACGGACGTGCATCGCGTGCTCCAATCGTTGGTCTCATAGACTCATACACTAGGGACATCTCTGATTTTATTATCCCCTTTGACGTGTCCTGGCTGCGCCTGCGCTTACTCTCTTCGGGTTCCCTGTAACACATCATAGCATGTGTACTCACTCGATATCTGATATGATCGTACGATACCTGGATTGAGTTTATACAATTGGTCATTCGAAATTCCTCAGGACGCAAAACTGATTTGCAGACACGCTTGAGAATGCTCTCATCTGCGGCGGGCAAGGCATCAACTATGTCTCACTCTTCTGAGGGTGCGGCAAATAATCAAGCCGTCAAATCCTGTGTTCAACATCTGGGGTAATTACAGTTCCAGTATCCAATACAAGCCTTCCCCTCCCCGACAGGAATCGAAACGCCTTCACAGCCCCCTCGGCAGGATTTTGATCGACTCTGCCCTATGTTTTGTACATTGCCGATTAACAACCTTTAACAACTCCACACGGATGGCCAGTATTACTCTAGGCAGATTTAGAAGCGTGGACGTTTGGGTCTCTTTCGGCCATCAAGCGCTCGAAACCCTGATCGTTCGGTTCCGGGGGCTTGTGGGTGATATATTTATTGCATCATAGCATTTGCCACATACTGAGATTTTTGTTGATTGGAGTTTTTGTGCTACGGTAATACAGACTTTGGTCGTTATTAACAGCATGGCGTGCAGTCACTGCAGTGCGTGCACGCATCACGTTGCGCAACAAACACGGGGTCGGGCTATATCATCATGATTATCATCCATCTTTTGGAAGCAGTTCCCAGCGATTCTAACAGTTATATATGGGTCATCAGCCGCCAACAGCGGCGGGTGTAATGCTACAAAAGGTACAATACATGAACATGCGAGCAAGCTGTAGTAGACAAGTACCATGCATGCTTCAAATCAGTGATTACACGATGGGCATAAAAAAGACCTATAGTGTGACCGTTGTCGACTACCTAGGTATATTGGATCTTTAGAATCTACTCAACGGAGAGGACGGGTCCCTTTTAGCTGTATTTGATGACCACTAACGAACGGGATCAGCGCATGCGTCGCCAGGGGAGACAGGCTGAGTTCGGGAATTGCCGAAAAGACATAGAACCCTCAAAGGCCGTCAAACGCTCTGCGAGACCCATAGCACCCATGGCCCCCTCGAGCTCGTCGTCTCCTGCGACGACCTCGGTGCAAGTTGGTAAGTGATTTTATGAAAATTGGTGCACGTATCGACTGACCGACTCTACCAGCTCTTCGCATCCGCCCTCAGACTGCCCAGGACTCAACTTCCATTCCCGCTCGTTTTCGACGCTCAGTCATTCATGCCACTTCTTCAAATACGGTCTCTATTGAGGCTGTCTCTGTCATTGCGCCGGGATCTGCGGCTCCCAATGCACCCGCAACTCCATCCTCTGGTTCAACACCTAAAAAACAGCTATTCGCTTTCGACCAAGTCCACCCGCCACCGACAACGCAATACCATCTATATTCAACTACCGCTAAACCCCTCGTGTCCCGTTTCATTGAAGGGTTTAATTGCACAATTCTGGCATATGGGCAGACGAGTAGTGGCAAAACATTCACCATGACAGGGACCGACCTCGACGCCGAACCTACCGATCCTAACAACGGCATGGGAATTATTCCAAGAGCAGTCTCCGCGATTTTCTCTGGTGCTAAAAAAATTAAGGAAGAGCGCGGAAACGCTTGGAATTACACCGTTAAAGCTTCTTTCGTCGAGCTGTACAACGAGGACCTTATTGACCTTCTGAGCTTGGACGACAGTGTTGGTGGTAGGCGCGAAGTTCAGATCAGGGAAGACAAAGACGGCCATATTATCTGGGGCGGACTTCGTGAAGTCAATGTTAAAAATGTAGCCGAAGTCATGTCGTGAGCTTCTCCCTGCAATCTGGCTACTTATGGAAACTGATCACACGTCTTTTTTGTCAAGCCTCCTCCGAAAGGGTACGTCTATCCGCCGCACTAACGAGACTGACATGAACGCACAATCTTCTCGTTCCCATGCCATCTTTTCATTGACCCTGACGCAAAAGAAATATACTGGCTCGACGCCACCTCCGCGTTCATCTTCTCCCCTTCCTCCCAACGGTCGTTCGCCCTCGCGTCTTGCTCGCCCTGGATCTATGATGGCCTCTCCTACTACTCCACGCGTAGGGTCCCCCACATTTAGCAGGCCTCAGACACCGAGTTTTGCGGCTGCTATGGGGCGAGGCGGTTTACGGCCCTCTAGCGCTCTCGGGCATGCAAGCGAACGTTCACAAAATGGGATTATCGATGACGATCACGGCGACTGGGTTACCATTACTTCCAAATTCCACTTTGTTGATCTAGCGGGTTCAGAACGAGTAAGGCTATTCCAGGTATCGATCGGCTTTTTATTTTTACTAACATCGTCCAAAAGCTAAAACGTACAGCCGCCGCTGGTGAACGTATCAAAGAGGGCATCTCCATCAACAGTGGCCTTCTTGCTCTTGGAAACGTCATTTCTGCCCTCGGTGATCCTTCTCGCAGCAAATCGCATATGGCCTCCCACGTTCCTTATCGCGACTCTAAGCTCACTCGCCTTTTGCAAGATTCACTTGGCGGGAACGCTCATACGCTCATGATTGCTTGTGTCAGCCCCGCCGAATGGAACGCAGCTGAAACGATCAATACACTCAAGTACGCGAATCGTGCGAGAAATATAAAAAATCGCGCTGTTCTCAACGAGAAGGAAGACGGCTGGGATGATATAGAATGGCTACAAGGAACCGTCACTCGTCTCAGAAAAGAGCTTAAGCTCATCAAAGATGGTAGCATTGTTGTAGTAAACGATACACCTCATGAGCCAGAGGGTGCGAGCAAAAAGGTCTTGGCGCAAATGACCGACTTGCAGAACAACTACGAGGACTTGCGGAGCAAGTTCGTTGAGCGTACAGAGGAACTCACTCGCCTACGAAGGGAACTCGGAGAAAAACATAGAGCAACCAGCAATGGAGCTTTGGGATCGGCGACGGCTAGGTATGAGGAAATCGTTGGACCAGTCATTGAGGAGTATGAAAAGACCATCGGGGCGATGGAAGCGGAATTGGGTCTGAACAGAGCCGCTTTGAGGCATACCAATGAGTTGGTGGAGGAAAAGGAGGAGGAACTGGCTGTCATCACGGAGCGTCACGGAGCGACCGAACTCTATGTACAAGAACTCCGCTCTCGAATCGCCAAACTCTCTGAGAGAGAGACATCAACGGAAGTAAGTGTGCTTAGCCTTAGCCTTTCAGATGTGCTTACTGTGCGAATAGGCGTACATCCGAGATTTGGAAGAAAAGATCAGGTCCTATGACGAGACGTCTATTACTTCGAGCGAGTCCATGACGGACCTGAAGCGTGAAATAGCACGTTACAAAGACGTCGAATCTTCGTCAGCTACATATATTGCAGAGCTTGAAGCCCGTTTAGGACGTTCCGACGAGTCTATCATCACTCTTCAGCAGACGGTCGAGAATCTGGAGAACGAGTGCGAGCGACGTAGCGATGAGGTCAAAAAGCTCCAGTCTCGTCTAGATACTTTGCATCAGGATGGGCAGAACTGGCGAACAGATCTGGAGCAACGTGAACGAAGGGTAAAAGAATTGGAGTCCAAAATGGCGGAGTGGGAGAACAAGAAGAAAGATGCTAATGATGCTAGGGCGCGCCTTGGAAGTGTTGTCAGCGAAGTCGCATCAGCAAGACGAAGTCTAGAAGTTGACTTAGCGAATGTACCCTCGACTTCTGAACCAACGCCTTCGCAGAGTCCTACCACGGAGGCGCCACTGAATGCAGTAGCCGAGGAAGGTGCCGCAGCAGAGCGAGCGTCCCATGACACCAACCTGAAGGCTCAGCTCGTTGCCCTTCAACAGACCCACACTGCGACCCTGGCTGATCTGTCGTCTGTCACTGCAAAGTATCGCGATGCCCTTCGGGAGATATCTGATCTGGCAGCCCAGATTCAGGAAGCGAAGCTCAGTAATCCAGAACCAACTCGGCCTGAAACGCCAGACAAACTTGCTGAAGCACCAGTTTTCAGGCGCAGAATGACTGGTGCTAGTCGCCGGGATCCCTCGGAAAACCAGTACAGCTCTGAGAGACGACATTTTTTTCGCCAAGCGGCCTCAGCGGAGTCGCTACGCGCGAGGTAAGGTTTATCGGTTCTCTTGGTCCTAAGCTTAGTATCGTCTTGCGTTAGGTCGCTTTCACAATCGCAGTCGCTATCACAGGAGCTATCGTCGGTGCACTCGCGCAAAACATCCTTTTCAAGTCACGGGACGAGTAGTTCCCATTCACCATCCAATTCTCATTCGCAACAAACCTTCAACTATCTATCTGGTGTCCGGCCAAACCTCTCCATATCCCTTCCTAGTCCATCTGGCAACGGCCATGAACGTTCGATAGGGAGCCTCGAAAAGGAGATTATGAGGCTCCAAGAGGTCTTGAAAGAACGAGAGGCGGAGATCAGTCTCCTCGAAGGGTCGCTGAAACAGTATCAGAATCGCGGAGAGACACCCGAACCTCCTGTCGTCATTGTTGAGGATGCTCTTCCGAAAGTGAACGGAAAACCTCATAGTGCCAGTGCTGCGCTGTCGCCCAAGACCATCAATCGGTTCAACAATATTCGTAAGACAATGGAAAACGGTAGCAGCCAGGCCCACAGCGATGCAGGTTCCGAAGCCAGCGGATCTACAGCCCTGTCTGAGCCACTGGAGCGCCTGAACGAGCTAATGCTGTAAGTCTTGACGTTCATATCGAGTCCGCTTGGAATATCAAGGCAACCTACAGATCGATGGCTCAAAAAGAATCCAACCACCGGGATGTTGTGGATCAACTTAATTCACAGCTGAGTTCAGTCCAGAGGCAACTTGATGACCTTACCACTCTTTCGCGTGATCAGGTAACTCAACCCTTCATGAGTCTGCTTGTTGTTTGTTGTCTTAAAACGTGTGATATAGGCTCTTAATATGTCTACGGAAATTGAAGGCCTGAGGAGAAAGCACAACGAAGATCTTGCGAAGTTGGACGAGTACCGGGAGCAGGCAGCCGCTCTCACTGAAGCTCTTGAGGACGCCCAAACTACTCACGCTTCTGAAATTGAGGAACTGAGGACCCAGCACCAGTCTGCCCTGGATGCTAAAGGGCTTGAGGTTGATGAGTTAGTCTTACGCCTGAAGGAGGAGCACGAGGCGTCACTTGCAGACATTCGTGACGAACTCTCAGCTGCAGCTGCCTCTCTCGAAAAAGCTCATCATGATCACGAAGCGGCATTCGGAAAGCTCCAAGCAGAAAATGAGGCCGAGCTGCGGCGACGGCTCCAAGAGGCTAACGATGTCCTTGCCTCTAGCCAAGAGGAGCACGAAAAGCTCCTAAATCGGGTCAAGGCCGATCATGAAGAGACTCTTAAGCAAAAGGATGCAGAGGCAAATGCCGTTCTACAACGAACGGAAGAGGAATACTATAACGCCTTAACGAAACTCCGTGGTGATCATGCAGAAGCTCTTCAAAAGCAGGCAGCAGATCTCAATGCAGCCTTGGAGAGGTTAAAAGAAGAACACGCTGGGGAATTAAGATTGGCAGAAATTGCCCGTCAGGGTACTCTCTCGGAGAACCAATCCTCTCAAGCAGCTGCATTGCAAGAACTCCAGGAAGCGCATACTGTCGCAATAGCTAGAAAGGAGTCTTCATTCGTGGAGGAGATGGAAACATTGAAAGTAGACCATGAGCGAACTTTAACCATGAAGAACGACGACTTCACCCTTCGAATGGACCGGCTTCGTTTAGAATACGAGAGCGCACTCGCTAAGCTTAAAGAGGAGCGAAGAGCGGAAGTTGACCGGCTCAATCTTTTACTCGCAGAATCCAAAGACGAAAATACTACAATCACTACCAAGGGGCAGAAGAGCACGGAGGACGCTGTTCGTGCGGTCAAAGAGCAGCAAGCTTTAATCTTCCAGGAGCTAGAGCGCGACCACCAAAACGAGCTCGCTACCCTGAAACAAGCCCACAAAACCGAGTCACAAACATTTCATAGAGATGCCGAAGAGAAACGCGCAGCCCTCGTGCAGTCGTATACCGAAGAGATCACTAAACTTAAAGCTCAACATCAGCAAGAGGTTGGCGACATTAACACGACCATCGTGGCGCTTCAAGAGGAGCACTTATCGAACGTCGCGTTGGTCCGTCAGCGGAACGAGCATATGCTTAGCGAAGAGAGAGATCGACATTCCGCAATACTATCTGCGCTTGATGGGAAACATAATCAAACGCTCGATACTTTGCGCTCGCAGAATGAACTTCTTGGAAAGGAGAAAGATCAATTATCGAAGACCATTGACGACCTCCAGCGTAATCACCGCGCAGCCATGGAGGAAATTCGATCACAAATGCACTCACTCGTCGAGGAAAAAGAACGTATATCGAAAAGTATGGCTACTCTAGAAACTCAGCATCGCGAGAGTAGTGAAGCAGCTCAAACGAAGGTTCAATCCCTTGATGACGAGAAGCGTCAGCTAACTACCTCGGTGGCCAGTCTCACAAGACATCATACTGAAGAGCTCGAAACACTTCGTTCGGAGCACGAGCTGGTCTTGCAAGAATTGGCTTCTCACAAAGTCGCGGCTGATGAATTTACATTGGTACGTGAGCAGGCCAGACAGCTCCACGAAAAAGAATTGGCTCAAAAGGTGGACGACCTACACAAGGCGGAAGGCCGTTTGACAAGTCTATCAAACGAAAAGGATGACCTAAAGGCCGAGGTTACACAGTTGCGAGCCGAACTTGACAATACTCGTGAAGAGCAGTCTAAGCTAATCCGGGAAGCTTCCAAGCGCGAGTCGCTTGTTGAAGAACTCGAACGGCATCGTTCTATCATGGCCGAAATACAGGAGAATCTACAGAAGATCAAGGACGAAAAGGATGCCATTCAGATCGAGAAGAGCCGTGCAGAAACGTTAGTTCGCGAATTACAAGCCCAGATCGCTCGCAGCTCTTCGCCGCCAAATGTCAGATCCGTTTCAGATCGAAATCTGTCGTATAGTCGTGGCCCAGGTCTCCCCGCCATAAAGCTTCCTCCACCCACCCCGCCTCCCTCAGTGCCGCCCCCGCCAGCCCCCACCCCAAGGTCTGCAATAACAAGCGCAGATGTGTCTCATGGTACGCCGACACAAGTTACGCATGCTTCCTCCCCCCATCCCCACTCACCCGCCAATTCCGCACCGCAAACGCCTTTACATGGCGACCCCAAACTATTAATAAAGCTCGAACAACAGACCAAACAAATTGAGGAGCAGGAGGCGATGATTAAGACCTTGAACAAGCAATTGAGCCATTGTGAAACCGATCTTCAGACTCACATGGACCTCGTCAACAAGTTGGAAAATTCATTAGGTGATTCCGAGAAAAATCGTAAGTCGTTCAATCGATTGGTAGCCGCTATACTGATGTGCCATTTCCACGTCAGTCCGGAAAGCGCGTATGCATGCAACGGAACTTGCTCGTGAGCGAGATACGCTCAACACCAAGATCATGGGTCTGCAAAACGAGCTAACGGAAGCCCAGCGTGAAGTCGTCACTGTCCGTAGATCAATTGTTGAAGAAAAACAGTCGCTTGAACACAAACTCGATGAAGAGCGAAGAGCAAAGGAACGCGCACGACAACAGTTGGATTCCCGGATGGACGAACTGCAAATGCGCAAATCTAAATCTAAATTTGCATGTATATAATTCTGGCCCTGGTTTATGCCTTTTTGCTTCGCATTCGTTATTGGTATTCTCTGGATTCCTCTCGATTCTTGCCCTCACGATCCTTACGACTCCTGGCTCCGGTACACCAGGTCCCCTCATTCTGACATGTTCTCATTGAATTATCAATGTGGACGCATTATTGTAGATACCCACAGTTTATCCTCATGCTATGATTCGTTCTATACCTCTGTCCCGTCTATATATGTTTCTGTTTGTACCTACAATACCTCCATTATGTTATATCAATGGAATCAATGGATCACCCTGGATTCTCCAAGTTGCATATACGTCAACATGTCAACAACTACAGCTCCTTATCTTACTTCCATGATGTTTCGGAATGCTATCAGCCGGGCCATGAAATTATCGCGGGCTCAGACCAGCCCTTTGAGCACCTTCACCACACCAAGATCGCTACCAACACTATCCTTACATGAGAAGGTATGTGCGACTCGTGCACCTACTTTTTGACAGACTTTGAAGAACGTCCAAGGTTTGCCTGGTGACCGGTGGTGCAAGAGGCCTGGGTTTTGACTTTTGCCGGGCTTTCACCGACTCGTAAGATCGGTCTGACCGTATGACTAAAAATGGTGCTCAAATGGTAGTCCAAAGCGGATGCACTTCTATAGCTATACTAGACATTAGAGCTACTACCACTAAAAACGCGGTAGATGAGTTGACGACATACGTAATTGGTGTGACGTCCCACTCCGTACTCAATTTGTTTTCAGACAGCTCATTGCAGATTCTCAAAGAGAGAGGTTATGGAAAAGAGTCAGACTTCAAATTCATTGGCATAGAGTGCGATGTTTCTTCAGAGAAGTCGGTCCAAGAAGCTTTCGCACAAGTCATTAAAGATTTCGGGAGGGTGGACTCAGTTGTGGCTTCAGCTGGTACGTGATAATGAGAACCTTTACACCATCTTTACGACTGACTTTGTTCCCACAACACTGAAGGCATTGTGGAAAACGTTCCCGCTCTTGAGTTAGTGGCCAGTCGTACTCAACGAAACATGTTAGTTTCTTGCTCTGATGAACCTCACCTATGCAGCTATTCCTCTGATCGCATGAAGGACTTATATGATATCAACGTCCATGGAGCCTTTTACACTGCTCGTGAAGCCGCACGCAACATGATTCCCCAAGGCAGCGGGTCAATTATTCTGATCTCCAGCATGAGTGCAACTGTAGGCTGTCAATTCCCTCGCGCATACAAGTCTCCGAATCTGATAATTTTTGTTCCATGAGATTGTCAATATACCTCAGGTGAGAACTTCCCAATCTGTCAAGTCTTCGAGTACCTCATAGAACTCTACCAGCCTCAAACACCGTACAATGCTTCCAAGGCCGGTAAGTACGGTTTTGTGGTGTTTCAGGAAAGGTGATCACCAGTTTCCGCGGTCAGCCGTAAAACATATGGCAGCTAGCCTTGGCGTTGAATGGGCGAAAACAGGCGTCCGAGTCAATTCCTTGAGGTATGATCATTAAACCCCAGTCGATAAGATTCTCACGTTGCTCTTCCATTGCAAGTCCGGGTTACATGCTAACCAAACTCACCAAATCCATTCTAGAGCAGAATGCTGATTTGAAGGTATCAGTGGGCTCTATGTAGTAGTAAATCTTACTTATCCATCACTCCGTACGCCAGAAAACATGGGAAAGCTTAACACCTATGGGAAGGGTAAGCCATCTACTTCTATACAAACGAGTACGCCTTTTGAAATAATTACCGCTAGATGGGTGAACCCGATGATTTAGCGGTTCGTATCTGGCTCGTCGCCATGCATGTCTATAGCACGTCTTACTGTTTTCCAGGGCGCCATTGTGTATTTAGCTAGTGACGCCTCGAAATTCATGACTGGGTCAGATATCCGCGTCGACGGTGGATACTGTGTAGTTTGAGTGGCTAGGATGCCAAGGATATTGGACTCGAATCTATGTAACAATGTTGTACCATGTATAGAGTTTTATGGAATGAGATCAGTAATCACGAGACATGCAGCAGCAGTCACGCGGCGGAGTTGAACTCAGCGGCTCCTGGGCTCCGTGCTCTTCTGACGTCTTTGATTTCTTCCCTGACCACTGATGTCCTCTGATTCCCTACAATCAGGCCAAAACTCTGCAAAGACATTCGAATTTACCAAGCGTAAACGATGGGCGGATCTTCTAGTGTCTGAACTCGCAGACGCAGTCAACCTCGTTCTCTCCAGTTCCTGCAATGTTTTATACTGTGCACCGGCTATCATAGAAATAGCAGGTCTGAAAGATGCGGATTTATTAGACCATGACTTTTCAGAATTGATAGCAACTAGTATGAGAGTATTCAAATAGTTTTGTTGTATCATCTCAAAAAACGACCCAGCCGAAGACCAGCTAATGTTTCGAGCCAGTTTCGATGACTCCATCCAACAAAACACCGATTTGCACTCTTTTGTGCGCATCAAATGCAGCGAGAACTTCACGTCTTCGTCCTCCAGCGCTCTTCCACTAACAGTCATACCTAGTCAGATCTATGCAACTTCCCCTATCGATGGAATACCTCTTGCAGCGGCTGAGACAGGTGTTGAGGCTTCCTGCTCTTATAACTCATTTTCCAACAGTAACGCAGTCGGGTTTGACGCTTTGCTAGAGCCTTCTTTGAACAGTGCCATCTTCGAGGGAGGTGGCTATTCACCCACGCTTCAATCGCCTCAAGAGGGCGACAACGAAGATAGTTTGAAAAGGAAGAAGGTGCGAATACAATCGCTCACTTTTCTGACATTCACTCGCTCAGTTGCTGCATCGAAGCCGAAGAAAACACAGCCAGTTGAGCAACATGTCTGCGTCACATGTGGCCGGACTGACTCTCCGGAGTGGCGCAAGGTTCTTATTTCTTTTTGTAATACATCCAGTAGTATTAACTTCTGTTCTTCTTTCTACAGGGTCCGCTTGGCCCCAAAACCCTCTGCAATGCTTGCGGCCTTCGTTGGGCGAAGCAGACACGTACAGAGAAAGCCGAAGAGGCTGTTCCCGTTTGCTAAGAGCATGGTTAACACCAATCCAATCCTGCCGTATTACCTTACTTTACTGTACAATAACTGCTTTTGAAGTGTGATTACGTCATCGTAACTAACTAGAAGATTGACCACCGCGCTGCAGTTAGTAGACTGCTAGTCCTACTGCACATCATCTTCAGACATGGCTCAAGAAATTCACACAATAGGACAAGTCCCTATTACTTCTCATGCATTCAGTGCAGATCGGAGTCGTTGCGTTTTTCGATATCATGCGTCGCAGGATTTCCTACTGATCACCTGGATCCTATAGGACTTGCCGTTAGCTTAAATTCCAATGACGTTCGGATTTACTCATCCAAGGGTCAGGATTGGTCGCATATTGACACGCTCTCAGAGGTGTGATTCTTCCATACCGCTACTCATGTCCCGTTAGTGATCTTGTTCAAATGTGCAGCACGACAAACTTGTCACATCAATCGACTGGGCCCCACGCTCTAATCGTATTGTGACTGCATCTCAAGATAGGAACGCATATGTCTGGCAAGAGACGCAGGATCCTGAAACTGGAAAGCTCATATGGAAGCCTACATTAGTGCTCCTCAGGATCAATAGAGCAGCTACGCATGTTCGATGGAGTCCTAATGAAGATAAGTTTGCTGTAGCGAGCGGTGCTCGGTCTGTACCGCACTCAATCTATCGTATCAAAGGGCGATTCTGATTGATAATATACAGAGCCATTGCGATCTGCTCGTTCGATGCGGAGAATAACTGGTGGGTTTCCAAGGTTCTCAAGAAGCCTATCAGGTCTACTGTGCTCTCTGTCGACTGGCATCCCAACAATGTACTCCTGGCCGCTGGTAGCACTGATATGAAAGCTCGTGTATTTTCTGCTTATATCAAAGAGGTCGACGAACGGTAGGTGACATAAATCATCGTAACTCTCATCGCTGGACCCACATCCCACAGACCTGCTGCGACTGTTTGGGGATCCAAACTCCCTTTCAACACCGTCTGCGGGGAATATAGCAGTCCTGCTGGTGGCTGGGTTCTCGATGTCGGGTTCTCACCATCTGGCGATGTTCTCGCTTTCGTTAGTGAGTTAAATGCACTCAGGGGACGAGTATTGCGCGATTAACCTGTCCCAAAGGTCACGATAGCTCCATCAACATAGTCTATCCGGAAGGGCCCGTTGTTGTGAACATCCGGACGACCACTTTGCCTTTCGTGACCCTCACATGGACGTCAGAGAACTCTCTCGTTGCTGCGGGACATGAATGCCAGCCGATAGTTTTCTCAGGATCAGAAACTGGTTGGCAGAGTGTCGGGAGTTTGGATGACAGCTCCGCTTCCAAGTCAGAGGGATTTCGGGCAGGCTATGGAGGCGGTTCGGGTGTGGGCCGCTTGAAGGCGGGAGCTTTCCAGACCTTCCGTGACGCCGATACTCGCGGCCAGTCTGGGATTGGTGGCACTGGTTCAGGCTCTACCGACACTAAACTCTTAACGATACATCAAAACACTATAACCAGCGTCCGACCTTACAAAGGGCACCCCGGTCAAATATCTATGGTCAGTACGACTGGTGTGGACGGGAAATTGGTTATCTGGGACGCCAATGCAGTAGCTAGCAGATGATATAGACAATTACGATCAGGAGCAGATTATCGCTGTATCGTTTTATCGTTCGAGTCAACTGTGTCATTGTAGCCACCAGGAGGGTCTGGCGTCGGTTGTTCATTGATAACGCCCCACACAGAGGCCTTGAACTAGCACCGCCATCGGGGTTATTCAACTTACGAAGGTAGAACAAAGGTAAGCAGCTAACCAGAGTTAAAACGAGCCCCATTTTCTTCTCCAGAACTCGTAGCCTTACGAGCAATGTCTGATCTGGCTCTTCACTGATCGAACGCGTCATTTGTGTCACCTTTGCGTCCAACAATGGCATGATTGTTAACCAACTGACATGTATACTTGCGATGAACAGTAGGTCGCGACGCACCGCTTTGACATGCTGTGCTAGTTTTGCATACTCCCAGAGCACCTCCGCCTCTGTTGTGCTCAAGCCAGGATGGTTTTCGTATGGGTTTGCTGTGAAGATGTTGTTTGCGGTCGGTGTATTAGTCATAGTCGATGGTCAAGATGAATTCCTATTCATCGTGCATCACGTCTTTGACGCCATTCATCCTAATCACCAGCTCCCAATCAAATCAAGCTCTGACGGTAACCAATAGGTGTTCCATTTGAATTGACATGACGGTGAAATGTAGCGAAATATGCTTTCCTTGATTTGGGCATGTGGAGGTAACCCCGTTTGACCTTGAACTTTCTGAACATTACTCTGTGATCCCTTGGGCGATGACAGATTTGATGAGCTTTCCGGAACAACAGAGCAACAGCAAGAGGCCGCGAGGCGAAAGAAAAAGACAATAAAAACCACACCGGCAGTCACATTTGGCAAATTTTTCGAACAATTGGAATACACCCCTTACCACGGATCAGGATCAGATGCTTGCCTTACCAGCATCCATAACCAGTCAGGAGTAAGAATGAAGACATATCCCCTTCCTTCCCCGCTTCACAGCCCTGTCATTCTCCTTCTCGACGCCATCCCGCCTGTCTATCGGTTCCGTCATTCCTTTCTGGGCTCTGGTGTAACGCGCCTTTCCTTGCACATTGTCAAGAGTCAAGGAAACAATAGACAAGTATCAGTTCTTTAATGTTAAAAAGGGGGCCCATGAGTAGTCCCCAATCATTCTGCTGCCACGGGTCTGGCGATTCTATGGCCACATGCACTCCAACATATACCACGGCTCTAGCACAAGAATGCAAGCCCTTGGAACTACGGGATTCTCCCCCTCTTTCACTTGATGATGTACCTCATGAGTATATCGTTGTACAACTACGTAACTTAGCGCCTTTTTATTGGAACAAACCAGAGACGGCGGACTGTACTATAAGTTCGTTGTCTCTTCGTTTCTTGACAAGCTCGAGCTCATCGATCAATCGTCCCTCCTAGTCGTTCCCATTCCTCATGCTCAAGGAAAGCCACTACACCCCTCCATCGCCGAACAACTCCCTCCACAAACAAACGCCTCTGTCTCAAGCATGTATGATCCATCTGGTTTAGGTCGGAGAGCTACCGAACCGACGTTAGACTTCGTGCCTCGACTTCGCCTCAAGGTAAGTAGCCATTCTCGTGTACGCATTGTGGTACTCATCAGCTTTTATAGCTCCACATAGACTACCTTTCAACTCATTCAAGCTATATCAGGGCTCTTTTGAGTGGGGCAAACCCCGCTGACCTCATACATACGACACCTGGTTTCGATCACCAGCATCCTATACATGTCCCTGCAAACCGTCTTCCTCACCTGATATCCAGTTCAACTACACATCCAGTACTCGTCCTTCCTGTTCCCGATCCCTCATCCTTCCATCTTCTCGTCCACTGGATGTACTTTGGAGACACAACCTACATATCGGAGTGTCTTCGTCAGGGCGTCATACATTGGGAAGGCATTGCGCGCAACGTTGAATATCTCGGCCTCTCTGCTGAACTCAAGCTTTTCTTGTACCGATGGTATTTCAGGGAGAAGTCTGGCGTAGCTACTTCCGATGATGATTCCGATACTGTTTTCAGTGACAGTGATGACGATGATTACGACTGCTCAACGATATCGGTCATGGACAGCAGCTATGCTCATTCTGACGACGATTCCGACGATGACGCAAAAGAGCCATTTAGGGGCAGACCCCGGAGGCGTCGGCCTCTCTCATACCAGGAGCCTGGAACTCGATCATGGCATTCGTAATTCAACTCCTTATGACCAACCACCCCAATTCGCCTTCCCTCCTCCTTTCCGCATTTCGGAATTTCCAAGTTTTACATTGCAACCGCCCATTGTGTCCGCAAATATCATTATTGACTTTTTCTCTACGTACACCTATCCACTCCTTTGTTCTTCCCTCTTTTTCTTTTTGCGCGACTGACGCATAGCTTACCATAACTGGAGACGCTGGTGGTGGACGTGAGCATTCGATTTCTGTCTCGGACGCCGTAGAGCACTGTATCCCCATGTACTTGTAATAAATCCGATGATCAATTTCAAAATAAGAAAATAATAGATTTGGGAAAGCCAAAAAACACATCGCAGTTCTTATTGTCCACTGTCGTTTTCACCCCTATTTTTACCGTAACTTTAGTCTCACTCCACAACCGTTACCTTACCAAATTCGGCGAAGCTATCGCTTCTTTTGTCTTTCGTCTTTTTGTCTACAAGATATTCCTCACAACCGTCGGTTCCGCTTCTTTGCCCATATATCTGAGTGGTGCTGAACAACGCGGCAAAAAAGAACATGGTGAGCGCCTTTTCCCAAAATGTGTCAAAAACAATAGGAACGAGACAATTGAGGGTGTCGGTTCGCCCAGTATTTCCCCCCGTGTAATCGAGGCTTCTTAAGTTGGTACCCTGATTGCAGAGTTTCTGAACCCGATAATTCGTAAACTTTCAGATTCCGGGAAGCAGCCGTTGCGGGGGTTACCTAGGCTCTCAGACTAAGTACATCTTAAACTCTCGTTGTTTGCGCAGGATCGATGAACCGACGATACCTGATGAGCCTGCTGTCTGCCAACTAACCGCCGCTAGCCACTCGTCTGTGACGTCCATCCAATGCCTAGCATCTAACTTTTCTGCTGCATCTATTGTATGGCCATAAGGCTAAGTGTAAGCGACTCCAGGTACTTCCAAATTAACGTGTTGCCAAAACAAGGGATTTCCGTAGTGACTGCTCGGAGACAGGGAAGAACTCTTGTCGATCAAACATGGACGCTTTTTTGCGCCAACTCTTTGTGCGTCGTCTCACACAGGATGATGTTGATGGATCTTCAGTGGATGTCTACATGGTTGCTCTTCGTCTGCCGGTTAACTGCGCACTAGCTCTACTGCTATGTTCAGCCAAATTCAGGTGCCTGCTGTTCTGAAACTTTCTAGTTGGGGAGAGCCGAAATGGTGACAATCAGGTACTCATCGCGCCAGATGAGAATCCGGTGGATTTTTCCGAATTGCTGTAGGTCTTGTATCTAAGTAACAACGTTAGAAAGTAGAAGGCATTGGACTGCGGTCACACGAGCCGCGATTCTGTATGGGCATTCAATACTTGCCACATGGAATGAGCTTGACAACATGTAGGCCTTCTGATCTCTCAAGGTCTGTACAATACCGGCCACTGGTGGGGTCTCAGGTAGTTCCAGAAGGATTGAATACGCATCATTCTCGTCTGAATGACTCAAAGTCAAAAGGAAAGCAAGTTAGCCTCAATTCAACTGGCTGCACAAAGTGCTGTATACCCTCAGTGTTACGCAAATATTTCTATGCACAGTATTCATTGCGAAGAGACGTCCCGGTCTGTGTAGTGGATCTCCTTTGCGACAAATTCGTGGTTTCGTCGAATACGTACTCCAACTCCTGCAAACCTTTCTAAGTGTGGGTAACTGAGGGGCGATCAGAAACACTATACCTGGTGATCTATTACCGTTTACTGTAGGTCAGAAAACTTAGCAAGGAGGTCGACGTAAAGCCGGATCTAGTTGATACGCACACTACAGTTACTTGTTTGCTTTAACCCAAGACACACCACTCTCTTTGTTGCCCAGCCGATCTGGTTCGGTGTTGTCCCACGAGACCAGATCGAGCGAGGGCCACATTGGCTACTGTAGCACTACAACTTTTTTGGCATACCAGTAAAGTCGACATATCTTTATTTTCTAATCCTGTCCAGTTTCTTCGCTTCTGCCTTTTGAAATGTAGGGTAAATGAATTATAGTGTTGTTGGTAGGTTGTGGGTATGAGAACAAGCAAGTAAACCCTTACGCGCCGAGATCATTGATTAGATATATTACTTCTTGGCACTTCACACTTCACGGAGAAACAATCTCGAACTGTTTGCATTGTTCGTGAGTTATGACTAGGCTCCACTGTCGGGACCTGATCCATAATGGTGGCAATGGGCTGTGCATACCAGTCCCACGATCAATCTTGACAAACCCTACCCGCGAAGATGACACCTCGAGTAACAGAAACGTCGCCGGAGGACTGGAAATACGTCTCGGAAGGCGGCGCTACCATCGTGTTTTCCTATACCGGTCCCTCAATCTCTCAGTTCAACGGAACCGTGTTACGGCTCAGGAAGGCTGTTGTCCCTACAGTCTCGAATGGAGTTGACGAAAAGGACGAACCGGATGACCCGATGATAGAATACCAAAAGAAGTGTATGGAACGTTTGATTCCTTCCCAACATCTACCTCGTCTGGAGTCTGTACATGTCACTCGCGAATGGTTAGAAAGGCTAGTTAGCATTTACGACTGTCTTAGGCCTGAAGATCGGAGAAGCAAAGATCACATCGACTTGACGCGAACTAAGGGAGTTCTTGCTACAGACCTTATTGGTGGCAATGGCTTAGCGGTCGAAATAAAGGTTCTCGTTCGCATCGTTCTATCTTAAAGTTCTGAAATTGATCCTGGCGGCTTTTTTTTACACAGCCAAAGTGGGCGTTCTTACCCTCACCAGACCACCTTTCGAGTACAACACAAAGCATCAAGATGAGAACCTGTAGATTCTGTATGCATTCCGCAATGAGAGCAAAGGCAGGAAACGTTGTGGCCACGGGATACTGTCCTCTAGATTTGTTTTCCGGAGAAGAACATCGAGTTAAAAATGCAATTTACGAGCTTTGGGATGCTTGGATGGGAAGCAATGGCAAAATCAATAATCTCAAGGTCTTTGTTCGGGGCAAATTGATCGCTCCTTTAGAAGTGAGCTTAAAATATCTCATTTGGAGCAGCTATGAATGTGTATCATTTAAGGCTGACTCAATATTTGCGAGCGACATCGACAGGGAGGCTTATTCTGGAGACGGTCGTGAAGCATTTACATCCGCCTTATTACCATTGCTTCTGAAGACCCCAGTTCTCCATATTATTTCTAAACTCCAGCGTACACTCGACGCCTTAGACATCGAAGGCCTATCCAAACTCTGGCACCTGACTGAGTCTTCAGCTCCATCGTACCGTACAACTTTTGCTTCTTTTCTCCAGGGAAGGTTTAATGGCAAGGATGGCTCGCTCCCTCCGTCCTCGCCTATCGGTGTCAGCTCACTTTTCTTATCGTCTCCGGAGCCTACAATATCCGACTGGTCAGATTTTCTCGACCAATACTTGTCTCCTATTATTCCGGACCCAGTGCCCGAGAATCTCCGGTATTATCTTCTCGCCTACCTCTTATCGGCGACGTTCAAAGACTGTTCCGTCATTATTCGCTTGAATCGTCTTCGGCCAACAAGTCTTGACGAGGACGTGAAACCTGAGCAGGTTACTGTAATAGATTTAGACCCAAAGAGCATGACAAGGCTACAGAAGTGGGAAATACTGGATCAAATGATAGTCCAACAGTACATAACCGCTGGCGGTGACAAAGTCTGCACCGATGCATGGCGATGAAATCCCGAATTAGCCGGATCTTACGGCGCCTTTGAACCCATACTTTGAGTCCTTCTCAGCGCCCTGTAATTACGACTCGTACCTAGGCCATATAAAATTTATCGTCTTATTTCTTCGAGACCTATCGTACATAACACTGTATCAATCACGCCTTTAATTTTGAGTTCATGAATAATTTGCCTATGAATAGATGGCAAAAAATCTACAGCATTGCGACGTGTTTGAGTGAGCGCTGTTTGATCCCTCCCTCCCCTACAATAGCTCTTGATACTCATCGAATTCAAACTGTGGCGTGGTTTTTATAAATTCAATCACCCTGATACATTCCCTTTATGCCTACCAAAAGGTAAAATGCTTATCTTACGAAAATTCTGAGATGGATTTTATGTAAATCGAGTACAATGACCGCGGAAGATCAGAAATAGAATTAGAAGCGCAGATTATCACGTGATGATGATGATCTCATCTTTCCGGAAATGGTCCGTGGACCATTACAAGGGCCTGATTATAATTAGCTCAACTCATTCTGCCATGGCCACTGTACGACCATTTTTACTGAGAAGCTATCGCCATACACGACTGGCTACTTCGGCGCCAAAGAGCGCGTTCATTCATCGGCGAAATGCGTCAACCTACGATGCCGACGCTATGGGGCTGAGCGAAGAAGAGGCTGAAGTACTTTCTTTTGGTTGAGATCTATCCAAATTGCTCTCACAATCTGTGTCTATAGTTTAGAAATGCAGTTGTCGATTTTGCAAACAGGGAAGTCGCTCCTCGAGCTGCGGAGATTGACAAAAGCAACACCTCCCCTATGGTAAGCTACCCTTTTAAATCGTGCCCTGATGACCATTTGAAACACCACAACCTCGAAATATAGGATCTCTGGCAGAAGCTGGGTTCAATGGGCTTACTCGGAGTTACGGTTGCTTCGAAATATGGTGGTCTCTCCCTTGGTTACTTCCACCACACACTTGCGATGGAAGCCTTGTCAACTGCTTCCGGCTCCGTAGCACTCTCATACGGCGCGCATTCCAACTTGTGTGTCAACCAAATACATCGCCACGGAACGGAAGAACAGAAAGCTAAATACCTTCCGGACCTCGTGAGCGGCATTAAAGTAGGGAGTCTGGCGATGAGTGAAGTGGGCAGCGGTAGCGACGTTGTAAGTATGAGCTTAAAGGCAGATCGAGTTCGAGGTGGTTGGAAGCTCAACGGAAGCAAGTTCTGGTACGTCATGATGTTTACTTGCTTGGGCTGATTTTTCAATTTGGGTAATAGGATAACAAATGGACCAGTGGCGTCAACTCTCGTCGTTTATGCTAAAACGTCGCCCGATAAGGGCTCAAAGGGTATAACGGCTTTTATAATTGAGAGGGATTTCAAGGGGTTTTCGACAAGCCCTAAGCTCGATAAGTTTGGAATGAGAGGAAGCGATACGGCGGAACTCATTTTTGAAAACTGCGAGGTCCCAGATGGTAGATATTATATTTCTCGTTCCCGAATCAACGTTTGCTAATGACCGTATAGCAAATGTGCTTGGAAAAGTCGACAAAGGAGTCTCTGTGCTCATGTCAGGTCTTGATTTAGAACGTCTTGTCCTTAGTGGCGGCCCTCTTGGGTTGGTTCATTCTTACCGCATATAAATCGGAGAAAAGGTTTAATTTGCTATCAATCAGATTGATGCAGGCTGCTTTTGATGAGGCCATCGAGTATGTACATGACAGGAAGCAATTCGGGCAACCAATTGGCACGTTCCAGCTGATGCAGGGTAAGTTGGGTATTTTAACAAATGGCGAAGTAAATTCAACATAGCTTTCTTAGCTAAAATCGCTGATATGTATACGAAACTGAACGCTAGCCGGAATTATGTATATTCTGTCGCGCGTGCATGTGATCGAGGTAAAGTAAGCCGTCGAGTAAGTTAAAGCAGTTCTACGAGTTGTTAGCAAGAAAAATTGTTCAACCCAACAGGATTGCGCTGGCGCGATTCTTTATTCAACCGAAAAGGCGATTGAAGTGGCGCTAGAGGGAATGCAGTGCCTCGGAGGTAACGGATACATAAATGGTGATTCGATCATACTTTTCGCGGTGGTCATCGTTAATCGTTAACACCGAATCGATAGATTATCCAATGGGTCGCTTTGTTCGAGATGCTAGGCTGTATGCTGTTGGAGCTGGTACGCAGGAGATTCGACGAATGCTAATCGGACGAGAATTCAATGCAGAGTTCAAAAAATGAAGTCGCCGTGAGTTCCTAGGTTCAATAGCTAAATACCAATCTTAAGGAGTAGTTCCATTTATGTCGATTCACCGATCAGGTTCACATGTAAGCCGCGGAGTACAGAATGTCTCAGATATGCTATTGAATAATCACGATCTCTGCATTGACCAAAACCTCTCCGTTTTTGAAATTTTTGGGGTGCGAAGGCTGACAAAAAGTTCGTAAAGCCTATATCATCACCCTTCCTGGGTGAGGTACGCAAGCCAAACGACTTTGACTAGCACTCCTCCCTCTACCTCTCCACGGATGTCTAACGGTATGAGCATAAACACAAACCTGTCGCGCACTGGCTCATACATCTCTCCAGTTGCACCAGCGCTTGGGCCTGGGCCGGCTATCTCCCTTCCAGAAACCGTGCCAACTTTGCATAGCCGTTCGCTAATCGTGGCGCCCTCAGACCGTCAACGTACTATACAAGCTTGCGATAAATGTCGCGAGCGGAAGACTAAGGTGCGGTCTGAGACATTCTGACGACACTCGTGTTGACTCTCAGCTCAGTGCTCCGGAAAGCATCCTGTATGCCACAGGTGCAAAATGCGGGGGCTCATCTGCCAGTATTCATCTCGAGAGCCTCGTTCGCGGGGCCCCACAAGAGCTCGCTTACGAAATGCTGTATCATCCACCGAATTAAGAACTCCTCCTAGCCCTCTTGAGCATATCCATAGCCCAACAGAAATGGAATTTGAGTCGTCACTCCAGCCTTTACGACGTGCCAGCTCCTATTATGATAACTTTCAGGACTACCCTACTTTGGGTGAACACGTCTCTATTCCTCGCTCGTTCCACCTCGACCCAGAGCGGCGCAAGGTTCCCTTTAACACGGCTACTTTTGAGACAGTCCACGAAGCATCCACGCAACACAATGGACACGATCAGACTTTCCCTACATTCTTGTCTTCTTCGCCTCATGCGAACCTCATCCATCGCACCACCCAGTGGAGAGATGTACGCCGCGTCCACAGTCATTCTGCCCTGATAGGACCCACTGGGAGCGACATGAATGGAGATAAACTTTTTGGTTATCATAATGCTAATTCTCTTGATGACTCCTCAGAATGGGCGCCCTACAAGCATTGGTCGACGCCAGGGCATGTCTCTTCTCCGGCGGTTATATTCGACTCTTTTGGACAACTTACGCCTTCAAGCACATCAGTTGAACCCCAGTCGTCATATTATCATGCTCCAAGAGCTCACCTGTGGAACTACCACAGTGACGGTGGGAGCACGAAGTGCGTTGATTTCCCCTCTCTATCTGGCCTGGCTAAATTATTTGTCGTAGCTCGGAACCCTTGTCGAGCGGGGAAATCGTTCCCGGATACTCTCCTTCCTCCTCGGAGGATGTCCCAGAGCCTTCAGGCCGTACGTCAAGCATAGGTGTCATATCGAATTCTGATTCTCATCAATACGGACACATGGGTCATAATTTTCCAGAGTATACACACAATCAAGATTTTGAATTTGGATACAACTATCGGGCTGCATCATCTCGGGAAGGCTGTGGGTCGCAGTTTTACCAGACCCCGGAACTCGTTCAAAGCGATGGTTTCG
Organism: Calocybe cyanea; assembly: GCA_018851305.1. Lineage (NCBI taxonomy): Eukaryota > Fungi > Basidiomycota > Agaricomycetes > Agaricales > Lyophyllaceae > Calocybe > Calocybe cyanea. Next base: position 51,142 of record JABCKL010016733.1, read on the forward strand.
TTCGACAAGGGATTATGCCCTGTATGGTGACTTCCGACTCGGATGCAAGCGTGTCCCTGGCCTATCCGTCGACATACCCTTAAAGGAGCCGATTTCAAAAAGAGGGGCTTGGCTCAGAAAAGGAAATTTTCAACGTCTACTTGGCCTTCAGCTTATTACACATTTTTTCCCGGGTGTATTGGTCATAGATATCGGTAATCTTCTCGTACTGCTAACTAGTATTTAGAACTCCTTGTTAATTCATCAATCTGGTGGTGTGGCTGAGTGGTACTGTAGTCGTTTCGGAAAGGATCTTAGAATATTATTACAACTGTTGACGTGCACGGAATGGCCGGCTATCGCCTATGTCAAGGCGTCGCTCTCTGATTACGATACGCTTTCGACATTGACTTCCAGAGAGTCGCAGCAGGTTCCCACCTCGTGGCGCAGTTTGGCATGTTCTACCTTAGTCAGCTGACTACTCATCAATGTCAACCAATGCTAACGCCGTAGCTCAGACTATGAATATACTGCAGTCTATATTATAACCGACACGGGTATACAGATGTGAAGAAGGCGGAAGAGCGACGTATGGTTCTGCTCACGGTAAAGACTGTGGAGTACAAAGATTGGGGAAGGTAAGATGAGGTATTGCGTGTCATGGCGGATATGAATAATTATTAGTTGTTAAGTATTCGAAGTATAGCGCTTGCCTGTACAACGTTCACGTAAGAGAAGCTAAAGGGAAGGGATTTCACTTACATAACAACGATGATGGGAAACCATGCCAGTAGGCCCACCAAGGGCACACAACTAGCAATTAACATAATTAAGCCAAGAGTCATTTGCACATTATCGACTGGTGCGACACCGTTGTGCAAGCATGTAAGGCTCGATAGCGTACATCTATGAGAATGATCGAACGACTGGCTATGGGAGCCAGACCTTAACGGTTTGATCCACGCTCCCAGTGGCAACAACATTGACCAGCTTTTCTGTTTCCGCGGCTGAGCCAGCTTCTGTAGTTCCATTTACCGTTGTTGCAGTACCGCCTGCTGCAGGCTGCCGTCCCCAGGCGAGAGTAGTGACAAAGTGATTATGGGCATCGACAGTCTTCATACACCGGCCCGTCGACAGCTCCCACACTCTGATAGTCTTGTCATCGGAAGCGGAGAGAAGATATTTTCCTGATGGATGGAAGGCAAGCGCTCGAACCCAATTATCGTGGCCAGCCTATAAATTATAACGAGGTTCCAACGTGTTTGAAAGAAGGGGCCAACGTACTTACTAAACTTTTCAACATCTGACCACTTGATGTATCCCATAGTTTGATTGTCTTATCCCGAGAGCCACTAGCCAAGTATAGACCGTGTCGTTTTGTGCGATCGGTGTTCTGCCATCATTTCGTTTCGTCCAAAATCCTTAGTTACTCATAAAAAGAACGCAGCTCACCGGAATGCCTGTCAATTCTCGTATTGCAGCGTGAGCTGCAACCGGTGCGAACGCAATCACCTCAACATCATGCTCGTGGTCTCTTAACTCCAGCTTCGATTCTCCTGATTGAGCATCCCAGATACGAACCGTCTGGAGAGATGTTACCACTCAAATACTTATAGTTCTGGAAGTATAACATACATGGTCTTTTGAACCGCTTGCTAGAAGCTTTCCGTCATCAGAGGGAACAACACACCTCACCCACTCAGCATGGCCCGCTATGGTTCTTATGAGGTGACTATTTCGGTCTGTTACTTGTAAGAAGTGAGGAGACAAGGGAAAAGACGTACGTTGAAGCGACATCGAATATCCTGATGGTTCGATCTCTACTTGCACTGACAATCCATTGATCACCTGGCATGAAGCGCACTGCAGAAACAGAATGGTCGTGTCCCGGGAAAGTCTTTATGTTCTTCCATTCATTCTGAGAATCCCAGATTTTGATGAATAAATCCGACGAGCATGTCACTATGTGCATCGAGGAAAACGTTTTCAAGTCTGACAAGCTTGAAAAAGAAAAGAAAAGATGGCTACCGACCTAGTAGATGACCTTTATGGTCAAACTCGACGTCCATTACTGCTTTTGTGTGACCCTTCAGGGTACGCTCAAACTCTCCAGTTTCCCAGTCCCATATCTTGACAGTCGCGTCCTCGCTTGCAGAAGCGATGATTGAATATTGGGGGTGGAATGCTACGCGTGTTACGGGAGATCGGTGTCCGGTGAGGACGTGTGCTGCTGGTGCCCGAGGAACCCAATCGCTTTGGGAAGCGGCGCGCTTGGCAGGTGATAATGAGAGCTCTTCTTGAAGTGCAGCGTTGCGGTTCTCCAAATCCATAATCTGAGAAAACGGAACGAGTGGAAATCAAGGTTCCGCGTGTCAATTCGAGCTTGGCGGTCTCCGATCAGTAGATTACGACGCACTTTCTTTTGCAGTCGAATGACGCTTGTCCACTTTTTCTCAAGGAGGCCGGCATATTTCGCCTTGGGATCTGGAGTATATTCTGTGCCAGCGTCTGATTTGAGGGCGTTAAAGGCTGCGGTGAAGTTGTTCGCGTGTAAATAATCAAGCATTGATTTGTGCCTGCGGGTAAGGGATACACGGTTTGGAGATGCGCATAAATGATGCATGGACGAAGATGTAACATACAAGTCCTCTTTCTGCCTTTCTGACAGCAACGACATGGCTGTATCTCTACGATGTGAGACTATCAGATAATGCGATAGGTTTCTATGAGTCTGAGCAAGGAGATAGCGCGACGGCTCGTTGGACGAGGAAATGTGAACTTGTGTATTGACTTGTTTTGTCTATCTCTCTCTTCATACTCGCCTTTGCCGTGGCAACAAATAAGCAGCCAATACATTAATGTACGTGCAAATACACGTCTCTGGCAATAGCAAGTCAAGCAAGTAGTAGTCATACGCGATACAAGTTCTACATCATACAATACTAAGTGTTTCTCAATCGTTATAACACACATCTTCAATGTAATGTAGCGTAAGATCAGTGCAAGTTTTTTAATCGGAATATTCTCGCTCAGATGCAAACGATATATGCATTCTTTGAATTTCTCCTATTCGAATTACATGTAAGTACTGTATGCAGTCGCTGTTGAAGCCACAAGGACGGCCGAAAGCGGGGGAAGCCGGGAGTGTGTGAATATTTTATTTTACGTGTCGGGATTTGAACAGCGTCGCCTGTTTCTTCCACTCAGATATACCTTACTCCCCTCTAACCATGCTTGTCTCTCGTAGTGCAGTTGCTCGCATCTCAAGGAGAGCTTTCAACAGTGCAAAAAGGACTAACGCGTTCTTTTCTACCGCTACTCTCGCCAGGACTGCAATCCCGCTTGCACAGCAGCGCTCAAGTTCTACTCGTCTTTTCCCTGCTATCCAGTCGACTCGTGGTTCGTGTTTGGTTTCCTATCCGTTTTTATACATAGCATCAACTTTTTGCAGAGCCGTCTGCTCGTTTACAACCTTGATATCTGACTAATTGCATATTCCTTATAGCCGCACGCACTTATGCGACAGAATCGAAAACCGTCGGGACTGTAAAAACAGTTATCGGTGCCGTTGTAGATGTTCAGTTTGAGACGGACAATCTCCCCCCAATTCTGAATGCCCTGGAGGTTCAAAATTTCGCTGGCGGTCGTCTTGTCCTAGAGGTCGCTTCTCATCTGGGTGAAAATTCTGTCCGCACCATTGCTATGGACGGTACGGAAGGTCTCGTTCGTGGAACGAAAGTCATTGATACCGGTGCTCCCATCCAAATTCCCGTGGGTAAAGGTACCCTGGGCCGTATCATGAATGTCATTGGTGAGCCCATCGACGAGCGTGGGCCCATCAAGGGTGTCAAAATGTCTCCCATCCATTCTGAGCCTCCCGCGTTCGTCGAACAGTCCACGACTGCTGAGGTACTGGAGACAGGTATCAAGGTTGTTGATCTCCTTGCGCCCTACGCTCGTGGCGGGAAAATTGGTCTATTTGGAGGCGCCGGTGTCGGTAAAACTGTGTTGATTCAAGAGTTAATCAACAACGTTGCCAAAGCCCATGGTGGTTTCTCTATCTTCTGCGGTTAGTTGCTGAACATCTTTCATGGCATTTTGTCAAACTTGAATCGGTATTTTTTAGGCGTCGGCGAGCGCACCCGTGAGGGCAATGATTTGTATCACGAAATGATTGAGACTGGTGTCATCAAGCTTGACGGTGACTCCAAGGTCGCTCTCGTCTTTGGTCAGATGAATGAGCCCCCCGGTGCTCGTGCCCGTGTCGCTCTTACTGGATTAACTATCGCTGAATATTTCCGTGACGAGGAAGGGCAGGACGTCTTACTCTTCATCGACAACATTTTCCGTTTCACTCAAGCCGGTTCGGAAGTATCTGCTCTTCTCGGTCGTATCCCCTCTGCCGTCGGTTATCAACCTACATTGTCTACTGATATGGGTGGCATGTACGTCATGAGTATGTGCGTCTTGGGTGACAGTGTCTTATGAACCTTCTTTCAGGCAAGAGCGTATCACAACCACGAAGAAGGGTTCCATTACCTCTGTACAAGCTGTCTACGTGCCTGCCGATGATTTGACGGATCCCGCGCCTGCTACCACTTTCGCTCACTTGGACGCAACCACTGTATTGTCTCGTAGCATTGCGGAACTAGGTATCTACCCCGCTGTCGACCCCCTTGACTCGAAATCGCGTATGTTGGACCCTCGCGTGGTATGTTTAGTGATATATGATCGTCTCGTCAGTGACTGACGCATTTTTTCAGGTTGGACTAGAACACTATGAAGTTGCCACGGCTGTTCAGAAGATTCTTCAGGACTACAAGTCTCTCCAAGATATCATTGCTATCTTGGGTATGGACGAGCTGTCGGAAGAGGACAAGTTGACGGTGGGTTTTATTCGGCTGCTATTAATGTAGAGGTTACTGATATTCACATGTGTAGGTTGAGCGCGCGCGTAAAATCCAGCGTTTCATGTCGCAACCTTTCCAAGTTGCTCAGGTCTTCACTGGCTACGAGGGCAAACTTGTGCCCCTCAAGGATACCATCCGTTCCTTCAAGGAGATCCTTTCAGGAGCACATGACAGTCTACCTGAGTCTGCATTCTATATGGTAAGCATAAACATACTCCTTTTATGGAGATCAGCCTTTCACAATTTATCAGGTTGGAACAATTGAAGATGCCAAAACCAAGGCTGAACAGTTGGCTAAGGAAATGAGCCAATAGACGGGAAACATTTTATACGACTGTTGACGGTTTCATTATTGGTTGTCGTCGTCTAGAAATGAAAGCTATCTTTATACTACACTGCATGTGCCCCGAGTATCAAGTCCTGTGGACTTGGACTCTTTGTCGACGTGGCTTCTGTCCCGATTAGCTGTAGCGAAGCCACTGCGAGAGTCCTCAATTTCCTTTTTAGACTAAGGCATTCGACTGCGAGGGTGCGGCTATGAGGTATTTTTTACCTCTGTCCTCCTTATTATCTCGCAAAAAGCTCCTTCACCACCCGTTCCAAAGATCCTGCATGGCTACTGTTGTCGCAATGGATTCTCACTGGCAACGTGTTGACTCTAGAGCTGGCACTCCGCCATATTCAATATTCAACAAGCCTGTAGAGAAATCTCAACAAGACGATAGGGATTATCGGATTATAAGATTGGACAATGGTTTGCAAGCAACCCTTGTGCATGACGCAAAGACGGATAAGGCGGCAGCCAGTCTAGATGTTGCAGTGGGCCATCTATATGATCCAGTGCGGATACCAGCTTTTCTCAAATTGGTTCATTATCTGATGTGCGTATAGGACGATATGCCAGGTCTTGCTCACTTTTGCGAGCACCTCTTATTTATGGTAAGTCTCTGGTGTAGAGATTATCCAGGCCCGCTCTAAACTGGCCATAGGGGACAGAACAATTTCCTCGGGAGAATGAATACTCAGAGGTGCGTAGCAAGGTTTATTCGACAGACGTCGGTATCAGATGCTCTCTACACAGTATCTGGCCAAAAACAACGGAGCTTCGAACGCTTATACATCCACGTCCAACACAAACTATTACTTTAGTGTTGGGACCCATGCTCTGTCTGGTGCCCTAGAGCGCTTTTCCGGATTCTTCCACTCCCCTCTTTTCGCTCCCTCTTGCACCTCTCGTGAACTGAATGCAGTGGATTCAGAGCACAAGAAGAACCATCAGGCGGATATGTGGCGTATCTTTCAACTAAACAAACACCTCAGTAAACCAGGACATGTATGGAGTAAATTTGGAAGTGGAAGTAGGGAGAGTTTGTCAAAGGCTGCCAAGGAGTTAAAGGCAAAGGGTCTTCTCCAAGACGGCATCTCATCATCCCGTCCAACGAGCGTTACTCCGTCGCCGATTCCGTCGCGCATTGCATCCCCTGCACCTTCAGTTGCCTCCAACGGAGATTTGGAGGCCGATGGAGGCCCAGTTGGCCGCGAGACGCGTCGGCGCTTGGTGAACTGGTGGGAAAATGAGTATTGTGCCAATCGGATGCGTCTCTGTGTCGTCGGAAAAGGTTAGACAAACATGCTCTACGATTTAGGGATCTACCTCACGTCCAATACAGAGTCACTGGATGAACTTTCAGATTTAGTGTCAAGGTTGTTTACACCGGTGCCTAATCGTGGACGAGAGGCTCTTCCGATGATTCATGACCATCCCTTCGGACCAGACGAAAAAGGTGTAAGTTTTACCCGACGGTTGTTGGTGAGCCGATCTGAAAAATTTCCCTCAGACTCTCGTATCTGTACAAACAATTATGTCTTTCCATGCGTTGGAGATATCCTTTCCGTTGGATTATCAGCCTCCCCTCTGGAAGCATAAGCCAGCTGACTTCATTGCCCATCTCGTCGGTCACGAAGGACCAGGCTCACTGTACTCTTTCCTGAAAAATAAAGGATGGGCTACTAGCCTTAGCTCGGGGCAGCAAGACCTTGCACGAGGATTTGCTATGTTTAAGATTACTATACACTTGACTGAAAATGGCTTCCGTGCGTATTACTTCATCCATGGTCGCGCTGAGCTCACAGACTCGTAGAGCGTTATCGCGATGTTCTCCTCGCGTCATTTCATTACTTTGCACTGCTTCGGGAGTCTCAATTCGCCACATATCACCAGCGTGAACTCGCCCAGATCTCTGAAATACGTTTCCGCTTCAAGGAGAAGAGTCGACCAGATGACTATGCAACTTGGGTTGCAAGGCAGATGGCGTGGCCCGTTTCTAAGGAACTCCTCCTCAAAGCATCCCAAGTCAACTGGGAATGGGATGACGAGGTTGGAGAAGCTCTTGTTAGAAAATATCTTGAGACCTTTAGAATTACAGAGGGCCGCATTGTGTTGATGGCAACGGCAGCCGAACATGCCAAGCTCTCCCCCGATGCGGCTTGGGAGAAGGAACCTTGGTATGGAACTAGCTATCGCGTTGAGCGGTTTGACGGGCAGTTCATTGAGCAGGTTGGTTGTTTGTTTCTATCTATCAGGACATTACGCTCACACTCTTTTGTGTAGGCTCAAGGTCCCAATAATATTCCAGACCTTTTTTTACCCAGGCCGAACGAATTCATTCCAACAAACTTAAATGTGGACAAGCGGTCTGTTGCTGAGGTGAATTTCAGTGCTTGTATACCTTACCTTGATGTCACTTAATACTGATAGCCGCTCAATCGTCCTCATCTTATTCGAGAAACGCCATTATCAAGTTTATGGCATAAGAAGGACGATCGCTTCTTTGTGCCTAAAGCACATGTCATGATTGATATTCGCAGGTGTGGCTTGATCACTGAAGTACAATTTCCAGGCTTTGACAAAATATCGCAGTGCTGTCGCAAATGAATCAACCCGAGCAATTGTCATGACCAGGTATGGCTCCTCTCAACGGTAAAAGTTTGTACTGGAGCTATCCCTCTAGATTATACGCTGACATTGTAAACGATGCTCTCTCTGAATATTCGTACGACGCAGATCTTGCTGGCTTATCTTATGAACTTGCATCGCATACGAGCGGCCTGTATATCTCAGTTAATGGCCATAACGACAAGCTGAAGGTCCTTGTGGAAGACGTCCTGAAAAAGGTGAAATCGCTGTCCGTCAATTCCGAAAGGCTGGCTGTTATGAAGGAGCAGGTATGCATTGACAGATACATGGTGACTCACATTCATAAAAAATACAGAACAAAAGGGAATGGGAGAATTTCTTCTTAGGTCAAACATACTCGCTATCTGAGTATTTTGGTCGATATATCATGTCGGCGCAACATGGTACATTGCAAGACAGGCTGAAAGAGCTGCCTTGTGAGCCTTTTTCTCGCTTTCCGAACTTGAAACCTTTCTCATCTTCTTCACCAGCCATAACACATGAGGAGATCCAGGCCCATATGAGGCGTGTGTTATCTGAGGTTAACATGCGGATTTTAGTTGCTGGTAACATTTACAAAAATGTATGCACGCTGATGAGCTGGATTCTCTTGTGTAACGGCAGTTAATGCTCTAAACAGGAGGCCATCGAGATCGCTGAGATGGCGGAAGCGGGATTTGGTGTTTCTTCACTCTCCCCGATCGAGCTTAATGACCGGGCGTTGTTGCTCCCTAAAGGTACGGCTTATTGATAAACGTTTGTTCCGTTAGTCTGATTTTGTACAGGTTCCAACTACACGTGGACTTGCCCTATTCCGAATCCTAACCAAGCCAACTCATCACTTACTTACTACGTCCACTTAGGACCCGTCGTCGACCAGCACCTCAGAGTCACCTCTGCGCTTCTGACGCAGATTCTCAGCGAACCTGCCTTCAATATTCTGCGCACTCAAGAACAGCTCGGTTATATTGTTCAATGTTCTCCTTGGCTGCTACCGGGATCTAGCGAAAAGGGTGTGCGGATCGTTGTTCAAAGCGAAAAAACTCCAGGTTACCTAGAAGAACGGGTGGAAGCCTTCCTGGACACCATGAAAACGGCTATTGAGAGTATGGGTGAAGAAGAATTCATGGAGCAGAAGAACGGTCTAGAAAAAAAGTGGCTGGAAAAGGACAAAAATTTATCGGAGGAGACTAGCAAGTTCAGTGGCCACATCAACACAGGGCATCTAGATTTCATGCGAAGTACGTTCATTTCCTGATCTTAAACTCATCTATAAATATCCGACGTGCATTCCCAGAGGAAAATGACGCCCGTCTTTTGAAAACAATCACCAAAGACGATGTTTTGAAGTTATTCTTGTCTCATGTCCACCAGTCGTCAGCTGAAAGATCAAAGCTCTCTATTCATATGATATCTCGAAAGAGCCGGCCAAAGAGGGTCAGCGCTGCCGCGTCCCAAGCGTTCCAGGCTCTCGTACGAGATACTGGGGTGGACCTGGAAGAGTCTGCATGGCAGGAATCTCTAGGCAGCGACGGAACTCCCTTGGCAGCTGAGTTTGTGAACTATTGGAAACAAGGGTTTGCCTCCAACAATAACGCTCTGAAAATACTTGGTGCCATCCCGGAACTCGTCGAGAAGTATCCTATACCTGGCGAAGGCAATGACACAATCCGTCCAAATGTGTCGTATATCAAAGACTTGGAGGAATTCAAGGCCAGTCTAACACCAACTGTTGACCCCGGGCCTATGGTGCAGTGGGGAGATCTGCCTGTGTCCCGCTTTTGACGACATAGATTTTCAATTACCGATATAGAACGTCTTATAAAACGCAGACAAGTTTGACCCTTGTGACCATCGATAAAGCAGAAGAGAAGACTGACGAGATATTGAAGAAGTATGAAGGGCAACAGGAGAATGCATGATACAGTAGGGTACAGCATGCAGCAAAACACAAGTCTACCAATTATCCCATGACAGCAGTGGTATATCTATAATAAAACAGCGGATGCGCAGGAAAGCAGAGTAAGGTTAAGGAACGCAGCTAAATCATTTCCTCCTTGGAACCTGTTGCTTATTCATTTGCGTTTGGGGAGCGGCATAGTCTTTCGCCCGCCTGAAGAGTAGAACGTGCGGCTCCGGTGCTAATTTGGGAAACATGCATGTCATGTACGGACTTTGACGTTTGCAGAGTTACCCACCATGTACCTCATAATGTTCCCAGCCCAAGCTTTGTGTGATTCCAAAACCCCTCCATTCCGCCTCTGTTAGAAGGCGCAAGGTGCCCGAGTCATCGTTATTGAAGTATTGCTTGGGAATCATCTTTAGCAGCTGCTTGGGTAGTATTACATGCCGATATTCATAGTGATCGTCTGAGTAGCGATCAGAGTAATGAATCCTGCCAGGTGCTGATCATCAGTATAGGAAAAAAGATGAAAGAATGCTCAAACCACTTTTCAATATACTCCTCTAGCTTACGATTTGCATCTTTACCAGGATCTGCAACAGGAACGTTCGCTTGCATCTTTATCGAGGTGGAGACAAAGAGAGATCAAGTTGAGCCACATGATACCACGCGACAAAGCACGTGATATGCGCGACAGTTTATTGGCCACTGCCACCATGGCGTTCAGAGGGCGCTTTCTGCAGCGAGGCCGAAATCCTGCTTCCAATGCCAAAAACCTCCACAATAGAAATAGACGCAAATTAACAGGGGTATACTACACGACTTCTCGAGATGTAGCAGACGCATACGACCTCAGTAACTCTACGGACGATTACACGGAAGATATAGGTGAGTATATGCGTTTGTTTTGATCTCTTGCACCTATTGAAATCAGTAGATGTTTACTCTTCTCCGCTTCCTACGGCAAATAGCCCATCTGCCACTTGTGAAACACAGTACGGAGAGGAATACAACATAGATGACTTTGAAGAGTATCATTTGCACGACGAACGGTGTTCAGAAGCTGACGATCAAACTCGCTACAACTTTATCACCAGTCGATATTCCGCGAATGAAGCATATGCATATTCTAGTGAAACTATAACTAGACTATCTGATTATCGAACTCATCTGCATCTGCATAGGCCCATATGACAATCCTCTGTCAGCTTGTTACGGCAGAGAGCACCATCAAACAGACTTACATACCTGTCAACTCGCGAATTCTTCTCTTAGAAAGGACGACAACTCTGATTCTGAATATAAAAGCACTCATGGAATCTGCCTTCAACCAGTGTCTATACTGCGTATGGTTCACGATGCTTTGCTTCCATGGCTCTCATGTGTGCCCTTTAGCGGACGTGTATCGAGGATTGTTCAAATTTGGCGTATTTAATGCGGTCCAGTCGTCTTGCTTCAGTGATGTCTGCACTCTTCATCGTTCATCGTGCTATAGGCTAACAATCATCAGATCTTTGACACCAATGAGAACTTAGTACAGCCCTACCTTCTTGATTTGAAAAAAGCCTGCCGATCAATGATCTACAAATATAGGTTATTAGCGGTATTGACATCCTTCAGATCGACTCGCATAAATGTCTGACTTGTTACTCAGCCCCTACAGGAAGCGGGAAAACTGTTCTTTTCGAACTCTCGATTATTAGAATGCTTGACAGTTGTAGAGGTATCGATGGCTCACTGAAATGCGTATACGTAGCGCCTACAAAGGTTTCTCAATGCTTCACGCAACAACCCGCTGGCTGTTAATTATTCCACAGGCATTGTGTTCGGAGAGATACCGAGACTGGACGTCCAAGTTTGATCCTCTAGGAATCAAGTGTAAGCAAAATCTGTTATTTTAGACTTCCATCATATAATTTTAAAAATCAGGTGCTGAGCTAACTGGAGATACGGTTTCTTTTGGTAGAGGTGTTTGGGGCGAGGCTAAACACGCGTCCATCATGTACGGAGTTGCATATTTCCCTGTTATGTGGAGCACAGATGTCTTTTACAGAATAACAACGGTAAAAGACTCCTTCTGATATCATTGGTGGCTGTTAACTTCCAAAGGGTGAAAAATGGGACAGTCTTACGCGTAATTGGTAAGGATAGAATAGTTTAGCTATAAAACCTTGACCGATTTCCAATCTAGGAATGAGCACTCCAACATTCTCTCCCAGATCCATCTGTTCCTTGTCGATGAAGTACTTTCACTCCTTTAATTTAGAAATGTGCACGCTTACTTTCTGTTTAAGGTACATATCCTCAACGAGGTACGTGGTAGTACCCTAGAGGTAATTGTATCTCGTATGAAGACTCGCGGGACCTCCGTTCGATTTGTTCTTGTATCGGCGACGGTTCCTAACATACACGACATTGCATCGTGGATAGGTGCATACGAAAACCCACAGAAGCCTGCCAAGGTGTTTGAAGTGCGCAACGTTGTACCAATCAGGTGGGATATGCTCACTTCAGCTAACGAGCGATTAGTTTGGTGAAAATTTTCGGCCCTGCAAGCTTGCCCGGTTCGTAATTGGCGCGCCTCGCCAGAAAGGCCAAAACGACTTCGTATTTGCGAAAAGCTTAGATTATAAACTTTTTCCTGCCTTACAACAATTCTCTATTGGGAAACCTATCCTGATATTTTGTTCAACAAGAAAGGGTACTTCTTAACCTTCTCTCATAGCATTTAAACTTAAAACTTCCAAGGCGTGTTTACAACAGCAGAACAACTCTCGAAAGATTACGTGGAAGCGGAGAAAAGTAAATTACACTTGCCATGGTTGTATTCTCGGAGGTTAGAGAAACGCCTTATGCTGCAGTCGTATTGATCATATTCCTCCCCTAGCGGAAGTCAACATAAATTTCTCGACAAGCGTTTAAATGGTTAGATTAATATCTTCATACGAGGGTTCAATGCTAAGTATCTCAGAATTTGCTGCTGTTGGGCTTGGAGTACACCACGCCGGACTAGGCTTCGAAGATCGAAGGACCACAGAAGACCTTTACTTGGGAGGTGTTATTCGTGTACTTGTTGCCACCTCGGTAAGTTGAGACGCGTAGCCGACACAAATATCCGTCTCAGAGAATACCACTAGACGCTGGCCGTCGGAGTCAATCTTCGTGGGTTCAGTGTGCCGTTCGATGAACGCATTGATTGAGCCCTTTTAGCTGCGCACATGGTCGTAATTAAAGGCGTTCGAACTTTCCAGAATAATGCCTCGATCGAATACTCGGACTTGGATATCATGCAAATGCTTGGCCGTGCTGTAAGTCTGTCCCAAGCGTTTCAGCCACTTGCGTTGAATAAATGGCTCTGTCAGGGTCGACCCCAATTTGGTCTGTGTATGTAAACGTCCATGGTTAGGTTTTGCTCACCGTTATACCAGATAAAGACGGAATTGGTTTAATTCTGTGCGAGGAAGAACTCAAAAGTAAATATGAAGCTCTCATTCAAGGAAAGACCATCCTCGAAAGCTCTTTGCATATCAACCTGTCCGAGCATCTAAATTCGGAAATTGGACTGCGGACTATCAAAAATATTTCCAGCGCGAAGGAATGGCTACGTGGCTCATTTTTATTCCAGAGAATTCGCAGGAACCCCGGCCACTACGCCGTTGGAAAAGATAAAGATCAAACTTGGGAGCAAAGAGTGGATGACTTGGTGATGCAGAGTTTGGAGAAGCTGAAGCAGACTCAGTTGGTCGAAGTACAAACCAACGGTGTCCACGGCGAAGAACTAACGTCAACTGAGTACGGCGATATCATGAGCAAAGTAAACCTTTGTATTTGGAACGTCAACTCCAGCTGATCTCTTGAACCAGCTGTACATTCGTCAATCAACAGTAATTGCCATCTGCATTGAGCTTTGACTGATTTGACCTAGCTGCCTGCAGATGGGCCTCATTCTAGCTTTACCCGAACGACCATCGCTACGCGAACTTGTGAGTAATTCTAACCACACGCGCTGCTGTCGTCACTAAATGTCACAGCTCGAGATGATATCATCTTCAGAAGAGTAAGTGTTCGGTGATATTTGGACTTTTTTATTATTCGATTGTTGCGCAGGTTCTCGGATATCAAATTGAGGGTTTCCGAAAAGAAGGTGCTTTCACGTGTCCACCCCGCACACATATAAGTCCCAAACACTATCCAGGCATTAAATAATCTACGGTTACACCATGATATTCGTTTCGAGATAAAGAAGCTAGAGAGGACAGCGGACAAAGTACTTCTCTTGATTCAAGTAAATCGAGCCTCGGAAGCTCTCACACATCGAATTGATCAATATTTACAGGCAGTTCTCGGCGGTGTCTCCTTGAGCAATCCCGAATATAGGAGTGCTGACAGTCAACCTCAGCTCGAAGCATTCTCTGTCTTTCGCCACGTTATTCGTATAGCTAAAGGTTCGTCTAGCAAGCACGCTTGCGTTCGAATGTATTCACGTTTTGTCTCAGCCATTGTAGAAGTCGGTGTGGTAAAGGAACTCGGTGCTCAAGTAAAAAATGGCCTTGAACTGTATCACCAATTCTACTTCTCTATCTTCCTGCGCTCAGCCTGCCTTGCCCGATCTTAGGGTCAGATGTCTAACAGCAAAAGCCTGGGAAGATAGACCTATTGTGCTGCGTCAGCTTGAGCAGATTGGTGAAAAATCGTATGCCCTCCAGCTATCTTAGGAGACCCTTCTCATCGATTCTTGTAGAATCAAAGTTTGCAACCGTAAATAACCTGATGGGTATTGGGCACTGAACCATGACTCTAGGTTCTCGCAGAGCATGGCATAACCTCGATCAACAAGCTACGCAAGCAGGATACTCTTAGGTTAGAGGCGGTGAGCATTTCTACAAGGCACCCGTGATCCATCCTTTTGACAAGTCTCTCAGCTTTTGAACCGTCGCCCGCCTTTCGGGCTAGAGCTTCTAGCATCGGCGAGCGAGATGCCAGAGTATTTTCTGAAGATATCCGAGCTCAAAGTGACCTCAAGTGGTGGAGCAGGTTCCGTGATAGTTGACCTCTCTATAGAATGCGGTTTACAGGAACAGCGGCTTGAATCTAAAGCAAAGAAATTGAAAGGCCGAAATTTGAACATGACAGTGGTCCTAACATTATCATCCGACTTGGACCTCATCGACTATCGCCGAATTCTGTGAGTGTCACCTGAGTGTTGAATACATGGTGCCATTAACTACCTGCTGCAGCACCAAGTCCTTGCAAAAGAATAAGAGCTTCACTGTGTCCGCAGAGCTGACGCGTCCCAGCCAATCTATCCTTGTTCTCGTCACAGCTGTAAAAATCCACATTCTTAAGGTGATGGCACGTGGACTGATTTGCAGAAAGGAATCTATTGCGGGTTTAGTAGTGACCAGCATATATAAGCCGACCCTGCCACCTACGGAATATCCAACACTTAACACCCGGCCCCCTACGAACACTGTCGGTGTCAGTTGCTTTAACCGGATACTAACCTAATATAGAGACCAGGAGATTGATTTGGAAGGCCTGGAAAATGACCCCGATTTTTGGGATATGGGAATCGATGAAAACGAAGATGTCATGCCAGTTCGTGACTTGACAAAACCAAAAGGTAACTGCCGCAAGTTGTCCCCTGATAGCATCCCTTGACTAAACTTGGAAAAAGCTCAGGGCATAAATCTGAAGGCTTCGCAAACTAACAAGAGTAGAATATCCTCTTTGGACTTGTGCAGCTCTTCCAAGGTCGTACCAAAAAGATTACCAAACAATAATCTTGAGTATGTGGTGACTGTTACATCACACAGCTGAAACATGTATATCAGGTGCAATCATTCTTGTAAGGATAAGAAAAGTTGTCGACATCTTTGGTATGCTACTCGCCCAAAGGACTCGGGAACGGCTAATGGCGACTTGTGTCTAGCTGCCGGGAGGGAATGCAGGAGAAGCGGAAAAAAGTATCTGAAAAGCCCAGCTCCCAGTCATCCAAACGATCGTCAGCACAGGCTATTATCACGGCATCCAAATCCACACCAGAGCGGGCTGATCCTAGGCTGCAGCAGCTGGAATCGCTACATGAGCGATCAAACGTGGCTACTAACTTGCAAATATCCTCAGGCAGTCGCTTGAAATTGGATGTCAAGACGCAGCCAAGACGAGAACAGAAAAAAACACCCGACTTTGATATCAAGTTCACAGATTTGAGGGACCCAGCGACGGACGACGAGTTACCTCTTGGCCTGTACGACGGCGGCGCATCGGAGACGTGTGATGTACCAAGAAATTTGGTTGGTTCTACTAAGTTTCCAATGCTCTCGGAGGACCACCTCGATGCAGATTTTGATTCTCGGATTTACACATACACGACGGACGACCAGGTCTCTAAAAATGCTCTTGGATTAAGCTCGACGCCGGCGGGTTATAAGCGAAGCAGACCAACTGAACAAGTTCCTTCGAATAAACGTCCTCGAAAAGAAGTACTAGACTACGATGAGGATAGCTCATTCTTACCAACGCGAGGAGATAAGGTGAGTTACATTTCTTGCTGACTTACTATGTGTCTGTCAGGGCGAGCGCTTCACTCAAACTTCGGCTCAGAAGGCGGAATGGACTGGCGGTGGCACGAAATTGTTCCTACCAAGCTCTGATGACAAACTCGACAATTATCTTGATATGCAAGATACAGAGGACACGCCGGAGCTCGTTGTGGACAATGCTCAAACCTCACTATCGTCGAATTACTTGGATCCTACTCTGGATTTGACAAACAGTACTACTTTTGAAGCTGACGGTCGAGCTCAGGATACGAACCTGCCGATGAAAGAAGAGGCTGAAGTAGAAGTTGACCAAGATCTGGCGGAACTGGAAGCATGGCTGAACAGCGGGGCTGTTGAAATTATTTGATAAAGTTCGAGCGTTGTGTATGCATTAGTCTATGATGAAGAGGACGGCTCAGTAAAAATAGATAACGACTGCTCAAATCGATCGTCCCATGCCACCTCTGAAGAAGGTTTGACAATATCCCAGCCTGCAAGGTCGCGACGCCATCGCATTTCTTTTTTGAATCTCTCCCCCCTCAGCTCTACCTCCGTTGGTGGAGGATAATTCAGTTCGTCTTTGGTGGGTTCCCGCGTGCCCCTCGTCAACGCTCGTGCGGTGGCAAGCTTCGCGGGAAGTTCGTTGTAATACTTGTCACGCGCCTTCTCAATGTCTGAGGAAATTTTAGAAAGGGATTTTTTGTACCACGACTCGGCTTCTTTATCGAAATCGAGATCACCCTGGTTGATCGCAACAACTTGGGGGGAGGTAGAAGTCGACATCGTTATATTGTCGTCGTCCCCGAAGGATACCTGCATATGTCCAGTAGGCGGGATGATGGGGCGCTTGTGCATCATGACGAGACGATATCCTGCTTCAGCGCCTGAACGTACTTTGTGACGTTGATTGAACCAGTCCCAGATCATCATGGGGATTTGCGTGAAGCCGATGCGGTTAGTGAAAGGAACAAGTAATAGTGGTGGGACTGGCGGGATTGCAGCGGGGGGTGCGTTTAACGAGTCAGGGATAGTGGAATTGTTCGGTCTGTGCGCAGAAGAGAGTATGTTAAAGGGGGAAAAGAGTTGTGCGTCCTGAAGAGGTTGCGGTGTGCTCGGCTTCGTGTGCAGTGCCGCCCGCATGTCGTCGTTGGGCAGGTCAATTTCATCAGGTTCGTCGAAACGTCCGTCAAGCTCAAGACCTTGAGCTAAAAATTCTTCATGGTCCACTTTCTCGAGTCCATCTGTCCATCCTTTCTTGAGTCCAGCCATAAACTCTTTCAACGTCGGTCGGCCGATTAAGACAATCCCGCCACCGAGTTTATGTTGCGCTACTTCGGCAGGAGATTTGTACGTCGGCAGCACTTTAGCGACCTCAGGTATAGGATCTATGCCCAGTTCGAGCCTCCGTCGTTGTCGTATCTCGTCTGCTACGCGTTCTACAAGGTCACCATGTTTTTTCCCCGAAATCATCTCAAAGTCAACTGCTGCTGCCACCAGAATAGGCTTGAATGATCGAATGCGTCAGCTCAAGGGAACAACTTGAATAGGGACACAAGCCCCGACCTTGACGTACTTTCGAAAGTACTTGATAGCCTGGTCATAGTCTTCATCTCCGGGCCATTTGGCACCGTAGACTGTGACTTTTCGTGGCCAGTCGAATGGGTTGACTGACTGTTCTGCGCGGTCTTTTACGAGATCAATATAGTGCTGCTTTATCTTTCTGCACTGTCTCCTGTCATAGATGTAGTATCCAGTTAGGGTGGACGTCACAGAAAGGAAGATGAGCCAGTTTCGAGAAGGGAGTTTGGGTCTCTTGTCTAGCCAAGAGGGAGGAATACCGGTATAGCGTAGAGCTGCGCGAATACCCGACTGTGTTTGGGCAGGCGCTGGCGGTTGTGGCTCGACATTCATAACCAAACCAGGTCAATTTAAAAGAAAAAGAAAAAAAAAGAAAAGAAAGTCAAACACTGGTTATTAGGTCATGTGATTGGACATTGTAAGTAATAAAATTAAAAGTACATAAACTATTCCCGCTCAGTGGCCTTCTCCAACTGCTGGCGCTTTCGTGCACCGCCTCTGAAATAAATAAAATTTACTGCCATTAGCACGTCCCCAAATCAATGAATGAAACTCACGTCTGAGTGTCCAAACCTCTCTTCTTTCCAGTCTTCGCCTCGTCAAGGAACTGATTCAGTCCAAACACATCCCCTGTATCCTTCTCGAATTGCACAGGACCTTCCCTCACTTCCTGCTCCGAGGCACCCTCAAACCCAACACGCGCCTGACCTAATCCAAACCTGTCATTCTTCAGCGCATTACCAATACCTTCGTCGGTTCCACCACCAAACGACTCATCATTACCCTCCGAGATGTTGCCTCTTGCTTTATAGATGGCAGCCGCAGCAGTTGAACCGTGAAACAGTGGCTTATCGTAAAGATTATACGACTCATCATCTGCAAAGTTTCCAGACAACGACTCTTGGTTGAAGAGTCGCGAATCCAGCATGGATTCCTTTGACAATGTCGGTTTTGCCAGCCCAAGCGCGACTTTTTCTGAAATATCCCGATTTTGCTGCCTTGCAAGTTGTTTGGCACGTTGCTCTTGACCCATATTATTCATTCTTAGCTCCCTCTCTCGTTCTCTTCGCTTTTCCTGTCTCATCTGATCACGAATCTTGCGCGCGTCCTCATCTTCCTCGCTACCTTCACCCTCTGACTCCTCACTGCCAGCATCACTACCATAGTCTGCTAATGAGGATTTCATAGCCGCTTGAGTTGCAGCTGTGGGCTTAGGTACGGCGCCACCTCGTTCTTCTCTTGCACGTTGTGCCAGCATGCGAAGGTTCTCTTCCTTTGCTTCTTTTTCCTTTTGTGCAAGCTTTTGCTGCATGAGTGCTCGTTGTCGAACTTCTTCGCGAGCATGTCGGTCTGCTATAAAGAGTGCTTCCGAAAATTTGGCAAAATTGTCGTTGATGTGTATCTAGCATTTCGTGTAACAAGTCAGCAAGAAAAGTGACGTTTTCATGGATTTGAAGGTATTACGTCTTGTAGCCCCCTTCCATCCGCCGCGAGACGCTTATCCAGAGGAATAGTAAAACCCTTGTTGTTTTTCCAATTTGATATACAAGGAGGAATCATCCACTCCTTTTGCTCCGCCGCTGTCGCTTTCCTAGGGGGACTGCGCAACACTGGCGGAGGCGGACTTGGGGGACCCCTCGGAATCTTCTTATGCTTAAACCTCGGCGGCTCCAAAGGGTCCTCTACCACCTCCGACATCTTAATAATCCTCTGCTTCAAACCCCCTTGCTGACTCCCATTCTGCTGTCCGGGCGTATATCTAATAAACGACGTCTTTCCCTGTGCGTCCGGTACATTTTTCGGTTGGGCGGCTTTGATTTTTCCCGTGACGAGCTTTTCAAGGGCCGCGCGAGTTTTTTCTGTTGTTGCTTGGACGTCGTCTTCTGAAGGCCTGTCCATGTTGCGGGCTTCGTCGTCGAGGTCTTTTCGGTGAGCGATGGGTACAAGGTCTTTAAATTGTGATTGGATGATTTTATCTGGGCGTTGACCTTGGTGTGCGATAGCGTCGAAGCGTACATTGCCTTCGCTGTCCACTTGGAGTGCGAGTGTGTTCCCGGAAGAGGCCTATCGCAGAGTGTGTTAGCCCCAGAAGATAGAGCTTATTGGAATGAGCAAACTTTTTTCCGGCCCATTTCTAATGGGTATTGTGCAACATGACATTCAGGATATGCGCCGCCATCACCTAAGGTGTATAGGCCATGAAAGGACTGTTTAGACAGGCAGATACTATGGAAGAAACACACCAAAATCATCTGGACTTGTCGGCTTCCACCCTTTTCGCTGACCGTACGGTGGCCTTGCCTGACGTACAGCGACTTGCTGTTCCTGCTGGGGTTGCCGAACTATCTGCTCCTCCTCCTCTTCATCGCTGACTAACGGAGCATGTACAGGTGTTGGAAGCAATCTTCATTGAGATTTGTCAGTAAATCTGGGAGCAAATAACTGTCCAAGCACTTACGCAGCGAGAGCCGTTGCCATTTCGTTGAAAGGGTTGGTGATAAGGGTGCTTATTCAGCCAAGTGGGGGGAATCATATTTGACATTATTTATAACCGATGCTATATACAAATAAGCCACAATAACGCGTCCTTCTAAATTAGTAATGTAACGATAATTATACTGACACTGGTGGACGAGCCTCCCTTGCCTTCCACCACGTCCACGCACCCAGCCCAACAATGAAATTAAATACACCAACAATACCGGACCCGGCTCCCAGCAAGATGAATCCATACCACCAGATGCCAACAAAACGATCAAGGATACGACCCGTATATCGTTTAAGGTTAGCTCTCGAGTCGGCCTGCGGCGAATAGTGACTTGGTAGGCGAAGCATAGGATGCCTTTTCGTTTTGTTCAGCGACTGTACTTGATTTAGCAGTGCTGCGGGTGTAGAAGGTGGTAAGAGGAGCATGCACACAACAGGTTTCTGAAGAGAAGATGAGTGCGAGTCGGCTGAGAAGTAAAATAGAAGGCCGTACATGGTCTGAAGTTGTATAGCCAGGAACAGAAGTATAAAGAATATTGGTGATATTCGAGCTGTGTGCATCGGGGAGATCGGTATGTGTAGTGTAGAGCACTCTGTCTGTCCATGACGGTGTGCGCGTCGTACTAGAAGCAGCCAAATAAGCGAGCGAGCAAACGAGAGAACGATTCGAAAACGAGCCCGTATCTATCCACCTCGCCCAGCAGGTACTTGTAAGTACATTTGAACTTCCAAAACTCGCCTTCATGCAGGCCCCAAAAAACGCTCCCTTTCCGCCGTTCCACAAGAAGCTGGTCAAATTCTTTCAGCTTCTCCCGCATCGTCTCGTCTTCTAACACACGCGCATAATCCATACTTTTATGAAGGGCGAGTGGGTGAGAAGGAGGGATGTCGAGGCGGAAGTTGAAGTCACCGAGGAAGAATAAATGGGAGGTATCATATATCGTACTTGGGGTACTTGACTCGGCAGGATAGAGCGGGGGGAAGAGCAGGGTGCCAACGATATGTTGAAAGTCTGCTATACGGTCTGGAAGATTTTCTTTGTGTGCAGTGAA
Organism: Calocybe cyanea; assembly: GCA_018851305.1. Classification (NCBI taxonomy): domain Eukaryota; kingdom Fungi; phylum Basidiomycota; class Agaricomycetes; order Agaricales; family Lyophyllaceae; genus Calocybe; species Calocybe cyanea. The sequence goes on from JABCKL010016733.1 coordinate 72,552, forward strand.
ATGTGCGCAGACAAAGCTAAGTCGTATAAAATGAACGTGGGAGGAGAAGCTAATGCTTGATACTCACGTAAACACCTCGTTTACGCCGTCGTCATCGTCACTTTGAACAGAGAAACGCACCCCAACGGCGCCTTTGTTGCCCATGTATGCAGGGCCTGTACCCGTCCACGTTGTGTGCACGTCACGTACACGACGAGCAATAGCGTCATCCTTTCCATAGACAAGCAATGCAACGCCAGCGTTGACAACCTTTGCAATAAGGGAGTATCGTTCCTTGTTAGGAGCATGTGCCTCAATTTGTGACAGGATGAGAGCATTCCTGTCTTCAATTACAGATTTTGAGAAACCAGAAACTAAAGAGGTGTCAAAGCAAGAAAGGAATTAGAAACAAGACAGATGCATACGGCCGAGATGAAGAGGAAGAAGTTCCTGGAATCCTACTGCTACGATATCTGGAGCGCGTCTTTGTGAGGAAAGGAAAGATGAGAGTTGGAGTGTGGGTGAGAGCCAATCGACGAGGTCTTGAGGGAGACCAAGGATTCCCTGTAAATTTGTGTTGTAGGAGGCGATTTGGACCAGCAGTCGCTCAGATTCAGCCATACTTGTTGGACAGAGGAGAGTTGCCACAATTGACGCGTGACATCATATACAGTATTTACATGTCACACTGAAATGGAGTTGATAATTCTAGGAGCGAGAGAAGAAAGTAAAGAAGCATCACAAGTTTGAAAAGTTGTAATAGAAAAAAGTTATCTCTACAACCCCTCCGCACCCCTTGAGATTCCCAAGTCTCGCAGTCGCCCACTTTGAAGATCATACACCCATCCATGCACCTTTACCTTTCTTTTCTTCTCATCACTCGAAGCCCACGCATTAACAAGCGTCGCAGTCTTGCACAAATTCTGCACCTGACGTTTGACATTCTCCTCAACAACAGTTGGAAGTGCTTCCGCCTTGGACACATTTGACACGCCCAGCGAGCCAGCTAGTCTCGTGAGTGGTTCGAGCCAACGGTTCAGTGGGTCCTCTACAGCCACAGAGGGAATCGTCGCGAGAGGTCCCTGTCCGTCGACTGGTCCGCTTTGAACTGCATTCAAACAAGCTGCCGCGCCGCCACATTCGCTGTGCCCAACAACGACCACTGTAAGAGGATGGTCAGAGTACGGTCACGGTGCAAGTTTTTTTTTTTTTTTTTCAACTACCATGTTGAACACCGAGGAAGTCTACCGCATACTTCAGCACTGCGAGGGTGTTTTCGTCGTCCGGGTGAACTTGACTATGAAAGCAGCTCTAATAAGAGTTGATCAAACAGTAGACTTGGGGGTACTTACTTGGCAACGTTACGATGAACAAATATTTCCCCAGGTCGTGCGCCCGTTACTACCGTCTCGGGAACTCTAGAATCAGCACAGCCTATCCAAAGCGTCTATAATGGAGAACCTAAGTCCGTCTTGGCAAACCAAGCAGAGATCGAAACGAACATGAGGAGATTGTCCCTTGACAGACTCATCAAAAAATCCAGGCTCGGCGAGCTTCACGTCCTCTGCCCATTGAGCATTGGCAGAAAACAGACGGGCTAGAACGTCGTAGTTTTGGGACTGGGCCATGGGCGGACTTGAATGTGGAATTGGGCTATGTAGGTTAACTACCCCATTCCCCCAACGAAGTGGACTTTTATCAGTTCGGAGTTACGCGTCACTCATCGGAAATGGTATGTGTTTACTGTTTCGGTCTCTCCGCGAAAGAAATGGATGCATATGGCTTATTTTCATATTAACATGGAGTTTTACCAGCCGTAAATGTTTTCTGCTATCCCATAAACTGCGACCCCTCAACGACATCATATCATTCAAATGCGTACTTCCAGGCCAACATAATCGTCATCTTAATTCATCTGTCTAATGAGCTTGTTGATATTTTGTTCCCGGTCTCCGAAATCACCACCCTGGACAAAGTGCTTGAATTTGCGCGTCCTCCAACCGCCAGTGGGGTTCGACAGTTTGAATGGCCAGAGGAAGCTGGACGCCTAAAGCCACACCACAAATCAGTAACCTAGACAATGTAATCAATATGAATACAATGTACCTGCTTAAAGTTGGGACCCGCGGTAAAGATCTCGTGAACGAGATCCTCAGCTGAGAGGATATCGTATTTGCCAAGACTTTCCTCGATGACCCCGTTATTTGTAAGCGGGATACGTTGCTTATTGACTTTGCCGTAGCCGCGCTTATAGATCAACTCGCGAACTGACTTCAAGTTTGGCTCTCTGAAAGAGCGTTTGCATCAATACAATTAGCGAACGGAAAACGTAAGAGCGGAAAAATACCACGCACCCATAGGCGATATAAGGTTCGACGAGACGGAGCATTTGCTGTGTAGGACGTGTAACTTTGACGAAGACACCATTGTTAATTTGCAGGAGTCGCAGGAGTTGCAAGATTTTCCTTGGTTTGGGAGCGATTTCATTAATACTACATTACAAATCTTATATCACTGAGTATTTGGAGCAGCAATTCCAACTCACCCACGGATACGAATCACAAAATACACTTTCGGTTGAGCGGGAACGTAGAAATCGTTGGCTGTCCTTGCCACGCGCTTCAGACGGATTTCCTCTCGCTCTTTTGCCCTATAATCCTTTACGTACGACTCGGCGCGTTTGAAGATGACTTTACGTTTTGCTTTTTGGGCCTGGAAGTTCGGGGTATAGATAAGTTAACTTGCTTATTTTTAGGATGATTGGAAGGAATTAAGGTAAAAGTCAGTCCCGAAAGATGGTTAATTTGAAGGCAGCAAGGTAGAACTGTTTGAATCCCACTAGCCATTCATCGAATGAATCGTATGCATCATGTAGGTATGTATCAAAAAGGGGGAGTGTTATTATCGAAGTAGGCTTCTGAAAACCTACCTTGCGAGCAGCTGTCGCAGCAGCAAGGCGCTCCTCCCTGGCCTTTTCATTTTGCTTGCGTTTCTTGAGGAGGGTCTCCGGGACTTCTATCGCCTGTTGAAAACCAAGTGAGTTATCGGCCGAGGTAGAATAGTGAAAGGTTTGACCGAAGCACTCGGAACGCTAAGTCAAGAGAGCCAAAGTCAGAGATACACAAATGTGATCAGCATATGCAACGACCGACGTACGTAGTGGAGGGGGCCATCTGAATGTCTTGAGGAACGTCGATTATTTTGGCAAAGGCGCTTGCAACGGGAGAGCGAGTGGCTGAAGCTATATAGTATAATATAATATATTCCCACGATGAAACGTTGTTATCAAAATATTTGTTACGTAACTTGGGCGAGATATTTTTGGCGCCAAGCAGCATAGCCTTTACAACAGCACTCCGCATCAGTATCGTTGACGAACACGAACAATACCCCTGAACCAATGTGAGTTTCATGGGTTGATTTGACGGTTGAACCAGTTAACATAGTTTCAGGGCTTCACACATATATATAATATAGTCGCACCCGATGGGAGTCTTTTCCACCCACGCTAGAGTATGCACATTAGAGCACAGCCGCTGGCAACGTCGTCGACTACAATTTCGCTTGCGCGGCGGGACACTGCGAATTGTACTCAGCCCCAGTTCGAATGGGTTTGTGACCACACTTTCTTTCCGTTTATATACTGACCTTAACTTAGACCTATAATATGCAGCATCAAGATCCCTGCAATTTAGCCCAGCAGATTCAGAACAAATGTGTGCCAGGTATGTTCTTCTCCCGCACTCTAATGATGCTCGAGGGTGGTTTCTGACCTCTGTTTACCAGGATACTCTGTCCCTCCACTCTCACAAGTATCATTCCAGATCTACGAGCCAGGCGTGAATCCCTGCGCATGCAATTCGGTGATATATTCGTTGATTTCAGCCTGCACACTTTGCCAGGGCGGGTCAAGCTTTCTTAAGTAACCCATTTTCCATTGTGTAAGCTCGACAAGCTGAACGAACATCTAGGTGGTCTGAATGGAAGAAAAGATGCAGCCTGCCTGCTGTTTCTGGTTTGTGAGTCCAATATTCTACATGCCACACATCCACCGGTTTTTACCCCGCAATCTAGCCCTCCGGAAAGGGATGGTGAGTCGAGGTCGTTATCTCTTACAATAACTGTTAATCATATTATTAGATGTTATAGATGGTATAGATGTTCCTACCTGGACATACGACGACGTGGAGGTAGGTGCAGACTGTCAGACGACAAAGATAACAGATAATGACTAGCTACTTAGACGCAGGACTGCTTCAACTGGCACACGGATAGTGAGACCAATGCGGATGACGAGACCGATGCGGACAATGGGGATCATGAAGCAGGGAGACAGAATACTACCTGTAGATGGCATTCGAGCACTCATACTCAAAGTACACCGGGCTCGAGTGCTTCTATCCCTTCTGCGACATCTTTATCAACTGCTACATTACCGCAATTTAGTACCACACCGAGTATCATACCGCCAAGGATACCTTCAACAGTTGTTTCACAAACCATTACGACGATATCAGAGGCTGCCGTAACGCAGGATGCTATTTCATCGCTGACTGAATTCACGGCTGCAGCTGTGACATATACGACATATTCTGCGGTATCTACACAGGCCAGTGAATCGGGACCCAGACCTATTACATCTTCATCGAACAATGGGGCGGCCCCAAAGCTGATTGGCGGTATCATTGCTGGTGTAGTTGTATTTTTGCTGCTATGCCTTGGGCTGTTCTGTTGGTTGAGGCAGCGTCGACGCTGGCGGTCGGCCCCTTCCGCCATTTATAGAGCTCGCTATGGGCCGTTGTCCGCGCCGCATGCTCACTCGCAGTCCAGTGACTTCGCTAGACAAGCAAGCTCGGTATGTCGTTTCGAGACTTCAGGCGTTATTGTGTGGTCGATTGATTGCCTTGTTCATAGATTTCCCACTCTTAGAGCCATCGATATCTATTCTGAGCGTTCATCTGCGCCAGATGTATAACAGCCATTTACATGTATTTAGATAGCACAAATAATTCTCATTGCGTCCGAACAGTATATGCAATCTTTTTGTTGGCCTCAATCTGAGATACGACCCACCTTGAATGTAGTCGATACTGGTCAGTCATCCAAATTCCTTGTTCAATGACCAAGCAACGCTCTTGTCGACAGACGTGGAACTTTCCAAAGTGGATGCAAACTCATTATTAGGATATTTCGTCGACTGAACTATCAACAGCTGTCGAGTTATTTATATACAATACAAATCTGGATGTCGGGACTTAGAGTGACCAAAACACCATAGCAGGATTGGGTGATTAGCCAATGTAGAACCTATTTATCTTAGGCAACCGAGATGAGCAGCTGTCGAGGAAGGATGATCAGCTGCACATGTGGTATGATAGTAGCCTTGAAATTGAGATGAGAGAAGAGATTTTGCAACTCTGTTATAAAGACGTGCTTTAGGGCTGGCAACTGGCATCAACCTGAGCTCCATTTCTTACCAATATCCCATGCGCCGCCTGTCCAACTTAACTTTGTATCCACCTTCTCTGCTGACTAGAATACGCCTCTGCAAGTGATTGCTAAGCTCTCGCGGGGATTCATACCGGAAGTCGCGTCATTCAAGGCTTCTCCCCCTCGTATAAATGCACCTCAATGGCCACTTAGTCTCTGCAGAAACTGCAATTCACCTTAACTCTTCCTGACCTACAAAGATGACCACAAAAACCATCTCACTCAACAATGGAACTCAAATTCCATGGCTTGCCTTCGGCACTGGCAGCGCCCTCTATCAACAGAACTCTGAACAGCCTGTTCGCACCGCAATCGATAATGGCATTGTCCATCTCGATGGAGCGCAGCTGTACGACAACGAAGAGAGCCTTGGAGCTGGCATCAGGGCCTCAGGAAAGCCACGCTCCCAACTATACGTCGTGACCAAGCTCAATTTCGCGTTGCCACCCGGCCAGACGGCCACGCAGTCACTCAAGGAGTCCTTAAAGAAATTAGGCACAGATTATGTCGATTTATTCCTAATCCACAGCCCCGATGCTGCAAGGAAGATTTGGAAGCTTACCGATCTATGGAAAGAGCTAGAGGCCTTGCAGAAGGATGGTCTGGCAAGGACCATCGGTGTCTCCAATTTTGGAGTTGACGATCTCAAGGAAATCATGCAAGGAGCAACGATTATTCCCGCTGTCAATCAGGTTGGTCTGCAATAGAGTACATTAATGCCGTACTTCTTCAACTGATATTCCACCAGATTGAGCTTCATCCATACGTCTGGGACACGGCCGAAGCCGTGGTCAAGTTTGGGAAAGAACATGGCATTGTTACAGCGTCCTTTGGCGGCTTGACTCCCATTAATCGCGTTCCAGGAGGCCCCCTAGACCCCGTTCTTTCTCGCATTCGGGAGAGGTTGGAGAGGACTCGCGGAAAACCTGTCGCAGCTGGACAAGTCCTGACCAAATGGCTTCTCCAGTCAGGGGTTGTTGTAGTTACGTGAGTGTCAAAACGTCGAGATGCTTCCTGATGCATAGAGTCTGAGATCCTATCCCACACTCATAGCACGACGAACAAGGCGGAGCGAATCAAGGAATTTGTTGATGTTGAGAACTTACCGGACTTTACTGCTGAGGAGATACAAGAATTCGAGGCAGCGGGTAGGAAGTTGCACAAGAAGGTCTATTAGAAGAGATAGCCAACGCTCTCCGTGTAAATTTTTTTTACTGTCAATCCAACGTCCAAAACGTTTGCATTCAAAAATGAATTGCCTTCCGTAGTCGAGTGCTTGTTGTACCTTTTTTTATTGACTTAGGGATGTTTGATTCACACCTTCCATCATTATCAACCAGTCATTTTCTGACGTCGAACGCATGGTGCCCCTTGTATCTTTCCTTGTAAACTCCGTTTTGCCCCCGATTGTACCAAAAACTCAAGGGTGTGGAAGTTCTTCCAGGACAAGGTACCAGAACCGCCTAAGGGCCAACTGCCAGATTGCCATCCAAGTTGGACAGATCAATCCATTCTTTCGTCCGGGCCACTTTCTCGACGCAAAGCTTCCGCTCTCGCGATGTGAAATCACAACTTAAACGTAGCCTGCTATCTACCTTTTTCATTCTTCCCCCGTGCTGGCTTCGTTGCGTCGCCATCCTTCGGTATGTTGCTCAGGTCATCCTCCTCTCCCTCCCTTCTCGTGGTCCCTTTGATTGCGGTTCTGGCTGCTTGGATTTTTCCTGTCGCGACCGGTCAGACAACAGACGCGACTTGTCTGCCTTTCTACGCATGGGTGTGTAATTTATTAATACTGCCCTCTTCTTACCTTATAGAGGTATAGACCAACAACTCAAAAAAACAAAGTCCATGTCAAGTGGCCGCAACATTGCTTGGAGTCTGCGGGCGTGGGTGATTCCTCATTCTGGGAGCGACGGTAATCGAGAGAATTAATGCATCGTGCCTGCAGCTTTTGAGGTAATTTCATTGCCTCCCAACAGTCATTACTCAGGACCTTCTCTCGCTGCGGCCAACCGATGTATATGTAATACCGTGGTTTACTCGCTAATGAGTGCTTGTGCTGCTTGTCAAGGAAGCACGTATATCGGGTATGTACCTATTTTATGGTACGCGCTGTTGGTTTTAAGCTCACGCGACATAAAATAGCTGGAGTACCTGGTCAGGAAACTGCCCAAGCGTTGCGATCAACTCGTAAGGAAAAGTTTGCAAACTAGCAGTAAGACAACGGCCTGATCAGATTCAGCTTCCCGGAACCCATCCCCCCGAATGTCTTTGTACCTGGTTGGGCATATTTAGATGTAAAGGTACGGTATTATCCAATTCCAAGATACCTTTCAAACGAAACATGGGATAGGGTAGCGACAGCTTCAATCAAACTGCTGCCAAACTGAGCGCAAGTAAAATACAGATCGCCTCCGCAACCCACGCTATACGCTGATTAATATTGACCTGCAGATTCAACGAGCGAGTCTACAGCCTTACCGGTGCCCAAGTCAACCTCAGCAATAACCACGACTAGTATGGCGAGTACTACATCAGCTACGACATCTAGTGCAACTAGTGCACCTCCATCTGCAAGTCCTACACAAGCCACCACCGCCCGGAGCGCCGTCGATGACCGTATCATGGGTGGCATCGTTGGAGGCGTTGTCGGCCTTGCCTTGTTACTTGGGTTTGGACATTGGCTGTATAGTCGCCGGCGCCGTATGTCCGCTGATGTGGGCATACCTTTACCATCTCCTGTCGTCGAGGATCCAGAACGACACCAGCATGAGCCGGCCGCTGCCGATATGCAGCAGTACCTTGCGAATACCAAGCCAATGCTGCTTGCAAATTCTTCCTACGTATGTTATCTTCCCTTGATGTGAAAACTTTGTGGTGACTGATCTACCCATCACAGAATACGTCCCTCGCATCTCCTGTTAGCGCCCAATTTTCCCATTCCAGTGCGCCAGGATCCATTCGATCTGAAGTTCGTTCAAATGTCTGAAGCAACATACCGTCACGCATCCAGCCTATCACACCAACTGTGACCACACTCCTTTTTCTTGCTCTCGTTTTTCCTCTACACTCTTTTGACCACCAATGCCAAGAAATGCGTGCTCACGCAATATTCAAAATAGCAAGCTGTCTTATATAAATTGCCCACCTCATACCTGTCTACAGGAGTTCTACATATGATTTGTCTGTAGTGAAAACACGGGATTGGTGTATGCTAGTTGTATGTGCAGAATCCAGTCTTTTGCCATTACAAGCGATGCTCGACGCCGCCCGGCGATGTCGCAACATTTAAGGGGTGGCAAGAAATCATTTCATCTTCACGTGTTGTCTGGATGGGCACAGCAAAAACTTTGCTTCCCACTCCGTAAGGATTCTTCTGCTTCTGTTTTGGTCATGCGATGCATGAATCAATGTACCATTGTGAATGTTTCGCGGGGATTGTAAATTGATTGTGGGGCTATGTAAGAATCCTTAGCCGTGGCATCCGGATGGAAAAACCGGTTAGCACCTGGAATGCTGATAAAACCATTTCAGGGGTGCATTTATACTGTCCGACGTTCCCCTAAGCCGTCTCCCCACCAACGGTGACCTGTCTGTCGCGCACAGGGATGGTGAGATCGTTTTCTGCATGAATTTACCACATTTCTCACGCCTTTCGTCGGCAGGCAAGTTCGACAGCAACATGCACTGATCCTAATTATGCTCAGGTAAGTTGATCCGTTGTGCTTGTCTTGCAGCAATCAGCTCATCCCTATCTCTTTCTTCAAAGTTCTCCAATACGCTTCAACAGACCCCATGTCTAGTCGCAGCCTATCTTGGAGCTGTTTGCAACTCGGGTCGTGAGTTCTGCGCAGAGCTTGTATCAAAGCGCCTAAATTGATGATACCTGACAGAGTTTACGGTTGCCCCCCTTGCCCCAGGAAAAGTCTATCTCGGACCAACCATAGAGACAGCCAACCCCTGTAGATGCAGTTCCGTTTTCTACAGCCTTATCAGTGCTTGTTCAGCCTGTCAAGAAAGAGAGTACTTGAGGCACGCCACCTGACCATATCAATCCGTGACGCTTTACTGATCTTTTGCTCAGATGGTCCAACTATAATCAGAACTGTTCGCATGTATATCTTGGAGTGTATGTCTGATTCTTCCTGGTCACTATTTCTCGTCTGTATTGATGAGCCACACAAGATTTGATCCTTCTATCCCTTCTGGCACCAGAGTGCCCCACTGGGCATATCTCAACGTCAGCGTAGGTCTTTGACTCGCGTGTCTCTTGACCTGAGATTTAGCAATTTTACAGGTTAGCGATAACTTTGACCCTAACGCAGCTTCGCAGAATCTCAGTGAGTAACGCACTATAACGATCTTTATATGCGTATCCAATCCAACGCAGTCGCTCCGGAGTCCACTGCACCTGCGCAATCGACGGCAGGGTCATCACCTCCCACAAGTACACCATCGTCTTCCTCCACAGGATCCTCCAAAGCTGGACCTATAGCCGGCGGTGTCGTCGGAGGTATCGTCGGTCTTGCCTTGATTGCCGCTCTAGTCTTCTGGTGGACTAGACGCCGCCGTGCAAGGACTGCACCCTCTGCTGAAGCTCCGTATGGACCTTCACCTTCGGCACCCACACCTATGAGCACCGCACCTTTGTTCCCTGCTATGCCGCCACAAAAGCTTTACGTGAGATCTCTCTTCTTAACAATCAGTCAAATCTTCACGTTTATATGTAGGATCCATCTGATCCGAGCACGTTCCCATCTGCTACATCGATTTCAGGCGCTTTCAATTCCTCCAGCCAGGGATTAAACCCCAACCACACTGGTACCACTTATCTAAATAGCAATCTCACTGGTAGCACTTATCCAGGTACTACGTCCCTGCAAAATGGCCGATATACCGGCGCACCCGAAGTGTAGGACAATGCTTGGCACGCGCGTTGTACATTACTTGGTACACTTTCTATGATATTTTATGAATGACTCTGGATTTCTCTCATGTCTAATATTATGGAACGACTAGGTTTTTCTTTATACCTTTGCTACTGAGGCGCCTTTCGCATGAACATTTGAGATACGCAGCTGCCCGCAGCTCTGTGCAAGAGAGCCTAACAAGACTAAAATGCGGCATTTAGGGTGGCGACCTATCAAAATCCGACTATCCAATATTGAGACCAGGATCTGCATGGTGCATGTAGAGTCCTAGAATGTTGAACCCAAGAATCAGCGCCCACCACCACCTTCCAGCCTACTGTAATACTACGTCGTGGAGATGGCGAGGCTTTGCACACAAGCCACACTCTGCATCTGACTCAATGAACACTATAAGACAGCATCGGCTCTCTTGTGCTTTAGGTTCATCTATGATTTATTTCGGGTATTGAGCGCGCTTTGCAGTTCTCAGCTCATCCTCTTTTCTTTCCTCGGAAACCTATAAAAACCTGGAGACAATAAACACTCGCTACGAGATGCACCTACTCCGCCAGCAATTTCTACGCGGCTGTAATCTCTACTTCAGTCGAGAGTTTCCCCCTCATCGTTAAAGCACCTCTGTCTTCACAGATCGTCCATCGTCAAGCGCAATAAACACTGTGGCGAAGTGGTCGACGTCCACGCTTCCATTCTTCCTTTGGCATTTATTAACAGTCATCAAGCTTTGACCACCTTGTCCCTTCTCTTACGAGGGTGTCCCACTGGGCATACTCAGATCCTACGGTGCGTCTTCTATTGCTATATTGTCAGCTATATCGAATAAGTTTACAGATTGATAATACTTTCAACATTAACGCTGCCATCCAGGTGCAAAGCAAGCGGCGCGCTATTGCGTTCTTATATGCACGCTAATACTAAGTGGGTGCCTCGGAGTCCACTGCTCTTTCACAGTCAATAGACAATCCGGGAGCGTCATCTTCATCTTCGGGAACAAAAGGCTGGACCCGTTGTGGGAGGTGTTGTCGGTCTTGCCTTTATCGTTCGGCCAGTCTTCTGATGGCTCAAGCGCCGCCGCACGAAGACGGCACCTTCAGCTGAAGCTTCACATGCGCTTGCTCCGTACGCGTCGAACACTGCTATGTTACCTATGAGTATCGCACCATTTTTCCCCGCCACGTCATCTCAGAACTTAAAGCTCTACATGAAATTCCTCTTCTTGAATGATGTACAACCTCTTAGAGGCGTATTCGGAACCCGTCTGATCCTAATAGCCTGGTGTACGTGCTTTCAAGATACCTTTCGCTATCATGCACAACACTTCATACCGTTGGCAGTGGATTGTTTTGCCTCTACCCGTTAGCCTCTCAGACTTGACCTAGGCTAGTTTTTCACCTCACCGTGATACCCGACGCAGAACTATATCTCGCTGCTCAATGGCTGAGCATACTATACTATCACCGGTTGGGAGTTTCACAAAATATTTTGCATTGTCAATAGAAAATGATCAGCCGCATCTTTTTCCAATCGGATTTTCGGAGTCGATGCGCCAAATTCTGAACTATCTAGTGATGTTCCAGCTCAGAGAACAGCTACAAAATTTGGGAGTTTCACAATTTCCCTCCGGACGTTAGATTCTCACCCTACTCCGCCAAAAATATCTATTCCACCATCAGCTTTGGGTAAGGATTTCCTCTTGAATGACGTTCCGTCTGCACATTTGATCATGACGTAGTCGTAAAACTTGACAATACTACTTCGACTCCCTCCCCTTTCGGTTTCAACTTACCCACGCCTTGAAACTCAAAGGGCTTATAATTGCGGCCCTGCTCCACATCCTGATGTGCCTAGAGTAGTGTTGTTGGCAGCTTGCTGCCTTGCTGCCGTACCGCTTGCTGCCACCCAGGCCCAAAATAGGCCCGGCAGCAACGGCAGCACGGGATATAGGATCCCACTGTCTGTGGGTAGTAACAGGGACTGTGGCCAGCAGCGCAAGTTCAATATCTTACTAGGTGCTACAAAAATGACATAGAACAATTGAAATGTTATTTTGAGTGAACAATAGCTCATGCATCTCACAAACACATTCTCGTGGACACCACCTTTAGCCATTGAGCGTGATGACACTGATACGCTTGGTCTCAAAGATCTTGATTTGGAAGAGATAGAGAGGGCATTTTCGGACGTTGAGAAGCAGAACAGAGAGGATCTAGTTGAAGGCTGTGATGGAGCAGAGGTACTTGAAGGGGAGGTCTATGACTTTGAGGAGGTTCAAAAGGTTGACGAGGGTGTGGAACTTACTCATGAAGAGGATAGAGTCAAAGTCCTTGATGATAACGACGCCAGAGGGGGTTAGGACATAACTACTTGGATGAAGTCAAGCGGTGTCGCCTAGCTGCTGATATTAGTAATCATTTTGATCTGCCGACCACTTGCCAAGCCGGCAGGAAAATTCGAAAATCCTTGCTGCCACCCACACTAGCCTAGAGCTTGATCCAATATCTGGTACAGACTGCAGTTGGACATCATTCAGGTGTCTTTTCTCACATGTGTAAACTGTTTTCTCAAAGTCATCATGTATCGATTGACTATGAGCTAAGATGGATTTTCCTTACTGCACGAACATCTAAATGAATCAAGTTTGATTGCTCGGTGTCACAGAGTCGCACAGGAGGACCTCAAATATAGATAAGCCGTGACATTCGGGATAGCGACCCGTCAAAGACTGACTGTTGAGCGCTTGAGCGCTGGCACATACAACGATCTCAGGGCGACTTTTATATTTCCAAAATGTCGACCTCGGACCTTGTTGCCTCCTCCCACATCATCTAGTTGCTTCGTAGAGATGGTAAAGTATTTTGTTGACTTAACTTTTACGTCTCACTCAATCACTTGTAGGCGACGTCGACCGCAGTTTGCACAGAATCTACCTATGATTGGGTAAGCTGGCCTATCGCCTTCGTCTTCAATATTTTTACTCACCTTGATTTCCTTCCTTATTCCTAAAAGCTGTTCAACTCGTTGAGACAATCCCCATGTCAAGTCGCAGCTCATCTTGGAGGCGTCTGCAATGCGGGTCGTAAGTTCGGAGCCAACATCATTTTAGATGCAAGCCCCTGATATTGGTCTCACATACAGAATTTAGCGTTGATTCTCTGGAGCCGGACAGCCATTACCTTGGACCCAGAGTAGAAGCAGCCAATGAATGTCGATGCAGCTCTGTGTTTTACAGTACCATCGCTGCTTGTTCAGCTTGTCAAGGTAGTCTGTGGCTAGAGTAAGACAACTTTTGACTTTCTCACTCCACGTAAATTATAATAATTGATTCTCCTCTCAGCTGGTCCGACTATAATTTAAACTGTTCAACCGTATACACAGGAACGTATGTTGACTTCATCTCGATCCTCTCTTCGACCTTTACTGATATTGAATCTCTTCAAGTTTTGTCCGGCCTATCCCTACTCTTACGAGAGTGCCCCACTGGGCATACATAGACCCTACGGTATGCCTTCTGTCGCTATGTCATGAATCGTATTAAACAAGTTTGCAGGCTGATGATACTTTCAACATAACCGCTGCCATGCAGCAGCTCAGTAAGCGGCGCCATCGCTATCTTTACGTGCACGCTGACGCCAGGCAGATGCGCCGGAGTCTACTGCTCTTTCACAACCAACTGACGGTCCTGGAGGGTCATCTTCATCTTCGAGAACAAAAGGATCCTCTAAAGCTGGACCCATAGCCGGCGGCGTCGTTGGAGGCGTGGTGGGCCTTGCCTTGATTGCTGGGGCAGTCTTCTGGTGGTTTAAGCGCCGTCGCACGAAGACAGCCCCCTCAGCCGAAGCTTCACATACACCTGCTCCGCTCACACCTATGACTGCGACATCACCTATGGGCACTGCACCTGTTTTCTCCCCTGTCCCGCCCCAGAACTTGAAGCTCTATGTGAGAGACGTCTTCTTGAATGATACACAATCTCTCATATACATATGTAGAATCCTTCTGATCCCAGTACTTATCCTTCAACTATCTCAAGCCCGGGTATCTCCACCTCTTCCACTCAGGCCTTGAATCCCAATGCCACTGGCAGTACTTATTCCGGCATAACATCTCCGGCACTTCCGCAGGGGGCTCGATACACTGGCGTGCCTGAAGTTTGAAACGATGTTTGGCATACATTGGATGCATTCGTATTGCATTTTACTAATTTTTGATTCTATGTGGGTTTCATTTATGATAATAGTATCGAGCCACCAGACTTCTTTTTATCCGTCCCGCTGAGAAACACTAACCACTTGAAGAGAAGGGGGGGCACAACTTATGTAGGTGTGTTTGTTCCATCTGTCAGATGCATGATGCATGGGAAGCGGATTACAGCCTTACATGGCATGGAAGCCTGATATCTTGATGGACGAACAGCTCGAATGCTTTGTCATTTGCCTAAGATATCTTTTTTACTATCATGCACAAGACTTCACATCACCGGCAGTGGCTTTTGTCTTGCCTCAATCCGTTAACCTCTCTGATTCGACGGGGTGAGGAATACTCAGCTGGTGTTCCACTTCACTATGGTCTCCCACGCAGAACTGCTGTTTTCGCTCCTCGTTCTCTTACTGGTAGGCCGGACGGCCGCCCAGGGCTCTAATGTCACATTATGCATTCCCCAATATGCCTGGGTTAGCTCATCTACTCGATTTGCTGCCTATGGATGTTGAAATGATTGTTTGTCTAACAGTCCATTAACTCGCGAGACCAGACGCCGTGTTATGTCGCTGCATTCCTCGAGAACGTCTGTACACCAACTGAATGTGTGTTGGATTTCCTAATTCTCTTATGCACGCTTTCATATCC
The DNA here is from genome assembly GCA_018851305.1 of Calocybe cyanea. Taxonomy (NCBI): domain Eukaryota; kingdom Fungi; phylum Basidiomycota; class Agaricomycetes; order Agaricales; family Lyophyllaceae; genus Calocybe; species Calocybe cyanea. Next base: position 87,794 of record JABCKL010016733.1, read on the forward strand.
GCTATGCTCAGCCATCCATGTTGATGCTATCCCCGTTAATAATCATTACACTGGGCCATCCTTTGCTGATGCAAACCCGTGTCGTTGTAACGTCGTTGTGTACTCTCTCATAAGCGCCTGTGGCGGGTGTCAGGATCGCCAGTTCATTAGTTGGGAAAATTGGACCTTGAATTGCCCATTCACAAATGACACGTATGATGCGCAATATATCCCTATTTGTTTTTTTCCAAATTATACTGACGAACGTCTAGATACCCGAGGCCCATACCAAAACAAGTCGAAGTTCCTAGCTGGGCCTACCTCGACATTAGTCTGGTAAATTTACCATCCGGATATGACAATTGCATGATCGCTTAAAGCCCGCAATTTAGACGAATGACACATTCAATGCGACTGTCGCAGAGGCCTTCGCAAGTAAGACTTTATCTCCGCCTCGCGGATTTGAAACTGAGAGATTGAATGAAGTGTCAAACGCAAGCCTTCCTACCCCTACCAGTCCACTGCCGGAGGCAACGTCCAGCCTGGTGACCTTGCAGGCATCGACAACGACCCAAGCTCAACCTTCCGACAGCGGTTCGTCTGTGAATGCCGGTGCCATCGCAGGTGGTGTCGTCGGAGGCATTGCTGGCATTGCTGCTCTATTCCTTCTTGCATTCTGGTTCTTCCTGCGTTCGAACAGTTACTGGAAGAGAAAGCGAAGAAACTCGCAGCGAATAAACCTTACTGAAGATGACGCCCAGCCAGTGACCTCGGACGTGGCAGCTACTACAGGCCATATAATCACTCATTCTATGTCAACCATGCCTACGGAGCCTCTTTCACCACATGGTCATAGCTATATGGTGAGATTTATAATATGCCACTATGGCTTTGTCACTCATTCTATGAACAGGAGACACATCATACTGGGGAGCCCCTTTCACCAATTACTTCAGCTATGCACACAACTCCAACCGGGCGTAATTCGATGGAAACAGTTCCTTACGCGGGCTCTCTCTTCGCAAGGGGAGGTTACACAGGTGCTGCTATAGTTTAATGGTGGATGACTCATTCCGCGAAAATCTATAGTTTTGCGTGAAATGTATATTTATATCGTGAACGAATACCTTTGACAGGATCGTGAGTAAAAGCATAGGCATGTCTTTGACACAATGGAATTCCGGCACTATGCTCCGAACTCTTTATGTCAGGACATGTTCTTTTTTTGACAAATGCAGTTAAAGTGGCATAGACCTTCTAACTTCCAAGACGCTTGTCAACACAGCGGTCAGCATATCTGGAAACACGCATCTGATTCGTTGTTCTGTACTGCTTGTCTCCATCCGATTTCACAGCCCATGGTCACGGTGGCGAGTTCGGCAACACAACGAAAGGCACGAGGCGAGATGAGTGAGCTTCGAATTGATTTACTGTTAAGTTGTTCTCCTCCGGAGCCTCCTTTAACCCATCCACCATCAAGATTTCGCTGAAACTGTCACCTCCGCAAAGCCAGGTGGAAGTTTGCAGAGCTATGGTCTCTAATCTCTCGGTTCCCGTGCGGTCCTGTAATACCACGTGTCGAGATAACCATAATTGGGTAAGCACAGACACTTGCGCTTTTCATTTTGATCAAATACTCAATAGTATGAATGTCAGTTGCACAATTGCCTACAAAAGAGCCTGTGCGCAGTCTTGTCCCTTTTTCAAAGCAGCTGTACAAGAGATGGTAGCCTTATCATTTACCATCATCCAACCCTTCACATCTCATCGTTTTCCATAGCACTAGCTGTTCAACAATCATCATCTCAGAATGATCACAACGGCGACGCGAACACTGCACAAACAAACATTCTTTGTAAATGCAGTACCATGGCAAATAACTTGTTCACAGCATGCGAAGCCGTCCAAAAACGATCGCCTCCGTCGTGGGTGCTTTGCATGGTGTTATGTATCCGCAGAGTTAACCTTGTTCGTAGATACGGTAGATGGACCGGATGGCAGGAAAATTGCATTCCTGTGTCCCTCTCTGTGTAAGTTACTTCCTTCTGAGCCGCTTTCATAGGAATCTGTAACATTTGCCGTCAGCCCTCCGCTGGAAAAACCGCAAGGTACAGAAGAGTGTGACCAGACAGATATTTCCGCCATTGTAAGATAAACGGTGCTTCTCCTCGATCTCAACTGAATTCTATTCTCCAGAAAGTAAAATTGTTGCATCGAATAATTGCTCGAGACGTGGTAGTTACTAGTACGCTTGCTTCATTGGATTCCATTCCAAGCTTCATGTTCAAGTCAAATGACAGATACTACTGCATCAAGAAATGATACTGATAGCGCTGCACCTACTGAAACAACGCAGAAGTTTCGCATGAGCCCCGCGATATCAGGGGTCGTTGGTGCGTTGTGCGCATTGGTCATTGGCCTGGTCATTGGCGCTGGCGTGGTCCTCTATATCAGAAGGCGTCGACGACTGCATGATAAGGTAACGGATGCAGAGCAGACCGGTCGTTTTCCGTTTGCGAAGAGCTCGTACTACAAAGCGCGGCATGGCACTTCAACATCGAGCTACGTTGGTTTGCGGGAGATGCCGATGGACGGCGGCAGCAAATTCCTCGATCAGGAGCAATCAGTCATGCTGATAACCCAGGAAGCGGCAGACTTGCTGCGGGCCTCCCGTCCGAGTGAATCTTCGTTATTACTACCAGATAACTTGTATATACCAGTAAGTTGTCTGCTATTCTATCCTGTTCTGTACTGCGATAACACACCCTTGCAACTTTCTTAAAGAACGCGGTTGAAGTTTCTCCTGCGGATGAATCATCTCGCGTGTGTGCGACACCTGGGACTACGACGGCCGAGTCGGGGGTTTTAGGCTTTGCAAGCAAATTGGAGAATGAGGACCATATGCGAACGTTGCGAACGGGGGACGTACCCAAGTCCAGGCACATTAAATCGCGCTCACAGACGATGTGATTTTTTTTATTTGTTTTTATATGGTTGGGATGAACAGTAGATTGTCTGTTGTATATATATTTTTTGTACGCATTTTTGGCCCCGGGCGCGGCAGTGGACTCACTGGACTGAGCGTTGTGAAAATAATGATACCCCGTGACTCACCGTTAAAGTCATATGTCCTGACGCGCTACGCTGCTATTTATTTATCACTTGGAGACTCAGCCAGCTTTCGTCATACCAGCTATCTTTTGATACCCATAATGTCAGACTCGACGCCGAGAAACCCCATTCTATCACACGAGCCATTTTCAACAGTCTCATCTTCACGCCTCCAAGCGCTCTACTCTGACATTTCGCGGCAGAAACATTCAAATCCGACATCATACAACTCTAATGTCGACTGGTGGCGTAAAGCGCTTGAAGTCATTGTTAGCTCTGGTCTGCAAACTGATACTAATAACCGGCTCGTACTCAAAGCTGGCATGCGGCTTATGGAGAGAACTAGGATCGAAGGCGTAGGCAAACCCTTAGCGCTGGGCGCTGTCATTGTGCGTCTTCATCCCAGAATGCTTTATCGTCCAAAAAAACAACCTACCCACTGACACCACATTATTTTTTTTGTCACTTTTTGCCCTAGAAAGTCAGAACTAAGGGCTAGCAGAGCTCTATATAACCTTCATGATTTTCTTACTTCACAAGACTCGATATACGATCTTGGGTGGCTGCCCGGGCGAATAGCTGCATTTGTCCTTGGCAAGCCACTCTGGTGGGCGATGGAGCAAATGGGTGTCGTTGGTGAGGAGGGGTTTTTCGGTGGTGGAGCAGAGAGTAGGAGTCATAAAGACACGTCGTGGTGGGGAGAGTATGTTCTGGTGTCGTTAGTTGAGCAAGCGGCAAATAAGGTGCTAGAGGAGCAGGCGATGAAGATGGGGGGTACAGGAGATAGGCTGTATTCGTTTGATGGGTTTAGGCGAGAGTTTGGGTCGGTTGTTGGGGTAGAAGGTGCTCTTACAGAAGAAGATGCTACAGTGCTGCTCAAGTTCTTAGAGAGAGACAGGAAGGTGATGTTATTTGACAAGGATGTACGTATTGCATTGCAATGTTCTTATCTTTTGAAGGGTGCCAAGTGCTTTATATACTAGGCCGTCAAATTCTTTTTGACGGACGACCCATCCGCCTCAAGAGAGATCAATGCTATCGACAAGGGAATTCTAGAGCTAAAAGGCGCCGTGCATAGTTTGCATGCTCAAGTTGACGGGCTGCAGCAGAAGATAGACGAGTTGCGGCTTGTTTCTCGCATAATCATCTATGCTACTTTTTACTAACATAAAAGTACATGTTTCTAGGTGTATGCAGAAAGCGTCTGCCGCGTTGCAACAGAAGCGCAAGGTCATCGCATTGAGCCACCTGCGACTTAAAAAGCAGCTTGAGGACCTTCTTTCTAAAAGGCTTGGCTCGCTCGATAACCTCGAATCTACCTTGCTTAGAGTAGAGGCGGCTGCAGGAGATGTCGAAGTTAGTTTTCTCTTCTTTCCGTGCTCATTAGCCGCAAGGCTGAGGTTGTCAATCTTAGATCGTCAAGTCTTATGAGTCTTCCACGGCGACGCTCCGTGCCATTCTTGCACACCCATCATTGCAGAGAGACTCTATTGAAGCAACTATGAATGCGTTAGCAGAAGTGAACGCAGATGCAAAGGAGGTAGATGACGCTGTACGGATGGAAACAGACCTTGCTGTGGGAGCAGGTGACGTTGCAAGCGATGCGGAGTTGGAAGAGGAGTTGAAAGCACTCGTTGCGGAAGTGGAGCAGGAGAAGCGTGAAGGCAAGAATGATGAGAAGGAAGCGATGGAACTACAAGCTAAACTGAAAGAGGCTGGTCAAGCTCCGTTGAGCCCAGTTAAGGAAGCGTCGCGTCAACAAGTTGAGCTCGCTTGAGATTTGGATGGGATAGACACTGGACCAAGTACACAGCATATAACAGACTGTCGCAGTTAATGATACATATACTATTGAATACAGCGTAACATAGGGTGGGAGCACATTCAAAGCTACACGGGGGGCCTTGGTTCCTCGCAGACACCACCAGCGGTGATATGAACAAACCTATTTCCAACTCGACTGCCTTGTTCGTCAGAGTGGGTGATCCAGATTACTGCTTTTAGAGCGGTGTCAGGAGAGGAAACTTCGTGGAGCAGGAATTTCTCGATGGCGGATGAAGACTCGGAGTCGAGAGCAGAAGTTGGTTCTATCGGAAAGTAAATAATCTGCGATGTTAAAAAGAAAAGACAAGTAAGCCACGGACCATCTAGGAGCATGACCTCTGCTGTGTTGAGACCAATTGCGATTGCCAGGGATAGTCGCTGTGACTCGCCACCGCTAAGGTTTGACCATTCCCTTTCCCATAATTGTGGATCGACGTCCCACTTTTCTGAAATGTCGAGTGCACGTTCATAAGGATCTACGTATTGCTTGTGTTCTTTTTTAAGTGTACGGATGTAGGCTTTGTGTGCTTCGAAAGAAGTTGCTGTGTTGAGAAAGTCTTTTGGTGTTCCTGGCAGCATTGAAGGGCGCTGAGGAACGTATAGAACACGAGTACGAAAGGAGGGGATGCCTGTGCATGGCGAGGATGATTGGTGAATGCAAGGGTATGATATAAGAAGGGGAGCGGCTAACCATATGCCTTTGGTGTGCTGATATTATGAGTGGTAAGATATTATAGCGCGGGTGTTAAAAGTCACCTTCCTCGATATAGCACTTGGCCATCACACAAAATGAGATGGGCTATGCATTTGAGAAGAGTTGTCTTTCCACATCCACTTTTACCACGACAAACAATTATATCTCCTGCAAAAAAAAGTCTAAATGAGATCTAAATAAGAATGAAAATAAAAATGAAATACCTTGATTTATAGAGAGATTTACATGTTTGAAGAGAAAGTTTCCCTCTTTGTGACATGAAATGTCTTTGAGCTCGAGCACAGGATCCGGAGTCATCATCACATCTCATCATTATTCGATCGCGATCGACTCCCCTCATGTCTATTTGTTATTGTTTGTCAGATGACGATAAGCGCCCGGATCCTCCTCGATCGCATGACGACGGGCGCGTCATCTCGACGATCCTCGAGCTTAACGCGTCACTTTACTACGTCATGGCTCAGACTCTTGTCGTATAAAAACCCTCCAGTAATTGCACAATTTTCGATACTCAATCAACTCATATACAATCATGTCAGACACTGGACGCCAATCTCTTACAGACAAGACAGAGGCTGCTGTAAAGGTACTTTCATCTCCTCTTATGACCTCAGCAGACTAATCATTCAACCACCTTCAAGCCCGACTCACAGAAATCCTTCACTGAACACGTCGGTGACAAAGTCAAAGGCACTTCAGACTCTGTTGCCTCTACCGTTCAACCTCAACATGAGAAATCGACCAGCCAAAAGGTCGGAGATACAGTCAGCGGTAACTCCAACAATGACAAGGTTCGATTCACTTTTGCAGTCCTCACCTGACTCGAAATTTATTCTTGTCCTTGTTAGCAATCTCTCATGGACAAGGCGAAGGACACTCTTGGTTTAAACAAGTAAATTATTGATCGGGTTCTTGATACACGTATCTACCAAGAATTATGACTCGTACGGTACAAGCTTGCTCCACCCATAATCGTTGTACACTGTAACCGTCAAACTTGTACGTTTATATCTGTACCTACATACAATCACATGTTTCCATCATCTTGCGCTCCGCCGTTCACACCGGAACCGTCAGCAATGACTCGCACACGTCGTGCGGCGTGTATTAAATTAAATGCAGCACGATGACAATGCTCCCCGTATCCAAGATTCACCCAAATTCAAATGGCACCAAAGGACAATAAAAAGAAGCAAGTGGAAGGCATTGTCGTCACAGCCCAACAAAGTCGATTCCATGTCGACGCCACCGACACGCCTGCCTCGAAGGAGGTAATTCCTTGAAAACTGGAAATCAGATTACAAATAAACTCATTTCTCATATCAGATCGACATTAAAGACCTGTCTCTATCCCTTGGAGGTCGCGACCTTCTCACACATGCAACCTTGACTCTTCGCGAGAACAGACATTACGTTCTCGTGGGCCGAAATGGTACAGGAAAGTCAACTCTCTTGCGCGCGTTGGCCGAAGGTTATATCCCAGGAGTACCCTGGAACCTACATATGCTACTTCTTGGCCAAACTCAACCAGAAAACGCCCACGATTCGAGTGATGGTCTCGCCACTTTGAACTTGGAAGATCAAACAGTCCTCGAACACGTTATGAAAAGCGACTCGAGGAGGGAAATCGCCCTCAAAGAAGCTCAACGTAAGTAATCCTATATCCATTCATGCTGTTCTAATACAATTTCATATACTAGGATTATCGGAAGCGCTTGAAGACACGAGATCGCCGCTTACGGTGGTCCGCGCAATACGGCAATTAAAGCACGAGCGAATTCTGAGAAAACACAATGAATCATCACGGATTGCTGCTCGTAGGAGCGGTGCCCGTGGTGCCAAAGCGCGCAAAGAGCTCATCATGGCGGAAGAAGAAGTTGCAGCTTCAGCAAAGCTGATCGAACAGTCAGACAACGAGATAGACGCAGAAGCAATCCAGTCTGAGACGAAAGCTGCTGTCGAGACGCTAGCGGAGATACAAGCATCTCTTGAAGCGATGGACTCGGCAAGTGCAGAGACTCGCGCCCGAAATCTGTTGTTAGGTCTCGGATTCTCTCTAGAAGCTATCTCGAAACCGTATAAAACCCTCTCAGGCGGTTGGAGAACGCGATGTTCTCTTGCTAGTGCATTGTTTCAAAAAGCGGATATACTCCTCCTAGACGAGTGTACAAACTTTCTGGACCTGCCCGCTATCATTTGGCTGCAAGGCTTTGTGCAGTCTCTCACTGATACGACTGTCGTGGTCATGTAGGTGTCGTCATGAAAAAGAAAATTGCTTAGCCTTGGGGCAAGACTCATTGAGACTTTACTAGTACCCATGATCGCGATTTTGCAGACGCAGTAGCCGACGAGCTCATTGTTCTCCGCGAACAATCCCTTGAACATTTCAGAGGGAATCTCTCTCTTTACGAGCAAGAGCGATGGTCAAAGACCAAATACCTACATCACGGATTGCTGCTCGTAGGAGCGGTGCCCGTGGTGCCAAAGCGCGCAAAGAGCTCATCATGGCGGAAGCAGAAGTTGCATTTTCAGCAAAGCTGATCGAACAATCAGACAACGAGATAGACGCAGAAGCAATCCAGTCTGAGACGAAAGCTGCTGTAGAGACGCTAGCAGAGATACAAGCATCTCTTGAAGCGATGGACTCGGCAAGTGCAGAGACTCGCTCCCGAAATCTGTTGTTAGGTCTCGGATTCTCTCTAGAAGCTATCTCGAAACCGCATAAAACCCTCTCAGGCGGTTGGAGAACGCGATGTTCTCTTGCTAGTGCATTGTTTCAAAAAGCGGATATACTCCTTCTAGACGAGTGTACAAACTTTCTGGACCTGCCCGCTATCATTTGGCTGCAAGGCTTTGTGCAGTCTCTCACCGATACGACTGTCGTGGTCATGTAGGTGTCGTCATGAAAAAAAAAATCGCTTAGCCTTGGGGCAAGACTCATTGAGATTTTACTAGTACCCATGATCGCGATTTTGCAGACGCAGTAGCCGACGAGCTCATTGTTCTTCGCGAACAATCCCTTGAACATTTCAGAGGGAATCTCTCTCTTTACGAGCAAGAGCGATGGTCAAAGACCAAATACCTAACTCGTATGCAGGCTGCACAAGACAAGAAAATCAAGCATATGGAATCGTCCATTTCGTCTGCACTCACAGCCGCAAAACGGACAGGAGACGACAAAAAGCTGAAACAGGTCGCTTCACGTCGGAAGAAGATCGAGGAACGTTCTGGGATGGAGGTTGGTCTGAAAGGTGGGCGATTTAAGCTGAATCGGGATCTTGGAGGATATCATTTGAGTCGACGTGATGCAATCGAAATTCCTACCGTGGATCCGCTCGTAAAGATGACTTTTCCCTGCGAGCCTCCTGATCTGCGCTTCCCAGGCTCACTGGTCACCTTGGAGAAAGTGTCTTTCAGTTATCCTCGCATTCGGACACCTACGTTGGTTGACATAGATCTTGTCATACACCCTGGAGAGCGTGTCGGGCTTGCGGGGCTGAATGGGAGTGGAAAATCGACGCTAGTGAAGATGGTCGTAGGACCTGCTAATGGTGGGTTGCCGCCGACAAAAGGCAACATCACAAGACATTCTCGAGCAAGGATCCAGTACTTCACACAGCACGCCGTCGAGGAATTGGAAGAAAAATGGAAGGCTAATGTGGGGCTAACAGCTTTAAAGGAGATGATAGACGTTACAGGGGGAAGTCTACCCGAGCAAGAGATCAGGGCATTTTTAGGCGGTTTAGGTTTGGGTGGGAGGATTGCGAGCGACGTACCGCTCGCCGCCCTATCAGGTGGGCAGAAGGTGAGATTTTAAGAGGGATATTTTTCACTGCAACTCACGCTGATCAACGGCACTTGTGTAGGTTCGACTGGCGTTTGCAAAACTCATCTACTCGCCTCCTCACCTACTGGTACTGGATGAAGTAACTACCCATCTGGATGCCGATACGGTTTTGGCGCTGGTGGAGGCTCTCAGACAGTATCAGGGTGCATTGCTTGTCATCACTCACGACAGGTTCTTCATGCGCTGCGTAGTTGAAGGGGAATCGCCTCATGAATCAACAAGTGACGATAGCGATGATGATGATGATGATGAAGAGGACGCTGGGAGGGGAAGGTGGCAGGCGAAACCTGGAGTAGTGTATCGGCTTGTCAAGGGAAGGTTAAAGGCTCTTGACGGTGGAATGAGGAAATACGAAGCAATTGCAGAGAAGGCTAGTGGGAAGTTGGGAAGGCCTTGAGAAGTTGTACGTGCCGTGCGCGTAGGCCAATCTTTAGCAGTCGTGAGGGCATGACGTCCAACCTTACTTTTGGCGTGTTGTATCGAAACAATATATACGTCAAGAACGTTCACAAGCTGCAATGACGACCCTCGGCTTCAAATGACTGAGTGATCTTTAGCTGGCATTGCAGCTTTCAGGCGGGGTGCTCAGACCAAAAACATTCATAATGAAGGCAAAGCAGCAAGCAATGGCCATCTGTGTTTCTGAATCTAGTAGATATAGATATCGTTGAACGCGAGATAGAGCGCTCATTTTGAATAGACGTTGGCTGGGATTGCACTTTATTAAAAACATAGATAAGATTGCGATCAGAACTCGGTCTTTCACTATCATGGTACCCGTTCGCCTTCGTCATCCGGCTGGTGTAACGACCATTCAAATCGCTCTCGACAGTGCAGGTTTTACGGTACAAGATTTACAACAAGAGATATATGCCGTAACCAAGATTCTTCCATCTCGCCAAAGCTGTGAGCACGAGCTTATTTGGAATCAGCGTCATAACACTTAGCGGATGTTACAAAAGTAAAAAGTGGTTACCCGCCCCAGTCGCTTACGATTATACCAGAGCTCCCAGTAGAGAGTCTTGGACTCAAAGGCGGGGACCAAATTATCGTCAATGAACTTCCAGGAGCACCTTTGGCTGCAACATCCACACAAGAGATTAGCTCTAGCTTGCTCTCGCCATCACCACCACCCGTTCGAGCACCCGTTCCCGTCCCTTTACCCGATGTCGCATCTTCATTACCCCCTCCGCAGTTAGATGGTCCGGATCATGTTGAAACAGATGGTGGAGTTCTTGTCCACAGAGTGCGTCCCAATGAAGGAGGGGCCTCAATTATTTACAAACGTGATGGCAGATTGTGCCAGACGACAACTCGTGCCTATTTTCCGCCGTAGCTCTTTTGTTTGAGCAAAGCATGGATAAAGCCGTCGATATGCGGAAAGGTGAGCATGCGATAAACGAACTCAAGTGGTCGTTATTTCATTTGATGAATTCTGGCCCCAGTTGTTGCGGATGGAATTCGTAGCAATCCAGAAACATACAACGAAGCCATTCTGGGGTATGTCATGTCACGAATGAACAACATATTAGTCGCATACTGAGAAAAAGGATGCCGCCTGACAAATATGTCAACACTATCCTCAAGCCGTCCACTTGGGGCGGTGCTATCGAACTCGCTATTCTCGCCACTCATTACCGCACTGAAATCGCTTCAGTAGACGTCGAGACTGGTCGTGTAGACCATTTCTCTCCTCCTGCCGATAATGCAGGGGGAATGCGTTGCATTTTGATCTATTCAGGAATCCATTACGACGCGGCTACGCTCGCACCCATGCTAGAGGCTCCAGGAGAATGGCATCAGACCATGTTTCCGGTGGTATGTTGACGATTTTCGTCCAGTCCGTACCTGATTTCGAAGGGTCCACATTTACAGACCCCTGTAGACGACGAAGATGCCGTGATCGTAGCGGCTAAAAAGCTGGCAAGCATATTACGTGCCAAGAAGGCTTATACGAATACTGCGACTTTTGATCTTAAATGCGAGGTAAAGTTCCTTATGTCCCTGACGAATGCGTTTATTCACTTGCCCATGATACAGATATGTGGGAAAGGCCTGAAGGGAGAAAAGGATGCTCGGGCCCACGCAGCGGAGACAGGTCATGCACGCTTTGGAGAATACTGATTGTCTAATGTTGCCACTGGCAAATGGAATGGATAATGAGTGACCACTGGCCACATGATATATTCCGACTGTGCTGAAGTCAACCTTAATACCAAAAAGCTAATTTCTATATGCATCAGCGCTGGCTAGACAATTCGGTTGAGTAATTGTCGGGGCTCACCCAAATTTTTATTATTGATAATAAATCTTATACTATATCGTCAGCCCCGAAGCCCAACGACTTAAAGTGCACCTTCGAGTTCCATAACCACTGGGCAGTGGTCTGAAGCCCCATATATCTCGCTTCTGATTTCGCACTTAGACAGATTGTCAGCTGAGCGTTGAGAAGAGTTGAGCTTGGTGGCAGACCAATTTTACTCGTTCCATAATTCGTTCACTCAGCACAACTGTAAAGTCTTTTCTTTCACAATCTGGATAATTACGAGGCGAAATCTCGAACTTACACATGTCAAGCCGCCATCCCAAGCCTTTCTCACGGCAGTTGAAACGATATGAAAAGTATGTATAATGCTCGTCCTTTGGATGCAGGTTACGCCAAACGTCGACAAACGTTCCAGCATCTGACTTTTTGGAAGTATTCAGTATACTCTTGAAAGCTGTCGTCTCAGCTTCTGTATAGCCTGGCGTTTTGTTCCAGTTCTTCGACGCATTTGAAAGGTCTGAAATCAACGCATGTTAAAAAGTGCACTCTCCGTTGGGCACGCCGATACTGACCATTCTTCGTTGGAGCAACATTTAGGTCACCAGCCCATATGACAGGCTTCTTTTTGTCTATATCCCTGATGTAAGCTTCAAAATGCGTGTTCCACTCTTTTTTCGCATCCAATGACTGACAGCAATTCGGTGACGATAAAAAATGGGGTGTGTACTGTGCACCAGTGGACATACCTTCAGGCCTGTGCCAGCATTAACGACGTATGTGCCTATGATGTAACAGGTCTCGAATTCCAGGGTGATAATTCTTCCTTTGACCAACAATGGATCTGGATGACCAGGAAGCGTCATAGAGACATTTAACGGCTTGTGCTTTGATAGGATGGCGGTGCCGGCTACAACGCGTCAGTTACGCGTCATATATGCTAAATATGACCCTCTCACAGTACGATTTCTTGTCGGATATTGACCAGTAACAATGGGGGTATCGGCTTTTCAGGAGGGGATCGACAGGCTCATTGTTGACCTGATACGTCAAGCCACTAAGTTACCATTGTATTTTATTAACTAATCACTGACCTTCGTCTCTGAAAGTATCAAGATATCGGCGTCCTCAGCTTCCACGTAGTACTTGAAACCCTGTTATAATGGAAAAGTCAGCGCCCAAAGACGACGCGTCTTTTTGCATTGACAGACTTTCTTTTGGCTTGCCGCTAGACCACAAATATTCCAGATGGCAACTCGTATAATCCCTGAAGCGCGAGGGGGGAAAGTAATTTGGACTGGTAGTACCTTGTTGGTGGGCTGTGTATTCTTCGATCCAGCTGAAAGGAATTTTGACTTTTTATGATTAATCTTCGGAGACTTCTCGTCCTCATTATCTGAGCTTGAAGCTTTTCGTTTGGACGCGGCTATAGATTGATCTTCCATTAGACCACCGACTAGAATTATTTTTGTGCGGTTGAAATTGAAAAAAAAAAGACAAAAAGAAACCCTGCTCAGAAATCCAGGAACCAAAAGGGAACTATATACGGTCACATGACTTCACAAAGGCCTACCTCGATCTCCGATCGCACAAGGTTCAACATTAACACTGGGACCTACAACTCTTCAAACCACATCTGCATAAAAAATCTCCGAAATATCTCGGCAAAAATATTAACTCTAGAATACAGGTACTTATCTACTGCTTCCTAGAGTTAAAGCACGGTCGTATGAACTGGTTCTCTATTCTTGCTTAGATTCAATCCATGCTCTCTCACAGGGGGTTTTCCGCTTGGCTTGTCGTCGATGGAAAGCCCCTGCCAGAGCATTTGGTGGCTGTAGACGCGAAATCGAACCGCGTTTCGTGTTGGGTCCCGAGCGAGGAAGGCAAGGTACTTACCGAGGCTGCTGTTTATTGATGTGATAAAACTAATCACACTGCCAGAACTTTTCTGTTCATTGGACAGATCATGGCGGAAAAATAGACACGTGCTCTTTTATTACACTGGATGGCTTCGTCGTACCCGGTCGTTTCTTGTTCGGTGATGGGACAGCGTCGAGGGAAGGCGTTAGGACGTCGGGGTCAACTGAGAGACCTTTCGTATTCAAAAAATTCGACGAATCAAGTACGAGAGTCTTTGAATACATATAAAGCACTCTATTAACTATACATCCAGTGAGCCAATCATCTCAAGAAAGCCCTGCCAAAGATGTTGGAATGATCATCTTGCGCATCAAGCGTATTGCTCGCGTCGACTCTAAACTAGCGAATCCGATACAAGAAATTCCGGAGAGTATTTTGGGTAAACGAAAGGCCGGAGATCACTGCGTCGGGTGCGTTTGTCTTTGCGAGCTTACCTTGAAAAGTTGACATGTACGTTCTGAGATCAGATTCGGTGAAGAAAGGGAAACGGACAAGCAATTTCCATCCACATGGTCAGTCGTTGCGCATGATAAAACGAAACATGCATTGCAGCCAAGCAGTTATGTATCCTTCGTGTTTCGATACCGATCTCAAGGTAAATTGATCTGATCTGATACTCGTGGATCCTCACGTGGACTCATACACGAGGCCTACAAGAATTCCTGGAGGCGCAAGGCATCGCGACTGAGCAACAAGCCCCCCAGCCCTCAAATCCTCCAAGAACAGCTGTTCGTCGAGTCGTCAGTCTGCCCTCGTCCATGCCATCCCTGAATAGTGGGTCGCCCCGAAAGAAGAAACCAAAGCTAACAGCTGTTCCATCAGTTCCGACGGTAAAACAATTCTTCGCTCACAATTTGATTGTGTAACCAAGTAATGGTCAGGTACATAATCTTAACAAGCCACAACTGGAGCGTCGGGCTATCAGTTGCAAGGTAGATCTATCGAAAGCAGGAATCGAGATGATTCCAGGGCAAGGGGTACTCGTTCTCGACCATTTGAAGCCCGATAGCCCCGTAGGTGATAGTACCACGGACGTCGGTTCAAGTCAATCGTCCACTGCGACAGACTAACAGGATTAGTCTCAAGGAGTGAAGTTCGTTCGTGACAGTGTTTTCAAGTTGCTTTTTGCTGTTATCATGTTTTCCATAGTCTCATGCTCTGTGATAGCCCTAGACCAATGGGCTTGTAATCTCGTAACAAAGTGATCGAATAAAAAGGACAGAGTCTGTTTAGACCAATGAATTGATATAATTCTCGATATCTGTGATTGATCGCGGTGAGGTATTATTGTAGCCGTGTAATGTATATAAACGTACTAGCATAACCATTAGATGCGATCTTTGCCGAGTCGTTCACTCGTGGATCGGTTCCATGAGCTGTTTCATACGCATCGGGGATACCGTCTTTGTCAGTATCTACTGGTGCCTAGAGTGGGATCAACCAATGGTTCTTAGCTTGATTCATGTGCGGGACCTCACCGTTCCACCGCTGACTGGGCCGGGACCATTCATCGGTGATACCGAAGGATCGGAAATAGTAGCTCCAACTTTGCCTAGCGAACCGAGCTCAGTGTTGATCAAGTACGCATCGACACGGTCCCGCGATTTGCTGGCTCCCGCAGATGCTTTCACCTTATTCAGCGCGTCCAATGGACTGAGAAGGGTAGCTACTGTCGGATAATTATATCTCGTGGACTGCAAATCAACAGGAGAGTAGTTATCGGTGGTCGGCGACAAGATGAAGCCATCTAGGACGCCATTCTATTAAAAGTAGAAGCGACTAGTTCGTGGATAATTGAATCACTGTAAAGATACCTACCTTGTTGGGATCGTAATAATTGTTTGAAACGTAGGTATGGAAGTTGGCGTTGCCTCGAGTGACTGAAATTTCCAAGATCAGGATCAGAAAGATGGCAGATATTATTATGGCGCACAAGCTGTAACGGAGGTGGAAGGCCCACTGCCACAGAACGTCAGGAACCGTAAGTTTCAGCTTATATCAAGCATACCTTATGAAGACGTTATTCATGATATTTGCAAAAGAGTCTCCGGCAGAGTCTCCAGCAATATATCCTCCACCTCCTCCCCAATTATAAACCTGTACCAGATTGGACACCAGCTTTAAATGTCAGAATTTGTTGAACATACCACATTATTCACAAATTCATTGACACCTTTGACTTTGGGATTTCTTGTATTATTGTCGATATAAAGGGTACGAATTATGCTGACACCACCGTCCGTCTGTATGAGCCCACCACATGAATGCGTCTCTAAGCCTTGGGCAATGATAGAATCGGAGATAGTGATGTTGGATACATCTCCATTGATCGAGAATGTTTCATCGCGACCCCATGAAACCGAGACATGGTCGAATATCATATTTGCTCCATTCGCAATTGTGATAGTATCTTTCCCAGAGTCACCTATGAGTAGTATTCACATACTAAGAACATCCGCTTGGCAGTCGAAGAGCATACCCGGCTTCCCCATCCTGTAACGGATGTAACGCGTAATGGTGTTGTCCGCTCCAGAGTACGATACTCCATTCCCGTAGACAGTAATGCCTTGGCCTGGAGCAGTCTGGCCCGCAATGGTAACGTGGCTGCTGATGACGACTCTGCTCGAGATATTAATGATACCGCCTACAGCAAAGACAACAATCTTTACACATTGCTGAGAAAAGATGACCGTGCAAAGTCGGAAAGAGCGTACTCTGTTTGATTGTGATACCGCGTCACGGAAGCTCCCAGCGCCGGAATCGTTGAGATTTGTAACGATATAAACGCTGCCTCCTCTACCTCCGGTCGCCTGAGCCCCAAAACCTTGGAAAACAAATTCTAAGCTTTTCTGTTTTTTGTATCCGTGATAGCTTACCTTCGGCGCCAGGGAAGGCTAGTAGTGCAGAGCAGGAGGATACAGCTGCTGCAAGTAAGACGATAATTTGAAAGATTCTCATCTTTGCCGGATACATAGTAACGAGCTGAAATTTGGAGCTCTGTAAATGTATCAAAGTTCAACCCGAATATCTGCCAAGATTGTTCCTTTTTGGAGTTGGCAGGGAGGCATTTCTAGTTCAAATATCTCAAGCAGAGCGACGGTCCGGCGAATAGCATCACATGCCGACCATTTTCGACATGTGCGCTATGAGTAGAAGACTTTTGTTCATTCGTGAGAGCACGAGAACGTATAACTTCCGCAGAGCAGTCACTATGTGGTGGCGAGAACACATCTCACCTGATTACAGGAGCGTGAAGGAACTAACGCAGCCTCAGTAGAAGACGGCCCGTCATTTTCCACCTGTCAAAGGGAGGTCCAAAAGTTGTTCCGTAGAAGTAGTCGTAACTCATGAGTTTGAGTCACTAAATGGGGGGCTGGTATTGTCTTGGCTGAACCAGTCCTGTTCAGCCATGTACCAAACACGTTGAATGGACTTATTACACCACGTGAGCGCGAAATGCGTTCTTGAATAATGTCAACCAACGAAACCAGCGAAGAAAATGCATTGGTACTACACATCTTGCCAGCGAAATGGAATCTACCATCCATGGACCCTTCCTGTCTGGCTGCGGTGATGTACCTTCAGAAAGCGATACCCGGTCAATTCACCGTCGTAGAATGCACTATTCAGGATCAATCACCTACAGGTGGGTATGGTCCTTCACAGCTGCAAGCTAATATAACAAACGGGAGATAAACATACAGGACAGCTCCCCTTTTTGACCCATAATCAACACACTGTATCATGTTTGGGCCCCATCATGAAATATGTGGCTAGTTTGAAAGTAAATGAAAGGACTCAGAAAGACTCTGTAATCATCATGGATGCTACTCTAGATAGTGAAGAAAGGTCGCAGACTACTGCCTGGTGTACACATATAGAGTCAAATCTGGGAGGTATTGTGGTATGTTCCGCGTCGCTGTTCATTCCCACTTCTCAAAACGGTCTAGTGCAATGTCCTTTATTCACATCAAACGAATTGGGCAGAGCTAACACACCCCACATTGGCATCTTTGTATCCTCTTCCTCAGCGCTATTATATACCAGGACGGGTGCGTCAGTCCTACAAACCCCGCCTGGAAGCGCTTGGCCTCTGGGATCTCGCCGTAGTTGAAGAGGATGACAACAAACCATTCAAAGGGCTTAGAGCAAAGAGGGCAGGGGACAACAAGAAGGCTTTTCAACAAGCTTTTGGTCGCAAAAAGGTGCATAATCCAAATATCTCAATGCGTCTTGCTATAACATTCTCGAAAAGGTTATTGAGAAGGCTCGCACTTCCCTCGAATTATATGCGCGGCTTATTGGAGAGCGCTCGTTTGCCTTTAGAGAAAGGTAAAGGTACTGGGTGGATGATTACTATTTGCTGACCGTTCCATAGGCCTACAAGGCTGGATATTGTGCTTGCCGCGCACATCTTACTCCTATTGGATCCTCCATACCCAGATCCTTTTTTGCGGAATTTCATCAGTGATACCTTCCCAACCCTCGCCCACCATGCCCGACGAGTCTTGAGTGAAACATTTGACCCTTCAAGCATTCCATTACGAATGACTCTAGCGTCAAACTTCTCGTGGCGCTCTTTGTTATTCTGGCCAGCTTTTCCACGGAGAGAAGTGAAGGAATCTAAAGAAGACATACACTTCAGGCGCATGAGATGGGGGTTTTATGGCTTGGCTTTGGGAAGTTTGACTGTCTATCTCGTAACAGTCTTTACTGTCGCGGGATACAGCAATTTGATATTACGGGAAGCTGAAAGTGCAACGGAAGCCCAAGAGGATGACGAGTAGTATAGTAGTAGCTGACTTTGAGGCACGAATATATATGTCTGATTGTGTGACCGTGACAACATGTGATAACGTCTATTAGTTTCAATTTCTGACCCATGAGCGAGGAGCACATTGTGGTCGACGACGTGGAACCTGCAGGGGCTGGCCCATCTACTGTCAATGGCCCTATTAATCTCGATCTTCAGCCAAAATTAAGTTCTCTAGAAGGACATACCACACCTTCCATTTCACGGTTACGCAGTTCTACTCATGCACCGCGTCATGCCTCAGTCGAACGGGCTACACGATCTTCCACGCAAAAGAACAAAGCTCAACCGAAACTTAAACTCAAGCTTAGCGAGAAGGCGGCTGCTCAGGCCCCTGGCATGTCCTTCCTCGGGCAATATGATAGAGAACTAGATTCCGACGAAGAAGATCTTGTGTTTGAAGAGCAGTTTATATTGAGGATGCCTCCTGGAGAAGATCTTGAAAGGTTGAAGAAAATGGTCGCCTCTCGTGAGGTCAGCCATGATGTCTGGTTCAAATTTAAAGGCAAGTTACAGCGTTGTTGTCCCCAAATGACATGTTAAACTCCTTGATTGCACATAGACTCTCGGCGCGCCGTTTTGCACATCGGGAATTCTTTATATTCAGCTAAGCTGGTTGATCTACCTTGTGTCATAGAGTCTCAGAAGACCCTCGATAACAAGCAGATGTTCAAAGTCGCAGACATATGTCAGGTTACTCTTCCGTAATTGTCAAACTCGCTGATCGACTCATATGTCGTACAGATGCTGGTCGTTGAGAAGAGGGTTGAGAACGAAGATCACATCCCTAACCAAAAAAATTTCAATATAGAGGATTTTATATGGCCACACGGCATCACACCACCTCTACATCATGTTCGGAAACGCCGGTTTCGAAAAAGGGTCAATAGGAGGGTACGTCTAGGGTGACACTCTAGTAGCTCATACTTTCATCTTACTTTCCTCTTTTTTCCAGACGATAGAAAGTGTAGAACAAGAGGTGGAAAGACTACTCGACGAAGACGCCCTTGCAGCGGAAGTCAAGTTTGGTACTTGCCTAGCATCGTTCTACTCCGTCTCTCTGCTGACAACCCACTAGAGGTACTTGAAAATGTGAATCCCGACTTATCGGACTCTGAGTTTATTGAGCGTGATGAGCCTCTTGATGCGCCAACACCAGCCATATCGGACATGGGTGAAGCTCAAACTCCCGGGTATGAAGTGGGGGAGGAGGAAGAAGAGGAGGACGAGGACGAGGATTCAGGTGGAGAAGGAGGCATCGACGAGGAACTCGCCGCTGAATTGGATCTGGCGTTAGGAGACGAAGGGGAGGATGCGGGAGATGATGAGGAAGATGATGAGAGCGAAGAAGAAGACGACGATGACGACGATGACGACGAGGATGCGCAAGCGAGGAAGCTAATCAATGAAGAAATTCGTGATCTTGAGGTCGCTGTTGCCAAGAAGGGTAGAGAAATTGCAAGTTCGGCAAATCCGTTGATTAGGGTTCGTCATTTTTTTTTCGTGGTGTCGTGTTTCCCCTTTTAACACTTTCCATCTTCAGAAACGGTTCGAGGATGCTTTGAAAAAGCTGACTGCGGATCTCGAAATGAAAATTGGGCAACGGGACGAGATGAAAGAGCAACAGCGGATGAGGAAAGAAGGCATCTCGATGGATATTGATACTGATGCTGAGGGTGGCGCAAACGACGAAAGGGAGGGCAATCTTGAGGCGGAAGAAGACAACCTCTTTGGGTCCGATGACCAACCTGTTGGAATGGAAATGGGATAACCTTCGACGCTCTGCATATTTTTTAGATTTCGATAGCACACCGTGATTAGAAGATAAAAAGTTTACGAAGGAAGCAAACAAACAAGGGCAGCCTGAAGTGCTAGTGGCACGTAAATAAGACATACGAAAGGTGCAAACCACACTGAAAAAATTTCCCAATCCCTAATGGCCATCAACATCTCGCCCTGCCCGAATAGCAACCATCCAAGACCCAAAAATACATAACCCGTAAACTTTGCAAGTCGAGTAGGTAAGGGGCCTCCTGCAGAAGCTATTGATAGCGGAATGCCGAGTAGGATAGCAAGTAAGGCCGCTAGCGAGAAGTTCAGCACAGTGGTGATCGATATCACCGTAGAAGCGAAGCAGAGATTGATACTTTTAAGGACCACGGATACGTTATCAGGTATCTGTGCATAGGCTGGGGGGAGTGTCAGGAGAGCGAGAGCCGGGGTAGTCAAGAAGAAGGCAAAGATCAACGGCCATGAGCTCTATGCTTGTTGGTTCAGTATACGACTACAAAAAGTAAAGGGAGCATTTTCTACCTTGTGGTATTGAATGGCCAACGAGCTGGTTAGTAAGCCAAATAGTAATGCACCAAGGACATGCATCAAGATAGCGATGCTCAAGGCTCTTATAACTGGTCTCCTCCGCCTCGACCATATCACATTGGTGGTCCGTTTTTCAAAGGGCACATTGCTGGCTATCCAACCTGAGTCCACCCAGGTTTTCAGACCACCAAACATCATTGCGACACTAATGAGAACGGCGCTAGGCAGATAGCTGCCTATTTTCAGGAACCTGTCGGGTCCGGTAAGAATATAGAAGAAGAAAGAAGCATGGAGGCGTTCAAGGAGATTGTTAGTCGAATGGAGGGTTGATTCGATGATGCTTATTTGACGTGAGTATATTGTTGGCCCGTTTCAACAGTCAACTTACCGGCCAATGGCGTGGAAGCCGTGGGGGCCTGAGGCAGGCACGCCGAAAAGTGTGAAAGCATCAATACGGAACCTGAAAAAATGAGTATCTAAGTAAACCCATAAAACTCGGGGTTTACCTATGGTAAAGCCCATGAACCCCGCTTGGTCGGCCACGAGCTTGATATCCAAAGTGACGGATCACATTTTTTGCCTGATAGGCATATGTCTGAAACTCAGAATTCTGGCGAACAAAAGTAGGGACCACTAGCGAGTTGGCAAACTCGCTCCGCTCCGGGCTATTCAAATGGTCGTATAATACAACAGGTACACCGCCTGTTCCACGTGAGATTCGATAAAAGGAGTTTAGAAGGTCTTGATTAGGTAGGCGCCCATTAAGTCCCTCTACAAGAGTCTAAGAGGCATTCCAAATAAGTTCCAAGGAGACGAACCAAAAAAAATTCCAAGATGTGAGAACGAATGGCCTGGGTAGTCAATGTGAAGAGCCGTCCAAATTACACCAGAAGGTAAAGTCAAGCGGTCTGCTTTTAAATCTGAGGTATGATGAGTAAAATTCACGGCGGCCAAGTCATAACTTACTCGACTGTGAGTACTCATGATATGCAGCCAACCAGGCATGCATGCCGTCGAGATAACCATCGCTGATAACAAACACGATGTCTTTTGCCCAAAGAGAGTAACCTGCCAAGAGATGTATTGGATGTTTGGTGAAATGGTAAAGACTCCATACGTTTTAGAAAACCAGCAAGTGTAAGAATTGTAGCAATGCCCCGAAGGTTGAGAGTACCATCTCCCTCGCCGGTTCGACTTAGCCACGATGCGCTGATGACCATAGTTTCCGTTCCTGAAGATCGTGGGGAGGATAATACGCCGTAAACATTTGTTCCAGTTATCTTCTGTCAACGATTGAGGTAGATGAGGGCGGTTTGAGTGTGTCAAATAACAACTACGCACACCCATGCTCGTCGAGAATTCATAGCCTTGGAGAGAATTTGATATCCCGAGTTTTCGAAATTCTGTCGTAAAAAACTCAGCACGTCTAATGTTGCATATCAGTATGCTAAAGCACATGCAAGTAAGTTCGTACTCATGGCTAGTGGCATTTGTATCTCGTAGGAATTCTAGGTGTTGAAGATAGGTATCTGCAGTGTGGACGTCTCCCCAGTTCCAATTCGTGTTCACCTGTACATAAATGGGTGAATGCATAAAGGTAAGCATAACGAATATACCTGACCCGGCTGTATCGCGTTCTCGTCTATGTACGTTCCACGTCCCAGACGCGGTGACGGTATTACTAACATCCAGATGTATCCAGAAATAAATAGGGCTAGCCTGCGATTAAGGCGGGAACATGAGAACAATGGCAATGCGTCAACTGAACACAGACTTCAACGTGTTGATATGGCGGCTTGTGAGAGACCGCAGTGCTCTTCGTGTACGCAGCCGAGTTTCACTCGCATTTTTGCGCCGAAATCGTTGGTGCATCTTGTGCAATAGACGTTTCCATGGTGGTAGATGTAGCTCGACGTTTGGCTCAGCCATAGCGTGAGGCCAAGTAGCTGAGTTCTGACGGAGTCTCCGAGTCAGTCACGTTGGCCTGTTTATTACCAACTTTACCAACTTTACCAACTTACACTAAGTGTTTGACAGATTACTCATTTCACTTCTACCGTAACCGATTCAAATGCCACCAAAACGGAAAAGACGCGTATCTAAAGAGTCTAGGCCTGTACAAAAACTTAGGCAGAGTATCCTAACAGCCAACGATCCATCTTGGGGTTGGGTCGGCACACAGGTCACCCGAACTTCCGATATTACAGCCGAGCACCTTATGGCTTGCTGTGGGCTTTCAAAACACAACAACCGCCCATTCTGCCAGAACCAGTATTTATCGACTTTCCAGAATAACTTCATTGACGTCGACGCGTCCCCAGCTCAGGACGATGATGTTATTGTCGTCTCAGATGATGAATCTAACCTGCCCTGCATTCCCAAGACTTGTAAATCCAACCCTAATTGCCTTAATTACTTGGGACAGGAACACTGGGAAGACGAAGGTCTACATTGAATGCTGCTTCGACTATCACACTCTTGCTGACCCTGAATGTGACAGATGATTCAATAAAAGCTTTTATGAAAACTGTGGCGCTGGGTAGAAGCCCGTCCGTCGAGACGAGAAAACCTAACGTCCCCACAGGTCTCAAGGCTTGTTGAGCGTTGCTTTGATTTTGGGACGTCTCACATATGAAGACAGAACCTTGGTGCGACGTGCTATGCGAACGCCTCCCTACAAGTCAGTATCATGGGAAACTTGCATTCATATGTTTATATATTTCTAGGTGTGGTTTCGCGATCTGGCTTTCAGAACAGGTGTTTATAATTGCGAACCTCCGCTCGAGACGGACATTGCCTTTAAGGTAAGCCATCAATCAAGTAATTAGTATGTTTCAGACAGTAAGTAGACCCCAAGGATTCGCCCATCTTCCAACTTCAAGTAACTTTTGCTGCGCTGCAAAAGAGTGTTCGACGAGCGTTCAATCCTACGAAACTCGTTGAAAGCTTACAACTCGATACTACCGAACAACAAGATGCCCAGGAGTAAATCTACCATTGCTTCATACTAGATCCCGTCTGAACATAATTTAGATTTTCTAAACTTTTCATGTCACATCTTGACACGGAATTCAAAAAACAGGCAAACCCTCAGGTCAGGTCTCTTGTGACAGATCAAGCGAGTATGTTTTCTTTCCTCAACATAACAAACTAACTCCCACTAGTTCCAAGGCCAACTGGTCTACGTGACTGTGTGCAGCCAATGCCAGTATCGCTCTGAGAGGGTGTCCGACTTTTTGGAAATTGAAATCAACCTCGAAGTGGGATTCATTGTTTCATGAGGCGATTTGTCGGATCTGAATCTTCTTCAGAAAAAATCAATTCTAGAAGAAAGAATAGCGGCTGCACTACATCCAGAGGCTTTGTCTGGTGACAATCAGTACATTCTTCCCTATTTGAAGGAGTCGATTCCTGATGAAACAAATTTACAGGTATTTTTGTCCTCAATGCGAATGCCTCCAAAACGCGACGAGATACACCGAGCTACAAGAACTGCCACCAGTGTTGCATTTTTCTTTACTTCGGTTTGTTTATGACAAGACCACTATGGAACGCAAGAAGTCAAAACACTCGATCTCGTTTCCGACTACGCTGGACATGAACCCATTTCTTAGTCGAAGAGGTCAGGGACCCAAGACCCAAGGGAATCTTGATAACACATACGAATTATGTGGGATTCTACTTCACATCGGCTCAAGTGCACATCACGGCCATTATGAAGCTCAGGTTTACGATGATGTGTAAGTTGCCTTACTAACGTTTACAAATGCCATCTCAAGTGTACAAAGAAATAGATCTTGGTTCCAGTTCAACGATGAGACGGTGACCAGAGTCAATCCATTGAAGGATAAGAAGAAGGAAATGGTTTATGTGGACGTCAACGATCCCGATGTCCCGTCAGCGACTATTTTCCCCCACCTAGAAGTATTGCTGATGCAGAAAACAAGACATCCTATCTCCCGAGAAAAACAAAGGAATGTAGCGTATACCAGAAAACGTCGCCGTACCCAAAGTGAAGAGAGGTCAGTTTAATTGTGAAAATACGGACAGCTAATGATGACATTTTTTAAGTTCCCTCGAGTCCCAGATCGTTAATACGAACCCCTCCCACAATAAGTGAATGTTGTGCACCTCTCACCTCGTCTAGTACTTATCCAACTCTCTAGATTCGTTTTGTCTAAAGACGCTTATATGCTTATCTATACTCGGAAGGCATCTAATACGCCGAAACAGCCCTCGCCAGTGACCCCAAGCTTCCTAGTGCCTGAGCCGCCTTCAAATGCTCTTAAAATTGTGGCTGAGCTAAACGATGCCCATCTGAAGCTCTGTCAATCATTTGCTGAGAAGTCTCTCGTTCTTTTTTCTTTGAGTGCCCGAGCTGAACGTCTCTGTGTAGAGAGGAGCTGATGAGGAACCAATTCAGAGAAAGAAGAAGAAAGGTCATGGATATATACTCGAGATGGAATGTCAGCTCAAACAACCTCGAAGTAAGCTTTGATTCTTTGGGCCTTTTGAATCAAGCTATAAGCGCGTTAAGGATTCTATCTTGGTTAGCCGCCAATCGCTCCAGGCCTGGCTCACACAGTACAGACACGATTGTGCTTCAACTATTGCCACCTCTGGCGAAGAGGACAAGCCGGTGGAGACATGCATATCCATGAACGAAATAACATGTCCCCATGGAGCAATTGACCCTGCTAAGGCTAGTAACATAAAACGTATCCGTCGCGTTCGTTGCCATTTTCGATTTCACGAATGCAGCTCACATTCAGGAGTTGACAGGACGCTTACTTGGATATCGTGAGATTTACGGGTTGGGAGTTCAAGCCGAGTTTGACGGTAGCCGATATCTGTACACAATGTGTTGAGCATTCTTTTCGAGGTACGCAGGATTTGACCCATATCCCACGAAGATAACACTGTAAATAGAGCGGTTGTATCAGCTCGAGCATCCACGACTTGTAGCAAATTTTGAGCGCGTGGAAGAGGCCGCGTCACATGAGGCAGGGCTTTGGATATCAAAAGCCTGGTTGAAGGGTATGACTACAGATGGCCATCGCTACTCACCTTCGCTGATTTTGGCCAGACTGGAAATTGATGAAGCCTAAAATGCATAGGATATTGGAAGGCGATCCTTCCCCAGGTTCCGCGGAATTTATATCGGATGTTCTTTG
Organism: Calocybe cyanea; assembly: GCA_018851305.1. NCBI lineage: Eukaryota > Fungi > Basidiomycota > Agaricomycetes > Agaricales > Lyophyllaceae > Calocybe > Calocybe cyanea. The sequence continues at coordinate 113,762 of JABCKL010016733.1, forward strand.
CGAGCACGACAACCTGGCTCCCAATACCGCATCCCGTCTTCGTATATCCGAAAAGGAAAGTCAAGCTAAATTGACCCAACCCCCGACCCGTACTGATGTCCAAGTTAGGCCGCCGAACTCTTACATGAGCTGTTTCCGTCTTGGAACCCGGTTTCCACGGAATCAGAACCCTGTGCTATATGCCGGGTTGAGAGTCGCACCTTGAAGAAGAGCACGAGAGACAGCCGAAAGATGGCTGAAGACGAAAAGGTTTCTAATATTATAAAACATCTGTTCCGCCACTGAGCGTTGATAGGTAAGGCTAATGAATTTGTACGATGCGGCAATCTCTAGAAGCACCATGTCTACTGAGGAGAGCCATTACGTTCTCGTTCCTGCAACTTTTATAGAAGCTTGGAGTCGATGGGCTTGCCAGCCTGCAACATGGCCTCGTCCTGAAAGTATTGATGATTCTTCGTTCTTCTGTGAACATAAAATGCTGCTTCTGGACGTGAATTCTCCGGATCTGGAATCGTCTGCTATGCTGATTAGGCGAAGCGACTGGGATGTCCTTGAAACCCTGTAAGTTTTTGTTTCATATCCGTGTTTGCTAAGAATTGACAAGTTTCTCGAGGTATCCGTGCGGACCACTTGTCACTGTCGAAAAGCAGATTGATGCGGACGGTGAAAAAATCCAATTTTCTCAAGGGATACCCGTGTGTGCAGATTGCCGCTCGAAAAGGTACGTAAGGGATATGTGTGTGCTGCTCAGGGTAACGCGTAATTCTTACAGGATCGCTGATTGGACCTCAACGGAAATTACTGTCCGTACAACCGGAACTCGACGCGGGGGGACGAACTCTAAAGATTCTTATGAGCTACCATTGGGGGTCCGTCAGTCCAGACGTCTTAGAACCAAGGAGCTCGGCGAAAAAAGGATTTTGACTATCTCCAAGTCTACCACCGTGAAAGAAATCAAGATTATGGTAAGCTCAATCCAGCTTTCGAGACCACAGGTGCTTAAGCCTTGACAGCTGCAAGACGAACTCAACATTCCAACCATTTGCCAGCGTTTGTTTCATCACAGTCAGGAGCTCTTGGACAACAATGCCACTGCAGAGACACTGGGGGTCTTCGCTCATGATGCACTTGAGCTACAGCAAGTTCATGAAATCAACGAGCCTGATGCAGAAGGCGACAGCGGTGGTCAAGAGCTACGGTCTGAGAGGGGTTTCGGAGGCACATTATTGGGAAGCCGAGACTCTACCGTATTGACCTCTAATTCCGAGTTGCATAACGGAATACAAAAGTCCTGCAAAGCTTGCACGTTTTCTAACGATCCTGATGCGCTTAAATGTACAATCTGTGATACCTATTTCACAGAATAAATAATACTGATTTTCCCATGAAACCCAGTATTTGTCCTGCTGGAGATACAATGAAACGTCTATACACCCATGGAGATCATTGCAAAAATGGAAGGGGGCTAGGAATTTGTGTGGTCAAGGTCCCTCGTATAAATAGCCCAGAAGAAAAAAAAGTACAACTATGCAATGCCAGAGAAAGAAAACCCAAACGAAAAACAAGAACAGGAAACCCTTTTTACACGTATTCAGAAACCGAAGAAAGAGGATATACTTGTTGACTCATTGGCAATATGTGGGGAACAACCCCTGTTGGAAGCGTCGTAGATGATGATGCGTCAACAGTTGCTTTCCGCGTTCTTAGGATGGAAGTGGCAGCCACCATAATATCGACCTCAGTCGAATCTTTTCCCTTTTGCTTAACAGCCGCAGCTATCGCCCCTTGAGTGGCGTCTGTCAGTTCTGTGACTGTGACACTTTTGATTGCCACCGTCTCTGATTGTTGTTGTGGAACACCGCCAACCGCGGCGGTCCGATCTGCAATTACCGTATGCGCAGCCTGGACGACAACGTTCTGTGCCGCGACAGCAAGCAGTCGGCTTTGTTGTGGATTGCCATGAGAGATAGCCTTGTCATAAGCATCCACACTGTGCTCCACTACCTGCTTTTGTTTGACGAGCTCTTGGATGTCGCTTTGCTTTGGAGGAGAAATTGAGACAGATTGAGTGTGAGCCTCTGCGCTCACACGTTGCGCCACGCTTTGGAGTACACGAATAACTCGAGTGTCTGGATGTTCTGGAGAGCTCCTCCTCGCTGAGAGTGGCCGTGGTTTCGCTCTGATAGATTAAAAAATATTGAGAAGCAAAGGCGTTAAATTAAAGGTGGGAAAGAGAGATAGGAACACTCCCTTAAACTCACCGCTGCGCCGCCTGGAAAGCGACTGAGTCGCTGGGTAGAGATGGTCGTCGTGACCGGGGAAAGGCGGCTGCTTCAATGGAGTTCACGGGCGCAACGGTCAGTTGAAAGGTATGTGTTAGTTGTCCTTCTTGACCGTCCACGACGAACTAGTTATTAGAATTTGAGCGTATTATACAATGACGAGATGCTATGATTTTGACGCACCTTGGCATTGACCGTAATTCGACAGCTCTCGGCATCTGGAGGAGGGACACCGGCAAGAACATCGTCATTCCATGAAAGCCATGATGGAAGCGAGGGAGAGCTATATTCGACGGGAACATTTTGCCACGACGCCTGAGGGTCCCAAACACGGGGAGTCCATGACCACTTGAGTCCGCTATAGGCGACAGGTGGAGGGATGCCTGCTAGCTTGCGATGAAACGGACGGAACTCCCATTTACACTCTCCAATTTTCCTTGCTTCAATGTTCCAAATATGATTACCTTTCGATTTAGCCTTTTTGCCGTCTTCATTGAAACGAAGGATGTACTGTTGCCTCCAAAGATAGTTGCGAACCTGCCGATATATAAAAGGTTTGAGAAATAGTATATGAAACGTCAGAGTTCTCACCTTCTTCATTGGGATCTTTTCCTCTGGATAACCAGATCTCGCCAGCTAGATTGAAGAGAGGCTTAGGAACACATGCAAATGAGTCGAATAGAACTAATCACTTCTTCGAGAAATCCCATTGTGAAGGCCTGAATGCGAAACTTGAATGGGCGAAAATCAGGAGATTCGTCTAGGCGTTGCATCTTCTTGGCCATAAGGGTCTGATGAATCGGCTCTCCCTTTAAGTCAGTGGCGTCCACTGAAAATAAACCACATTAGAAAGATAAAGTGGAATACGAGCTACGCCACTTGCAATTCGAACATATTTTGTTGAGATAATCAAAAAAGATGCGATCAACTTCTGCTCTATATTCCTGAGGAATGTCGGCGGCGGCTGTCGGACTATCAGATGACTATATTAGGCATAACCGAGGTAAGCTATTTTTGGGTATTCTCAAGGTAATTGGGAAAACTCACATGATGGACATTATTTTTGCCAGATGAACCATCATTTTCGTCATCGTCGTCATCGTCGTCGTCGTCTTCTTCGGCGGGCGAATTGTGAGCCGTACTCAACGGAGCTCGGTCCGACGCTGATGAAGAACCTGGTGACACGCCCTCGCCAGCATTCGCAAATCGGCCTGTCTTGCTAGGGACAGCAGCACGCCCAGTACCAAGATTGCTGGACCAGCTTCCTCCCGGCGAAGCTTCCATGAAACCGTACTTATACAAGGCCGGGTACGCGCCGCTAACTGACCCAGAACGCGACATCCTACCGATAGGAGGACTAACAGCTCCTACACTTTGAAGCGGCTGCGTTGTGAACGGATCTGTCATATTACTTGTCCCAACTGGAGGCGTTGGGGGTAGCGCTGAGCCAACAGACATAGAATGCTGATGTCGCGTAGGTACAACAGAGTCAGACCACGATGTGTGAAGAATTGGGAATGTAGGGGTTGCGGTTGGGATGGGAGTTGTTGCAGAGGAACTGAAATCAGCCGATGAAGGGCCAGTAGATGGATACGAAGAAAATGAAGCTCCGCTTGCCGTCCCAGGTCTGACGGAACCGAAAGGGCCATGGGCAGAAAATACAGCAGGCGGTGTTGGCGGCCTAGATTGTACAGGCTGCTGCTTTGAAGGGGTAACAGCATGCGGCACTCCAGCAACGGCGAATGGTGGTGTCGTGACAGCTGGCGGAACATCGACAAAAGGCACACTAAGGGGTGTATCTTCTTGGGGTTCCCGCTTCGGCGCTTTGACACTTCGCTGCCCTTCCAATTCTGACGCACATCTTTTCCTGGAGTGGTCCAAGAGATGATCTAAGGGAGGGGCGTCTATTGGGGGCGGTATAGGGGGAACGGCATTCGGTGGATACGTAAGTAGGCCATCATTGGGCTCTGGCCCAACGATGCTGGGGGGAGATTGGATCGGTGCACCATAAGGCGAAGAGGCCAAGGCTGAGGAAATGAATACTAAGCCTGCAAATTTTTGAGTGACTTGGTTGATACGTTCATTTAAGAAGTTTATGCTAGATCCCGTGGCTAAATCGTGGCGCTGATGTAGATTAGCGCGCGCAAGCTTCGCAGTCTGCTCTATACTATGAAATGTTGAATGTAAGCTTTACGGAAAAACAAGCATGAAAGGCGATGTCTTACTCTTCCAGCATGGTTTCTACCGCTACAACAGATTCAGCCTCGGCATGAGGGGATACTTCATCCTGTTTTGAAATTGGCACCTCTTGCGGTAGAAACATAAGAGGGGGAGAAACAGGTATGTATACGGGCGGTATGGGCACGGGTGAAACTGACGTGTTAGCAGGACTATGTTGAACGGTGGCTACTGGTTGATCCAAAACGGACTCCAAGGATGGTGTTGCACTAATGCTAAATGAAGAAGTTGCGCTGAGCGCGGGAGGAGAAGAAATTTGAGCTGAAGGCGAAGCAGATGATGCATGTGCGTCGGATGCTATTTCAATGCTCATAACATTGTCGATAGGTTGAACAATTGTAAATGGGTCTGCAGGGAGGTCAGATATGAATTCCGGAGCGGTTGATTGAACTTGTGGCGGTGTTGGATTTACTTCCATCGAACTAAGGAAAGCAGTAGATGAAGGTACATCCGGTATGGGTATAGAGGTCGGCAGAAGCACACATTGATCAGCCAAAACTGGAAAAACAGACACAGGTTCCGGAAGCAATTCGGAAGGTATGGTGTGTGGAGGGATACCTTGTGGTATGGTAGGTATAAATCCGGCATTGATGTCATTACAATGCTGCAAGACAGGTGCGGTCTCCAATACACTTGTATCAACATCCTCGATTCCTTGGGGGTGTTGAACAGACCCCATAGCTGATGGTTTAAGGTCCGAATGTCACCAGGGAGTGGGGGAGGACAAAAACGAGTTAGTGTTACACTCCGGCTTGGGAGGTAAGTGGGAGCGTCAGTGTGACGCAGGGATCAAGGTGATCGATTCGAGTAGTAGGGCTATGGATACAGGGCGATCCCGGGCCAATGTTTGAAGGATGCAGCACAAGAGGCAGGGAAAGAAAGAAGGAAATAGTCGATGCTCCTATATTGAAAAAGTCAGTGAGGATTGTGTTGAGCGGTTAAGAGAAGTATTTAAATCACCCGTGACGGTTTTAAAGGGGATTGCGAGCAGAGAAATAGGAGAGAAATAGATAGCAAACCGGGCTCAACCAGGCGCGACGTGGGCAGACAAGTCTAAGAAAACAAGCCGGGCTCTAAAGTTTGCCCTGAAAGCTCCGTCGTAACAAGTCGAGATTTCCCTTCCCCCCCCGTTGTCACACTGGTCACATCCACATCCCTTCACCGTCACATCCTCCATTCAGTCCTATTCAGTCCTATTCAGTCGGCATTAGTCCATCCAGGGCACTGCCTCGCTGCAAAGGCCTGGCTTGCTCATCATTCCCAAATCCTGTTTTATCGATCCCTCAGATCGACGAACTAATAGCCAACCCTGGTTGGGTATAAGTTACCAGACCAACGGTATAATTATTTTTCAATGTAAAAATTTGAGAAAAAAAAGAACTAATAAACAAATTCGGCGTAGCCCTTTTGCAAAAATCAATATCTCCTCCTGCCAGGGCTTCGAGAACGTTCTCTATCTCTCCGTCGATCACTACAAAAATGCCCCTCAGCAAGGACTCAACCGCGAACATTAATAACTCACTCATAACGAGAAGACGAATGTCTGTCGTACCCTCGTTCTCGATCACTTCGTTCACGATCTCGATACTCCTCGCCTCCGCGTGACGACCGATAATCGCTACTCACAGCACGAGAGGGCGTACTCGCTGCTCCTGCACTACCGGTCACACCAGGAGTTGATGTCGAGCTCGGAGGTGCCATTTTCCGCTTCTCACGCTCTTCCCTAAACTTGGCAAGCATATTACGCAGTTCATGATAGCCCAGATGCATCTGCAATTAAAAGTATTTCTAAGTGTTCATATCAGAAGGTCGTATTAATAGCTTACTTTACCACCAAAGTGGTCCGCCAATCGACGATCAGAGTCAAGAACCGAAAGGTAAGCACCACAGACGTCGCACACACGCAACTTCTGGTGACCAGATGCTCCCGAAGTATCCGTCAGCTGCTGAAGCTCTCGCTACAAAAAAGGGACAATAATTCTGTGAACCACAAAATTAGTGACAGGTAGAGTAAAATACCTCTTTGTCGGACTTCTCGCTCTTCAGCGCTTCAATGGCCGCCATTTCACGCATAGACTCGTCCACTTTACCTTGCTCACCTGTATTCGTGGCACAGTATTAACGATATTTCCATCTTTCAAACCTGAGAGTATCCTGAGAAACGTACCCAGAGTTTCGATCTTCTCAGTACCACCTTGAATAGCCAGCTCAATCTCTGCAATCTCCCTCATCTAATAAGAACATGGCATTCAGAGCTTAAATTCAATTGAATGTATTCAACACGAACCAAGTTTGTGGTCTTAGCATTCTCTTCTGGGGTCTTCTCCAATCTACGATGCGCAGCTCGAATCCTGCGATCACACTCGTCTACAAAGGCAAATATATTTGCTTCGTATTCCATCTGGAAGCGGTTGAAAATAGGATCGCTTGGGTTTGCTTCTTTTGCTGCAAGATATTCAGTCTTCAGGCGTTCTGTATGTGATTTTGGACATGCCCCGAGATCCATTTTCTACTGTACATGAGCCGAAAGCACAATGTAATAAATGGGAAGTAAGAGCTCACGGTGTTTGTGAAGAGTGCATGCGGACATGTGCCGCATAAAAAATTTCTGCAGACCTTTTCGTCAGACCAAACGAGATTCGCATTGGCCACACCCATGGCTTCAGGGCCCATCATTTGCTAGTTATCATTGAGTACACAGACTGGAATACAGGCTGAAATTTATACCTCTAAGAGCTTGCGTTGCATCTCTGCTAGACGGCCCATTTTGTGAACTGAAGAGACCTGGATGTGGTCGCGTCAGTCTAAAGTCGAGACGTGAGAAGTGTTTGTTTGGCATCTGCTCTGTGGTCCAAATAATGAATTTCCTTTCACACATGATCGAGCTGGTGCTGTATGAGCAGTCAAAGGCGATAGATGTTGTCTCGCCAACTACCACGAAGACATGCAGTATATAATGTGTTTACAACGCAAGCTTCAAATTCGATTACTTACTTGTTAAAAAAAAAATAAAACCCAAATTTGGTATAGTGACTTTATGGAACTTGCTGGTGACATGTGACGCGACGCGTCGTATTTCCTACGAACATTTCACTCCAGCACTTTAGCAGAGATCTATATTACAGTGCTAAACCAATTCTAGACTCTCATGGCAATCAGCTCAGATGTTCCAGTACCGACGGCATCCTCGGGTCCTATACAAGTTCCGCCCGCCATAAATGTTGAAACGTCACCTCAAACGTCTTTCGTAAAAGAATTCCTTGAGAACAAGTACGTTTCGGAATGAATGCGGTTCGTAATCTACGAATTGAACTTATTTAAGCATAGCCCATACTTCCAAGCTGGTTTTGGCCTGATGGTATGTTTCGTTGAGGCTTCCCGCCATGCCCCATATAACAAGAACTTAGGGCTTAGGCGTTGGACTCACAGTCATGCGCCAAGGCCTCATCTTTGGGACAACGGCTCTCCGTAGGCGAATGCTGGTCACGCTGGAAATTAACAATAAAGACCGAGCCTATCAATGGTTCCTAGAATGGATGACCAGACAAATGAATACTGCTTCGAACGCTCCGCGGCTGACATATGGTGTTCGTAGCCACCAACTCAGTGTTGAAACGATGATTGAGCAGCGCAAAAATGGAAGCTCATCTATTTTCTTCAAATTGGTTGCAGGGCCAGGCACACATTACTTCAAGTATCGGGGCGCGTGGATGCAGGTTCGTCTCGGTCCTGTTTTTAGTAGGAACAATAGTTTATCATTTTCTTGTCCTTTAGGTCAGACGAGAGCGGGAGACGAAGTCTATGCAGCTGATGTCTGGGACACCTTGGGAGACTGTTACATTAACAACGTTATCACGGGATCGTAACTTGTTCCCTCTATTGCTCTCTGATGCTCGCGACCTTGCAATGCAAGATCAAGAAGGAAAATTAGTCATACATACAGCATGGGGCATTGAATGGAGGCCATTTGGCCAACCACGCCGTAAAAGACCACTACACAGTGTGGTGCTGGAGCCTGGCGCTGCAGAAAGAATTCAACAAGATGTTACGGCTTTCCTTGGGCGAAGACAGTGGTATGCGGATCGAGGTCTGCTGATACGATTTACCCCATAAAGGTATGCTGAATACTGATGGTATTGGCACCGTAGGTATTCCTTATCGCCGTGGATATCTATTTCACGGCCCCCCAGGCTCAGGAAAAACATCCTTCATCCAAGCATTAGCTGGCTCTCTTTCGTATGACATTTGCCTACTGAATCTGTCCGAAAGGGGTCTTACAGATGATAAACTAAATCATCTGTTATCCAATGTTCCGGAACGCAGTTTCATCCTCATTGAAGATGTCGATGCCGCCTTCAATAAACGAGTACAGACTTCCGAAGATGGGTGGGTGATACTTGCTTCTGTCCTGCACCGGATAACGAATGCGTAACAGATATCAATCCTCTATCACATTCTCTGGTTTCCTCAATACTCTAGATGGGGTCGCTTCCGGAGAGGAACGCATCATATTTATGACGACGAACCATGTAGAAAGACTGGACCCTGCGCTCATCCGGCCCGGACGCGTCGACTTTTCGACATTAATCGACGACGCCAGCTCAGCGCAGGCAAAAACTCTATTCACTCGCTTCTATGGTGGGAACGAGGCCCTACCAGAGAATGAGCTGCAAAGGCTGGCTGTCTCATTGGAGGAGCTGATCGAAAGTGAGGCAAAGGCTGGAAGAAGAATTAGCATGGCTGCTTTACAGGGCTTATTCATACGGAACGGTGCCCGAGGGGCAATAGCGGGATGTCATGAGCTCTTCGTCGCCAAACGGACATCAGTGTAATTTAAGGATGAACCTGTGTCTTAATCATCGAACATGCAAAGAGCAGTCAAAAAATGGCTCTCCGTTTCCGACCCGTGTACTTGGAATCTTTGGGAACATCCTCCTTTCCTCGTTTACGATATAGCTAGCACAGCAAGAGTTGGTAAGCGCATCGTGAGGAGATGGCAGAGAAGGAATCACTTCTTTTTTCTTCAGTATCCAATCTCTATCCTTTACATTCTTCCTCTTCCTATTTTTTGTCCCTCCTCGCTCTCTTTCTCTTCGCCTTTCGAATCTGGCATTACCATCTTCTCCTTCACCTTCCAAACCCATTGGCATCTGATACTGCGAGCCTCCCCCACCAACAAATAAACACAGAAACACTTTTTTTGCCTTGTTAGAATTTGGATAGTCTACAACAATACCTCCGCCAAACCCAGCCTTTTGGGCCATTGATGTGATCAGCTGTACCTGATCATCTGAAGAAGGATAGAACTGGAAGATGGCACGTGAAGGGTTACGAAGTGCTGAATGGAGTGTAGTGAAAAAACGGTTTAGTCGATGTGAAGGTGAAGAAGTCGGGTGGGATGTTTCAGCGTTCAGAAGCCATTGAAGCACAGATATGCTGCCCGTCTTTTTCAAGTAACGTAGAGCCTGAGGCTGTGATATATGGCGTACCTTATCGCACCGTCGAAGCTTCCTGGTCTAAATCCAAAGCCCTGGCCAATGTCCTGGAGAAAGAGGTCGCCTTCGACTTCTCTTTCTAGAGCAACCTCTATCACGGTGTTTTAAGACCTTGCTACCCACTCCCAAATAGAACAGCTCACCAAGCATGCTAGGGGCTATATCTATCCCGGCCCATATGTAACCTTGTTCATCCAATATTTCTCCGGATAGGCCTGAACCACACCCTATATCAAGCAGAAAAGCGGATTGATCAGGAGGTAAATTCAGAAGTTCCAAAGCCCTGTATGTCATGTCTGCCTGAATCTGCTGGTTTCGTGTGCTGGACGGCGGTGGTGTCAGCGTCTTTTTGTTTCTTAGTACGAGTGTTTACTTTCTAGTGTATTTTTTTGCTTCGCTATCTCCATAATACTTTGGAAAGATAAGCCAAGCCATCTCGTACATGAAACAGATTCTCACAATCTCTGGAGGCGCCTGAAGTTCTGGTCTTGACATCGAGATCGCGATAGGGTACACTTGTCTAATTTTAGAAACAAACAGATCACATTTCTCAAAATTCTCATCACACCAGCCACAATGAGCACTTTCTTACTTGGAGATGCAATCCATTTGCGTCAAATGAAAAATACCGCAATGTAGCCAGACCAACCAGGATGCTCTGATATACATCTACAATCTTTCAGAAGAATTGAGAATTGATATCTGAGTCAGCTGTGGACTCTAAGCTTTTCCCAGTAAATCTATCGATGGTGCTTTCCCGAATCCGCACTAGCTGACTGTCACTTTTGACAGATTTCACCAATTGACAACCAGGCTAAACATACTTTATGACCAGTCCATCTAGTACAATGCGCCAAGATTGGAAGCGTGGAAACCCTAGACAACCGAAATGTGCATCTACGTGAACACGCTACGTTCGCTGAGTCTGATTTAGCCCAAGACTTCTGGAGAATATCCATGCTTCTAGATTATCGTTATCGCGGATAGTCTATGCTGCTGCAGCTCGAAACTCACCGGAATTATGCATACCCAACATCGAAACGTCTAACGGGCAGGATTTCTGCGGTAACGCGGCTCTTAGAAGGTGATAACATCTAATTACCAATTTTATTGCGATATATAATGTCGCTTCCGAGGAAGTCAGTGACATGCGAACATTAGACACCGTCGTCCAAAAAAAAAATAGAAATTGTGACCAGAGTCAGAGAGATTTGGGGTCCCTTATGGCTAACACCCTACTTCCTCGTGGTCTTTACGACACCATTAAGGGATGTCATTGATACACGGACTCGTTTGAAACGCCTGTCAAGATGACAAGGAATGATTCTGTGAGTGTGAGAGAGGTGGCGGCCCACAAAAGCCTAGAAGACCATGTTCTTAGCTCGTAGGGCTTAATCATCTCCCACAGGAACTTCTTCCTCAAGATATTTCACGAGTTTTACCCGAATTTCGGTGCTTTCGTCGCCGCGAAGGACATCGGAAATAAAATCCACTTGTACCTGCATTTGTACCTGAAATGAAGCGAGATATGAGTATGAAACACGAAATACAAAACACATTAGGCCATTGTGTACCATCTCTAGCGCGCCGCGTATCACACCACATAGGACATTGCTAAACCACAAACCACCTTCTAAGACATCTTCTGGAAGTTCTACAAATTCTGCAAGGGGATTTTCATCGAGTGTTAAAGTAAAACTCGATCCGGCTGATGACTGTATTGCAGAAGTGCCGCCATCAGGTCTCGGAGATGATGGAGGCGGGGGGGCACCGTGTGTAATGGTAGGCGTAATATTAAGGTACGATTTAAACCCGACCTGCAAGGTATATTCGTTGGAGATCAATGTCCAACGGGGGACCAAGGAAACTGACCTTTGACACGACCTCCCCTACCTCCCTAAAATCAGCACATCTTCCGATCGCACTTTTGGCCAGAAAATCTTCGATCAATCTAGTCCCAATGTTGTACCCCATTTTTTCAAGCTGCTTGTTCACCTCCGCGTAATCCTCGTAATCCTGAATGAGTTGAACGACCAGAGCTCCATATGTTAGGGCAAATAGTTCTGCGTTCTGTCGAAGGTTGAGGAAACGTAGGTATATGATCTATCACTACTCACAATCTTTTCAGATCGACCTTTCCAAAGGTCTTCTCCGATATTCTTATATTGCTTGCTCGTCGTCGCCATTAAAAAGTCACAACATGTTATGTCACGGAGTCGCGTGTAGATTTGTTACTTGCTTAAGCTCAGCCCTTGGCTCTGAAAAAGATTGGTAGACGCTGGTTAGAGACAGTTTTACTAGTATGCTACTTTCAATAACGGTCCAGTTGGTTGAGTTTTCTAGCGATTTTGGCGTTGGACTGGGTGTTTTGTCCTCTGACAGGTAGATGCATCGCATGTCTCTTTCCAACATAACTCCCAATCATCCGTTGGTGACCAATGTTATCCCGTATCATCCTCCTCAACTCTGACTCAATTTTCAGATCCTTCAACGTGTCGGACGTTGTCTTTGATACGACGTTGTGCAGCTTCTCCCGCCTGAGCCTTTTAGCTTCCCTGGTGGCTTTAAGGGCATTAAATTCGTTTTGTAGTTCCTGTACGGATATGCTGGGTGGTGGAGGGACATAGTTAGGATCAGCCAGTGGGTACCGCGGAGGTGTTATGGATGTGCTAGGAGACGAAAGGAAGGATGTAAGCGCCGTTAGTTGGTAGGTCGTCAAATCCTTCATTTTGCACTTGTCGTGGATTTGCAACCGGGCACAGAGGCGGTGCGAGGTGTGATGGCCAATTCCATAAAATTTGGTGAGCGCAAACTGTTCAGCCACTGTGAGAAGATTAATCTTCCGTGTGAGAAGGACCTACTCGTGCGACCCAGTTGTCCTGTAGGTTTACACCCAGGATGTGCACCATTTGGGCGAGATAATTGTGTACAATAAGTCACGTGGATGCTGGCTTGCTCTCAATTTGGATTGAGCAAACAAAAAAACATTCCCTTATACTTGCCAGCCGTAACCATGTCAGCAAGTAAAGCGGAGGGCAGACGCGAAGATGCCCTTGCGAAGCAGCGTAGCCAAATGAGGGAAGAGTTTGAGAGGCAAAAACAGTCCCTCATCAATGAAACAGAGAAAGCACGACCGTCGTCCCATCGTTTTGTTGGCCAAAATGACTCCATGGAAGAGACCCTCAAACATAGTACTATCGGCTTAGTGCGCTTAGAAGAATTTCAACAGAAGAGGAAAGAATTAGAGGAAGCAAAAGCGCGAGAGGCTGCGAGGAGCAATGAGTTGAAGTATGTTTTAGCCTTCCACGCGGCAGTTCTATCGCTCTTTCGGCACATCAGATCACTTACTGGTTGTGGAGAATTTGTTTAGAGACGAGACAAGAAAGTCGAAGAAGCGCAAGAAAACCGCCAAGGCTACCCTCTCGTTCGCATTAGACGATGCAGAAGAAGATAGCGGATCTACAAAAGCGGACGATGAAGATAGATCCTCAAAGGAGAAAGATGAAGCTTCAGAGGATACTCCGCCTGCCAAGCGAAACAAGTTTCGTAAAAACCCAAATGTTGATACTTCGTTCCTTCCCGACAGAGAGCGTGAGGAAGCGGAGAGACGTGAACGTGAACGCCTGCGGCTGGAATGGCTAGAAAAGCAGGAGGCCATAAAAAAAGAAGACATCGAAATTGTATACTCTTACTGGGACGGAAGTGGACACCGTAAGAGTGTCACTGTGAGCTTTCTGGTGACGGAACGCCTTCGGATACCTAACCTCCAGATTCCAGTGCAAAAAAGGCGATTCCATTGGCACATTTTTAGAGAGATGTCGACAACAATTCCCAGAACTGAGGGGTGTAAGTGTCGACAACCTTATGTATGTCAAGGTATGCTTCGATGTTTTACTACAATCGGTACACTTGGATTCACCCCCAATGCTGTAGGAAGACCTGATTATACCTCACGTTAGTGTTCAAGTCGCCAATTTGATATTTTCGTGCTAACTGTTGGTCTTTTTAGCACTATACTTTCTACGATTTTATCATCAACAAAGCACGAGGAAAATCTGGTCCTTTATTTAACTTCGACGTACACGACGATGTGCGGCTACTCGCAGATGCTACTAAGGAGAAAGACGAGTCGCATGCAGGGAAGGTAGTTGAAAGAAGCTATTACCAGCGAAACAAACACATATTTCCTGCTTCTAGATGGGAGGTATGCTCTTCTTTCTTACCTCGTTGGAAGAGATTTTGAAAGTCGCCCCAGGTTTTTGACCCTCAGAAGAACTATGGAAAATATACAATTGCATAGCAGTCAGTGTGGTGTAGGCTGTAACTAGTTCTTCATGCTTGAACTGTACAAAATAAGTGGGGGCACCGCGGATTGAACGCGGGACCTTTAGAACACAATGTATGCTTCAGTCTACTGCTCTCCCAACTGAGCTATGCCCCCAACACAAACATAGTTGCCCATATCTCATCAGGATCAGATGGTATCATTGCGTGAGAACTTGAGCTGTCTCTTCCCAGTACCACCTACACTGGATTTGCGTAGCCTTCCTTCTGCGTGATGTCGGGAGCGGGACCTCGAGAAAATGTCTTTGCAACACGCATGGCACTTACAAACACGAAACTTCGGCTAAAGGGGGCACAAACGGGGCATTCTCTTCTTGCAAAGAAGCGAGATGCTCTCACAACACGATTTCGGGCAATCCTGAGAAAGGTCGATGAGGTACGATCAGGATTAACTATTGCTAAGATCTCACACTGACACAATGAAAGATTAGGCCAAAAGAAAGATGGGCAAGGTTATGCAGCTAGCATCTTTTGCGATGGCAGAAGTCACCTATGCAACCGGAGATATCGCATATCTCGTACAAGAACAGGCCAAACAAGCAACCTTCAGGATCAAGGCGAGACAAGACAATGTTTCTGGTGTAGTTCTTCCTGCGTTTGAGGTTGACCGTGTTCCCGGGTCTGGTATGAAGAACAATCCTGCTTAGAGACATTTTTTATGACAAAGCCTATAGACTTCAATCTGACCGGACTAGGTCGTGGTGGTCAGCAGGTGTTGAAAGCAAGGGAAGTCTATGCGAAAGCAATAGAGACATTGGTAGAGCTTGCCTCTCTACAGACCGCTTTCACCATCCTTGATGAAGTGATCCGAGCTACTAATCGACGGGTTAACGCGATTGAACACATTGTCATCCCACGCCTAGAGAATACCATCAAATATATCATGAGTGAACTCGATGAAATGGATCGAGAAGAGTTTTTCAGGTAAGCTGGATTGTTTTACCTTATACCCAACAATCTAAAACGTGGATCGTCCAGGTTAAAGAAAGTTCAGGGAAAGAAGAAACGAGATACAGCTGCAAGAGATGCAGCAGCTCGTTCCACCACGACAGACACCGAAAAGTCGAGCGCAGCCCTAGAAAGTGGGTCAGAGGAGCAGTCTGTCGATCTGCTAAGTAGTAAAGACGAAGATGTGATATTTTGACGGGGTATGTATGGTTGTCAGTTGAGCACAGTATAAAGCTATAATTCGTCAACGAACAACCTTCCCTTCAGACAATGAAGTGTTTTATGCGTTCAACAATTCCCCCAACAATGCATGGCATATCATATTTTTTGAGCATGGTACATCGCATGTTTTTTTAGAAAGGTAAAAAACACTAGACAAGGTGTAGTTTACTGCAATTGATAATTAGAAAAACGAGAAGGTTCATGCACGACCAACTATACTTACATCAGCCATTTCAACATCTTTTGACTTCTTCCTGTCCTTTCTGTTAAGGATTGCGCGGCTAATGATATTGGCTCAGCGTTGGCTATTGAGATTGACCATAACACAACATACCGATCCTTGTCAAGCTTGATTGTGGTAATCACGACATTGCTTGGATGGATACCTATTGGTGCGGTAGCACCATTTGATTTGTCGCGTTGCACACGGTCGACATGAATTACCCATTTCTTCCGGTATACTTGGGTCACCTTGCCCTCACGACCCTTGTACTTTCCTCTAAGAACGCGAACCTCGTCATCTTTTCGTACCGGTAGCGAGCGCGCCTAAAAGGCGACGAAAAAAAATTAAGACATAGTCTCTAAAAGAAAAGAAGTAGAATACATTATATTTACCCCGGAGTTCCTTCGAGAGAGAAGCGGACATAATTTTCCTCCTAATAGAGGAGGGGGCGGCAAAATGCGCCTTACGAGACTTGCGCCGAGAGGATGAGATGTCTGAGGAAGGGTATCAGCGCATATAGTCGCCAAGTGTCCAAGTTCATCCAAAAGTCGACCCCGCCATCCAACCCGAATTTTGACATAATTCGACCGAAAAAGCACAAGTATCCAGGAGTCATTTCGATAGGCTAAATGTGATACGCACCAGCGTTGTACTTCATTTCCTAGATGCAATGTCTTGAGGACGACGGGGCACAGCGATTGACTTTGGACATAAGCTTTTCCAAGCGAGTTCCCACGAACGAATAATCACGTGTTTGCTGATAGTTGCCTATCAAGGCCAGCACAGCTTTCGGCTGTTATTGCGACTCTGGGTCACTGATAATATCAAAGAACATGGCTGAGCCTTTGAATTGCTCAATGAACATTTGAGAATTATGCTCTTCAAACATTTTCAATTTGACACAAAATACAAGGAACAATGTTTGGTGGCTGTGCATCTCCCATTCTTCAGTACCACCTTTGCGGTGTCTTCATTTTTCGCGCGAGGTTACCGACATTCACAGTTCAAACAAAGACTGTAATAAGCAGTTATGTCGACTGACAAAATTCGCTCAACGAAACTCAAGTTTAAAGGGGACAAAGCGAAAAAGAAACGCAAGAGAGAGGATGGGGATATTGTTTCATCAAAGAGGAGCAAGAGGAAGGACGACGAAGAAGACCCGGAAACATGGGT
Organism: Calocybe cyanea; assembly: GCA_018851305.1. Classification (NCBI taxonomy): domain Eukaryota; kingdom Fungi; phylum Basidiomycota; class Agaricomycetes; order Agaricales; family Lyophyllaceae; genus Calocybe; species Calocybe cyanea. Next base: position 130,687 of record JABCKL010016733.1, read on the forward strand.
ACTTCCTGAGACTGCCGGCGAAATTCGCGGACCAACTTTCATTATGCATCCTTCAGACCCTTCGCCGATATGCATAAATTTCAACTCTACGACAAATCGCATTATTCTCCACAGTTTTGACAAAAAATCAGAAGATGAGGAACCGCCTCAGCTTCTCGATCGAATTCCAACGGACGTATCTCAGGTATGGGTTACCACGCGCGTAGCTGGTTCACCGACAGTCAATCTTCGTACTGGTACTGGAGAGGGGAAGTTTTTGTCTTGTGATCGTCATGGTTTAGTATCCTCCGATCGCGATGCTCGAGGGCCACAAGAGGAATGGACGCCAGTTGTTTTACCAGACGGAATGGTTGCGTTTATGAATGTCTATGAGAAATATCTCGCAGTTGACGAGGTTGCTGGAGGAGCGTTGCAGCTTCGAGGAGACAGTGATGAAGTCGGCTTTAGGGAACGATTCTGGGTTAAGATACAGAGCAAGTATAAACGGGAAGCTCATGAGGAAGAAAAGAAGAAAGAGGGCGCTACGGAGGCCCAAAAAATCGATGAAGCGGCGACCAAGTGCGTCCATTAGCTAGAATCCGGATCCATCGCTAATTTTGTTTCAGTCATCTCTACCAAACTTGGGGAGCGGGACGCTCAAGAGTCTCTAATGATGATAAGCACGAGGTAGGTCGTGGGATAAGTTCCATCAGACAGACATTGAACTGTCTCCTTTAGTTGAAAAAAGCTCGTAAAGAAGGCCGCCTTGCAGAAGCTTTGCTTGACCGTAGGGCAAAACTCAAAAGGTATACTTTCCCCTACTTCAGCCACTTGTTCTGAAACTTTGAACGCAGTGACCGCTTCTGTTGAATTTACGGTTTTATGCCATCGTATTTATTTGACATGAGGTTGTACGACCAGACGAGAGGACCCATCGGACTACGCCTAATACTTACTTCAACATGACATCATGTATAATCAATGACAATGCGCTTACAGATTGCTCTGGACCCCCTTTGGAACCCAGCTGTTTCAGGACCAAGTCCGTTACGCTGGGTTCGGGCCTACTCTGAGCAAAAAGCGTATCCCTTTCTCTTGAAATCGAGTGTGGTTATGACGGGCTATTATCAGGATCCGCAGGAGGTTGGTCGCTTACAGCTCCTTGCTGTAACAGAACTTGCTCTACTACCAGATCGTGGACGAGACCGAGAGACGGTGCGTGTTCGGTCCGAAATTTTGACTCAAGCCAGATCCCTTAGCAGAAACTGTTGAAGATTTCGCTGCACCTTGAGAAATCTAAAACGGTGGAAGCTCGTAGTCACAGATTCACCTCGCTGATCAGTGTGTGCGTGGATGGGGGTTTTCAGCACAAGACTCCCCCAACACCTACTCCTATACTTGGGAACAAGCACCGTTCCGAGTTTGTGGCGGATTGGCATCAATAACTCTCATCACATACAATTATTGCTGATGAGCGTGTTTCAACATGTCAAGCACGAAATTCTTATTTGCCATTCTTCAGCCATCTCAGGCGTATTATTCGGAGAGTTTGCACCATAGTGACGAGGTGTCTTCCCAGACGTAACATTTAAATAATCTGCTCTGCAGTATACATGCTACGCCTCGACCTCATTGCGATCAAAGTTAATCAGGGCCATCGAGCATATATCGGTGGATGCGCATTGTAGCTTTGTTCAAATATTGACTGGAGTCAGAGCACTTCGACAAACTTGCATAAAAAGGTTCACAGATAACTGAACGATGCCGACCGCTCAGAGATGCATTGCCAATTTGAACAAAGCGAAAATAGCCAAAGTATCGTGCGAAGCTTGATATAGGTGTTTACCCTTCCAGTTATCGCTCATGAACTGATTCTCATAGTCGGCGGCTCCCAGACAAATTTTGTCTAAACGGCTCGTGTCGGAGAAGATGGTCGCCTGTATTTCTAGTCTTTGGAATCCAGTCAGAGGCGAATAACTATGTATGAAACAAAGCAGGTAAAGGGGAAGAGATAGAGTGATGGAAATGTCAAGGGATTTCGTTCTTAGTGATGGTTATATTGAGGATTGTTGAAGCTAGCGATAGGAAAGATTAGGAAGAGGAGGGCCTCATCGAGAATGTGACTAAAGTTCCTCATCGTCATCGGGAAGGGGCACAGCTTCCGCCTTAACACGACATGTTAATAGCCAGGTCCAACTGGAGAGCAAGGGAGTAAGCTCACCTGTTTAAGCTCAGCCTCGTACGCAGCCATTAACTGTGGATCAACAGCGACCTCCACAGGCGCGAGGGCAGGGGCAGCAACAAATTCAAGAGTAGCGTTGCTGCATTGTGAACAAAATCAGCATTAAAATGGATTCAAAGGGAAGAGCCACCCTGACTCACCCGACAAGCTTCCTCGCCAGCCAAAGGAAAGGCTTCTCGAAGTTGTAGTTTGATTTAGCGGAGACCTCGAAATACTGGAGGTTCTTTTTCCGGTGGAAAGTTACGTTACCGGTTTTAACTTTGCGTTCCTGTGAAATCATTATACCAAATACTGGGTTGAGAATTTTTATAAACGAGACGAGCCTTGACATCAACTTTATTTCCGCAAAGGACAATGGGGATGTTTTCACAAACGCGCTCAAGGTCACGATGCCAGTTGGGCACGTTTTTATATGTGATTCTTGACGTGACATCGAACATGATGATACCACATTGGCCTTGAATGTAATATCCGTCGCGTAGACCTCCGAATTTCTCTTGTCCCGCAGTATCCCATACATTGAAGCAGAGGGTTCCAAAATTGGTGGAAAATTTGAGAGGATGAACTTCGACACCCAGGGTAGCTATGAGTTTGAAATATCAGCCATGGGACTGACGATATGGGGGTGACCATGCGCATGAGAAGAGCACGTACCAATATATTTTTTTTCAAATTCACCAGTCAGATGTCGCTGAGGAGAGATCAACACGCGATCGAGCTAAGCCAAGTAAGATATCGATTACCTTGACAAAAGTAGTCTTCCCTGTGCCACCGTCGCCAACTGCAGTAAAGTTGTCGAGGTTGATGATGAAAAGTGGACATCGATGAAGAAAGATGGGCAAAAGGGTCGAGTTTCGCTTTTGAGAAGTGGATTCAAAGCGAGACTAAAGAGTCTAACACACCTAATACAAGCTTAAAAGTAGGTACATTGTCTGAAGTGGTTTGTTCTGCCATAGTGAGTGTTTAGAGAGTGACGGAGTGGTTGGAGTCAAAAATCTTTTGGCAAATCGAGTTTGTTTGGACAGTCCCAGAATGGAAATTGGATTATACAGCAAAAAAGTGCCGCTTCAAAAAAGGGGGGGGCAGCCGGGCAGGCCATCGTCAATGCATCATTGTGCAAGTGGTCAAACTTAAGCCCGCCCATTTCTTCAACCTGCAGATCGCCGTACACAACTTGGCTTCTCTTGCCTCGGCTTCGATTGTGGTCCTGCATGCAACACGCAACATGCCTACCTTTTGTTACATTGCAATTGCTGTTCATTGCTGCTGTCTAAATAGAAAAGGTGTCGTCTACTACAGTCTAACACGTTGAGCAGGCTTCGAGGTGGGACTCATGATCCGATAATCGGGACGCCGTATCTTGAAAAAAATTCCAATTTGACGGGTACGTGAGCACTTTTTCTATTTTTTGCACAGGGAATAGACGAGCGACAAATCAGGATTGTCAAACACGCCGCGGTAACAAGTGCGGTCGGCCGTCTGCCGCTTAACAAGATGTTCAGGGAACAAATCGCGGGCAAGCGGCCTTGAAGCGGCACGGCCGGCACAGCGGCATGATGACTTTCATCTCGATCAAAGTAACCACACTGTCATCGTTCCATGGGTTTTTAAAAACGACGCCCCAAAGGCGTCAGGTGGGGGGTACTTTTACCATCTTCCCACCACTTTTACTAATGTCCTCCGCAACATCGTCCAGTGGTGACCCTGGTCCTGCAAAACCTGGTAAGAAGCAAAAACCGGGCGCGTCATGGAAGAAAGACGAGGAACACCATCTACCAAAGAATCGCTTATCAATTGTATACAGCCTTTCTCTTTATGACTCTTTCGTTCTTTCATCTTCATCTGTTTTGCTTAGGTTTTTTCTGGCTTTATGGCGACAGTTTTTTTGGCCGCTTTGGACCAGGTACATGTTCCGCCCGGGTGTTTGCAGCTTCTCACCAACTCCTCCCAGACTATTGTTGCAACAGCACTCCCCACAATCGTCAATCAGCTGGGTGGAGGTAACAACTACAGCTGGGTTGGAAGGTATTATGACTTCTCCCATTGTTCACCATATTTCTTACTTCTCTCGCAACAGTGCTTACCTACTTTCTTCGGCAAGGTTAGACATACCATGAAATCAAGCGCACCCTGTTGATTACATACCCGCAGCTTGGCTCCTCTTTACGGAAAGCTATCGGATCTGATAGGACGGAAGCCGGTGCTCTATTCGTCCATCATCATATTTCTGGTATAGAATCGTTCACTTCAAAAGCATATCACGAGATAACCTTACGGTCCCGCAGGTGGGATCGGCCCTTTGCGGCGCCGCACAAAATATGGTGGGTATCTATCTATGTATTTGGCTCGCCGCTGTTCAAACTGCTTAACGACAGGTTTGGTTGATTGTTGCCAGAGCTGTACAAGGAATCGGGGGTGGTGGAATCATGCAACTCGTGAGTAGGGTCATCTATACTCCTAACGTCCAGCCTACCTAAAGTATATCATCAGGTTAATATCACTATTAGCGATATTGTGCCTCTCGAGGAGTACGTTTCTCTCTCGCAACCCTGACAACCGCATTCAGGTTTCTGCACCAGACGTGGGAAATATGGCGGTCTCATTGGGGCTACGTGGGGTATTGCTAGGTGAATACATTTCTACCTCGCGATAACCCACTTTTAACTTATGAACCAGCGTTGTGGGCCCACTACTCGGTGGAGTAAGCTCGGTTTTGGCAGACAGTACTGTGACTTAGCTGACTTGAAAACTCGAGGTCTTCACCGACCATGTTTCTTGGCGATGGTTAGTACTTTTACTTTCTGAGGACCGTCTAAACCATGTGTTAACCCATGCATCCACAGGTGCTTTTTTATAAATTTGTACGTCACTGCATCCATTTGACCAACTAGAACAAAGAACTCATTTTCGAAATAGGCCCACCGGAGGCGTAGCCGCCGCTATCTTATTTTTCTTCCTTAATTTAAATCCGCACAAGGGCATGACACTTAGGCAACATGTAGAACAATTCGATTTTGTAGGGCTTATTTTGATAGTTAGCGGCGTGGTTTGCGTCCTCCTTGGATTTAATTTTAGTCAGGCTAGCTGTAGGTTTATCTTCCACGTGGATGCAGATGTAATCTGACGCCTTTCATTAGGGAATTCGCCGGAAACTATATCGCTTCTTGTCGTGGGCTTCGTGTTGTTGGTCGCTGGCGCCATCAACGAACCGTTTACAAAACGATCTCCTATAGTCCCGCCTCGTCTTTTCCAGGTAGCACCAGTCATCTCGTCGACTTGTACACTCCTCACCCTACAGTATAGACAAGGACAACTGGTATCATATTAATCACGTCTTTCCTCCATGGCCTTGCTTTTTTTGCAGGTAAATTCCATATGTTTATGCTTGGGCTTGGGACCCTGATATCTGCTTTACAGGCGCATTCTATTTGCCTGTATACTTTCAGGCCTTGGGTGCCTCAGCCACACGAGCCGGTGTAGAGTAAGAGCAACCAATCCAAAACTGATCCACATATCTTACAAAATTTCGCAGAATGTTGCCGTTTTCTCTTGGTTCCTCCGGCACCTCAGCCTTATCAGGCGTCTTCTTGTCCCGTACGGGCAAATATCGACCCATTATTTGGGTCTCATACGCCGTTTTTGCCATAGGGCTACTTTTTATATTAGAGTATACCGTCTCGCAAGTGCTAACTCTTCCACTCGTGAAGAACCCTTGGGGGCACCATTGGCATTTCCATTGGGCAGGCTGTTTTCGCGAGTGTAAGCGATGTCAGTTAAATGGTTACCAGATTGCTCACTTTCTTTTTCCACCAGACTATTCACAAGAAAATTACAAAAATCCCGAATGTCACCCTTGACACCTCACCCGGTAAACTGAACGAGAGTGTTCGGGGCCTTAAAGACATACCCGTAAGTGAGCTTTGAGGCCCCATTGTTTCATTATTGATCATCGTCTTTTGACTTGACTGCTAGGATCCCTCACAGCGCGCAGCTGTGATAAACGCCTACGCGCGCTCTATCAGCACCATTTGGTTGGTGATGACACCTTTAATCGGAGTGTGCTTTATAATGGGTCTGTTATCTGTTTCTTCCACGCAGCCAAACTTTAATTACTATTCGGCGCCTATATATAGTTCTGTTCATACGCAACTACACCTTAAAGCGGACGATAGTTCGGCAGGGTGAACGTGAGAAAAATGCTGAAAACGCTGATGTAGAAAAAGGTGCCGTCGCTGCGGATACCGTTGGCAGTCTCCAGCCCCCCACAACACCGGAAACTGTGCAGGGCGACGAAGATGAAGAAATGACTGCAGAGAAACACTCGCTTGAAAAGGAGCGACTAGAAGAAGACCGCGTTGGTGCAAGTCAACAACCTACCTTAAGCTCCACTTAAGAGGCCGCTGATCTTCAATCCTCATTCGGCAAGTATGATTGTTTAATGTGAGCTATTTAGATATGATACAACAAGTAGAATGGGTGTAGCACGAGTCTTATGATAAAGGGTATACATGTAGAACTTGGGTAATGCTTATACTAGGCCTGTCTCGGCTGATTGGACCGGCAAGTACCTACCTGGCTGATGAAAGTGAAGTCCCGGCTACCGGGCCAGAGCAAGTTAAGTTGATGATATCAAGGGATCTGCGGGGGTAAGCCGTCGTCGAGGGAGAAGACGAGGTCACTTGACTATTGCGCGATGTCCTTGCATCACCACTAAAAGAGTCTGTTTATCCCATGCATAGCAGAATCTGGCAGAAGGCCTTCAAAAATGGTAACATTCGCGAGAACACAGCCTGGACCATGAGACAAAGGGCACCTGACCCACTTGGATCTTGGATGGGGAGCAAGTGTTACATTGTATGAGTTGGAATAAGTAGTATGTATTCGGCAGAAATTAGAAGCACAATGCTGTGTTGTTAGAAATTGGTGAACACAGCTGTATATAATAGCGGGCGGTAAAGACTACGGCCGACGTCGGTGACACAGCCTAGAGAGAAGGGGGGTTGGTCTGCTTGAAATTTGAATCAAGAATTGGATTGAAAATAGCCTAGGGGGGGCGAAATTGAAAGGAAGCTATCCACGTGCAATCACTCCTCAAACCTGGCGTTTCCTCCCCTCCAGTGCCTTACTCCCTCCCACATCACCATTCTTACCTCGCTCCGCCATCCTCGCCTCTAATGCCCTCAGAACATATTCCTGTCATAATCGAACAGCCAGCTCAAGATCATCCGCTTCAGTCAAAAGTTTGCGCTTCTTGCCATTCAAATATCATCGACACTACCTCGCTTACTATACAGCCTGATGCGCTCGTATGCAATGGCTGCAGAGAACGGGTCCAATCAGTTAGGGATAACCGTTTTGACACTCGAACATTCTGCGACGACGTACCCTCCACCTTCTCGCAACCAGCAGTGCACGAGGGAGACGATATATTGCATAACACGAGGCAGATAACGAAGCCTCCATTTTTTGATGACGAAGGGATGCTTGTGGATTCACCGGCGCCGACAAGCCGCCCATCCCACAATAATTCAATTATCGTCCCGACCTATGTGAAGAAACCTACTCCGTTGACCATCCAGTGCAATAACGCCAGCAGCAACAATACCTTTAACACACCTCAACATGTGCAACCTTCGTTAATAGCAAGCAGCGTATCGCGGCAGCAAGCGCAGGTAGCTCAGTACCCTCATCCTCTAACAGATATTACGCGGCTGCGGGTGCGATCACATGGGAGTGATTGTCTGTATCCTGGTGCTACATTCCGAGGCATTCAAAAGAGTGGCCGGAACAATTATGACGTTGATGTTACTATTGTAGTAAATGCCTACTTACTCTGCCTTTCGTTTATGAGCCTCTGACCACCCATTCAGGATGTGAATTTCGCATCGTCATATCTTTGCGGCTACCTGCGCATTCGAGGCCTCACAGATGACCATCCAGACCTTACCACCTACTTCGACGCCGAAATAATTGGTACACGGTACGGCTTCTTGACACGAAACTGGGGAGCAACAGAGCAAGAGGATCTGGTGCACTGGGCTCGCTTCCCAGCTTTTCATGACATCAAGGATGAGTTGAAAAGGCCGCATATGAAACTTGCTGAGCGTGACCGAAGCATAGTGTTCATGAGGTGGAAGGAGAGGTTTCTAGTACCTAATCACAGAGTGGCGGAGATTAATGGCGCTAGCTTCGCGGGTGAGCACACCATCTCACTGTACTTGATTCTACGGACAAGCACAGCATCTATATCAGTACAGCATCTCAACAGCCATGTTTTTAAGGTTTCTATTATATATGTGTTGACTTCAATCCTCCACCCCCTCGATCCCACCATTCACGTTCGACATCACAGCAGGTTCCGTTAACTCCGGAGAGCGACGACCTGTCATTTTTGGAAGCAGTGGCCAAGTCCGAAGCTGCTCGACAACCACGCCGAGAATCCATCTCGAGACGCACAGGTGGGCGTGTCGCCTCACTTGCTGCAAGGTCAAGTCCTCCCGTAGCAAAAATGACTGGGTTCTACTATCATCGGAACTCTGAGCCGTAAGTTATCATCAAACATAAGCTTTTGTTATGATTTAACTCTACGCCAGGTATCAACAATTAACCTTGTACCATGATCCCCAGCGTATAGGCTCAAGCTTTGAGTTACGCTGAAGTTGTAAAGTATGCATCTAGTAATATGCTTGTGTGACTCGTGGGATCCAGGCTTTCACTTACATACCTGCGACATCCAGCTTTAGCTTGTATTCATGCTACCACCCCTCAAGAGCATTATCGATCTTTGGTACTTATTATCAGCCATTTTACTCCTCCACACCATATCTTTCTTTGTATCCCCACTTATTAAAAATAGTTAAACTTGTGTTTGACAGCGAATTTTAATAATCTCAGATCAACACAGCAGTCAGCATCGTTTTATCACGCCCATTACGAGGCTAGAGTAACCTCCACAGCCTCCACTGGCTCGAGTTTGAGTATCTATCTAACACATTATAGGCGACAACCTATGCAATAGCTAGCCGCCCTTCTCGTATACCATCGCCCTCATTCTGACTGTCGCAGATTTCTACTCGTGTGGCTTGCTAGTCGCGGCTGACCCCAACTTCGCCCCAATTGTATTGAAACTGGTTGACTTGCAGATTGGGTTTGATACCATCCAGAATCCAGATCGTCCTCTTCGGGCAACCGCAGCTTGAGATCCGCGAATTACCTATGTGGACACTTAGCCCTTTATCCATCCTATCTTGCCCGAACGGGGGCCTTCATGGAGGCTTCTAGATGAAGGCACATAGCATGTAATCTGTTGCGCATTGATTTCGCGATACTCTTACCTTCACAAACTCCATTGTAACTATTGACTTTTATCTCAACCCTTTTTTTTCCGCGCATTTGAGCCTTACTGAATGTACTTCTAGCTGTGAATTGTTGACACCTCCCTAGCAGTTGCTATCTCAAGAGGTGCGGTAGGAGCCTCTTGGCTTCGCCCATATCTCCGCTCCCAGTGTGAACAGGGTGTTTCTTTGCATCAAGCCCGAAAGCTAATAAGATTATAGGACACTCTTTGGTATGAGGTTATGCTCATCATGCGTGTACATATGCAGCGGACAAGAAGTCAAGAAGTCAAGGAAATTGCGTTCCACACAAGTTCCACATGTATAGTCCTCCAAGACGAGTGTATAGTATGACTTTCCCCGCAGCCTCTGCCGTCTCCTTGATTTGTTGGTACAACTTCGGGACTGTAATCTTTATATGATGCCAAATCGGTATGCTGAAGCTATACTAAGAAATTGGCTAGCCGATTTGATATCACGAGAAACAAAAACTCCAGATTTTTTGTCCATTGCCCAACAACCGACATGCTGAACTTGGTTACTTCAGGCTGTTGCGATGCTCCTTTACTCCGATCACAACTTGAGTTGTAAGTAAGGACTTAGTGCATGCCAGCTGTCAAACAATGGCTTTGATCCTGTTTCATTGCGACTGATCTACACACTTCCACGCAACGGGGTAAACTGATGCCATCATCTCAAACGACTTCGCTTCGAATCTGGGCCTTATAAACCCTATGTGTTCTCATGGCCATTTTCATATCTCTAGGACACTAGGGAAACTACGCAAATGAACATATCCCTTCAAATTACGAATCCTCAGGCCCCTATGGCATATATGCAGGCCGATCGAGCGACCATCTCTAGAACTGCGTCGTTTATGACGATTGGTTCGCTTGGTGCAAGTATACACTCGCAAAACTTTGTTTTTAATGAGCACTAACTCAGCTGCGCAGGCTTTTTTATGGGATGCTGTCTCAAACATACCCAATGATTACTCGCTTTTATCTCAACACGGAGTGTCGCTCCCTATTTTCATGTATATCTTCTCAAAGTAGGGAGAAAATGGTTCGCTCAGTTGTCAGCCGCATTAACGGTGTTCTAGGTTTATTGTTTTGGCAACATCTGTAGTTGATGCCGCACTTCAGGGTATGCAGGTCAGAGTATTTTGTAGGCAGCTCCAGTAGCTGATCATTATAGTCTTCTAGTTGCCCCCCTTGGGTTGAAGGCTTGTCGAGGTGTTGTGGTTACCTCTTGTGTGCTTTACCACATCGCATTTTCCTCGACTTCATTTCTTTTCCTCCTGCGCATCCGAGCTATATTCAATCACAACAAATACATTGTTGCATTTTTCCTCGTTCTATGGCTGGGAGTCGTAGGCACCACCATGGCAGTCGCTATCGGAGGAGGACTAGCAGGAGTCGTAGGCCCGACTAAATATTGCCTACCTGCGGATCTTGGCTTATACGTCGCTGCTTCCCCGATTATGGTCCTCATTAATGACACATTTATTTTCTTCGCAATATCCTGGCGCATAGTATCATCATCTGTGACTATGCCTAATGATAATACCAGCCTATCAACCTTACGATTCATACTGGGACGCGACCTCCCTACGTTCTCTAGAGCCCTTGTGCAGGATGGTCAGGTGTATTACCTGTGAGTGTTACTTGCATTCTACACATCTTCGTGTCTTGATCTAAATTCGAAGAATCACTTTCATGACCAACCTATTTACCGTAACCGCTACTGCCATTCCCGGGAAGCCTCTCGGCTTCGCCCGTATATACGCCTTCAACATGGCGATTATGAACATGATGGCAAGTAGGGTGTTTCTTCATACCAAACTTGGAAGCTACAGAGAGGAAGAAATCTCCACCACCTTCGTCGAAGCAAGAATGCGGCGTGTACAGAGCTTCGACTCTACTATGCATCCAGCCATTCGCCAAGGTAAAACCAAAGGGGCGAAGCAGATCATGAAAGATTCTTGGTATGAAAGATTGCGCTCTAGGATTTTACTTGCTTTAATAGTATGTGGGCTGGTGCTCGTTCCTATTCTGTGTGTATCTATCTGTACAAAAAAGAATGGAAAGCATTTCAGGTGGTCACTTATAAGATCGGCCTGACATGTCATATGTATAGTCAGGGGTAACACTAATATCAGAAAAAAAACTTACTTTCCGTTTCTCACCATGTCCTCATCTGACGAAATACAAACACCTCGTATTATCATTGTTGGAGCTGGGTAAGCTGCTTGACAAGGATGAAAGTGTCTTTCTGACCATATATGCATATTTAGTCTCGCGGGAATTTCAGCCGCCATCCGGATAAAAAAAGAGCTCGGCTACGAAAAATTCACGGTGTGTACTCTGCTCCTCTAAAGTCAGTTTAACCTTACCTCGTAACATATAAGATCCTCGAGAGAGCGACGGCAATAGGTGGAACGTGGAGGGTATACTTTCTCTTATCATTTATGACACTGGCTTGACATTTTGTCCAGGATAACACGTACCCCGTAAATATTCGGACATCGACTTTCTCACTTCTCTGCTTGCATCTCATTCAAATTTTGACTAGGGATGTGGTTCCGACGTGCCTGGGCATTGGTACAGCCTTTCGACCGAGTTAAACCCTGATTGGTCGAGCTACTACGTTAGCCAACCCGAAATCCGTGCTTATTGGGAAAAATTGTACGAGAAATATAATCTCCCTTCACATACCATGTTTGGACAAAACGTCAAACTCGCGAAGTGGGACTCGGAAGCTCAGCGATACGAGGTAGTTGTAGAGGAAGTGGCGACCAGCAAAGAAGTGGTTTTACATGCAGAAATCATGATCTATGCTGTTGGGGGCTTTCATGATCCAGTATATCCAAATATCACGGGCATGGATCAATTTCGCGGTTTAATGTGGCATTCTGCGAGGTGGCAACACGACGTCGATCTAAAGGGAAAGCGCGTCGGAGTCATTGGGAACGGGTGCTCTGCGTTGAGTGTTATTTGAATCAATTTGCCCGACTAATACTAAGAACGTCAATTGAAAAGGGCGCAGCTCATCCCACAAATTTCTACTGACTCTTCAGTACAAGTGGTCAATTTCTGCAGAACGCCACAGTGGCTAGTTCCTCAAGTAAGACCTACGCAGATAGGGACGAGTAGGTGACTGATATGTTAAGTAGGGTAATTATCATTATTCAAGACGGGTCCAATGGGTTTTCCGTCATGTACCGTTGGTGATGCGATGGTATAGGAACTTGCTTATGACAAGAGTGAGTAGCTTCTTGTGGATGGCCTATGGTGGCTTACAATCGATTTCCCTAGTCGGACTTTGCATTTCTCATATTTCGCAAGGATAACCGGCTCTTGCTGTCTCTTATGAAGCGGGTAGGTCTAACTTAATGTGACAAAATTAGGCATCCCTAAGGTTGCATGCAAGGTCTTTTCGCGTTACATAAGGATCAAAGCTCCCAAAGATCAAGTAGCAGCTCTCACCCCAACTTACCGTACGTTTTGTTACTAATTCTGTTTCTTTATGGAGCTGATGGTGTGTTCAACAAGCTCCGGGCTGCAAGCGCATCATCGTGGATCCAGGATATCTGAAATCTCTTCGCAGACCCAATGTCACCGTTGAATGGGACGGTATTCGGGGGTTTGCCGAGGACGGGATTGAGCTTGAATCTGGCAAAACCGTGCCCCTCGATGTGGTCGTCTTCAGCACAGGGTATTCTATAGTAAGCTTACAGCTGATTAAATGCGGCAATCTTAGAGATTCCTACAGGAAACAAACATCGCTGTTCAAGGGAGCAAAAAGATGACGGCTAAAGAATACTTTGCAACGCAAGGAGGTCCGACGGCATACCTCGGCACTTGCATACCAGGATTCCCCAATCTTTTCGTTCTTTTAGGTATGAAATGCGTAAGACACATGCAGTTGTATGCAGTGCTGATTCTAAATGAAGGGCCCAACGTTGCGACTGGTCATGCTTCAGTCATCTTTAGCCAGGAGTCTCAGGTAAGTGCCTCAGATCCCCATCATAGAACCGAAAAACGTTGAAGTCATATATAGATTGGGCTGGCGCTGCAGCTCATTAAGCCGATACTCGCTCGGAAAGCAAAGTCTTTTGAAGTTAAGGAAGAAGCGTCGAATAAGTACAACACGTGGTTGCAGAGCCGTTTATCTCAGTCTGTGTGGACAGACTGTAATTCATATTACCAAGTGGGTGGTCAGAAGCAGACAAAAATCATCGCAACATTCCCTGGGCCTGTCAGCTTGTTCTGGTGGTTGACTCTGCGACCCCGTTGGAACGACTTCATTGGTGTTGGGGCAGAAGCATGGGAGAGGGAACTTAGGCACAGAGACACGTTTAAGAAGGCAGGCATTACGCTTGTGCTTCTCATCTTGGCGGTCAATTTGGGGGCCTGGATGCAAGGTAAACCGCTGTTAGCTTTACTTAGGGAAGTTCGGTCGTTAGCAGTTGTGTAGATAGATTGCTGAGCATGTAGCTCGGCTGAATTGCGACCCTTTTTTAAATTCCTGTGGTAGCGGAGTTAACCGAGGACAGCTTGCTTCGTCCCATTCGTCGCCCTTCCATCCAACTAATAGGCCTCCTCTGGCCCCAATCCCCTCCTTTACATATTCTCAGCCCCGTCTTTCTCTTATATTTCATTCATGTCATCACATCCATCTGCTGCTAATCTCGTCGGTGTCCATTACCGTGTAGGCAAGAAAATCGGCGAGGGTTCTTTCGGAGTCATCTTTGAAGGTTTGCGCCTACTAGCGTTTATTGACTGGCCCGCAATGCTTAGCCTCTACCGTAGGAACTAACCTCCTCAACTCTCAAACTGTTGCCATCAAATTTGTGTGTTTCAGGAGTTCCGTTCGGAATAGTAATTATTGATTTTATGTGCAGGAGCCAAGGAAAGCTGAAGCACCACAACTAAGAGACGAATGTCGATCGTATCGTATTCTGGCAGGCTGTAGTTGGTATCTGACTTTTGATGATCCTGTTCATAGCTCATCTTGTTACAGCCGGTATTCCGCAAATATACCACTTTGGCCAGGAAGGACTCCACAACATACTTGTGATCGATCTTCTTGGCCCAAGCTTAGAAGACTTGTTTGATATGTGCGGTCGAAAGTTTTCAATCAAGACTGTGTGTATGGCAGCCCGACAAATGGTACATCATGCGCTTGGTCATCTTAATGCCCCATGCTCATTTATACCATATAGATCTCCCGCGTTCAGACCATCCACGAGAAAAATCTTATATACCGTGATATCAAGCCCGACAACTTTTTGATAGGCCGACCAAGTACCAAAGGCAGTAACAGTCAGTCAAGTAGTGGAGAATCATTCGACCTGATCTGCTGACCTTGCGCGCTCGCGCAGTCGTACACGTCGTAGATTTCGGTATGGCGAAACAATACCGTGATCCGAAGACGAAACAGCATATTCCTTATAGAGAGCGGAAAAGCCTTAGCGGGACGGCACGGTACATGAGCATCAACACTCACTTAGGTAGAGGTATGTTCGGTGTAGCTTATCTATCCATGACTATGAGTTTCGAGTTACTTTTGCAGAGCAATCACGGAGGGACGATTTAGAAGCCCTCGGTCATGTGTTCATGTACTTCCTGCGCGGAAGTTTACCATGGCAGGGTCTGAAAGCTGCTACGAACAAACAAAAGTACGAGAAGATAGGAGAGAAGAAACAAACAACACCTATCAAGGAGTTGTGTGAAGGTTTTCCCGGTCTGTCCATGAGTCTTTGAGGTTCCATCTATATGACTATTGACTGAATGATCTCTCTAGAGGAATTTGGTATCTACTTAAACTATGTACGAAAGTTAGGCTTCGAGGAAACTCCAGATTACGACTTTTTGCGAGATCTCCTTGCGAAGGTACTGAAGAGTAATGGTGAAATGGAAGATGGTGTCTTTGACTGGAATACGTTGCATGGTATATTGAAATCCTTTTTTGCATGCAATTGCTGATCACGAATCAAGGTGGAAAAGGTTGGGAAGCTTCTGTGGTACGCACGCCTCTGACAACTGACCTGACCAAGAAGAGAAAATAATATGTGTCTGCTTTTAGAGCGGATCAAGTCCGATGCTTTCAACTGTGCAAAATCCAGGGCTGGCTCAAGACAAACGCAGGGATAACCGCGATTCAGACCGCCGGAGGTCTCAAGCCGGGAATGTTGCTCCCCCCTCACCTGCCCTTGTTCGACATGGTTCGAAGCAGCGGCGAACGCCTGGTGTAGCCTCACCGGCGCAATTTACTCCACACTCTACTACCGCTCAACTAAATGTCCCAGTGGGCGGAAATGCGCATCAACATCCGTACGCCAATCCTAGCACAGGTGGGTATGACTATGGCCGTGATGGTGAAGAGATCTATGGCCAGCAACAGTATGGTCGAGCATCACCCATGGTATCTAGCATTGGTGCCGCCCCACCCGCTGTGAGTAATGTGCGAGCTCGAGCTGGAGAAGCTGGAGTTTCCTACGGAGACGGATATAATGGGCAACAACAAACTGATGAAGCAGCCCCCAAACCCAGTTTCTTTAGAGTTTTAACCTGCCGCTGCTGATTGACTTCGTCCCTGCATTCATTCATACCCGCTTCCATATTACCCACTCTGATTAACGTGCATTCTGATCATGTCCAGCCATATGGCATATGTCCTACGCCTTTCACTTACCCTCTATACCCTTACATCACCCCGTAATCATCTCTCTTTGGGTTGGATAATATTGACGCTAAATAAAACTTGGATGGTAAAAGCGTTTGTGATAATATAAGCATCCGGTTTCGACGATAACAATAGCGGTCTGGATCATACCCAAGGGTTCTGCATTACATCGTCTACGGACGAAGTATAAACGCAAATTCGAGGAGGTAAAGAATGAATATCCAAACCAGGTAGCTGAGCCAGGGAAGCTGCGTTTGACACTTGAATCATTTTGCATAATTCCGACGTCGGCCGGAATGTGCTCGCATCATCGCTCAGTTTTGTTGAAGAGATTTTGCTAGTGGACGCTGCTCGTTCGTAGTCGTCTTCCCAATCTGTAGGTGAATTCGAGGTCATTGTTTCGTATGTAGGCCCGATGTAGACTATCTTACATTGGGTTGGCGAAAGGGCATTAATAGAAAACATGTCCTTCTCTGGAGCAGTTACAAGCGCATGGTGAGACAAAGTCACTATATTGCACAACAGGATTACCCAGCTCAGTGACAGTGCGAGAAGAGGCTGATTCTTGATCGGGGGGAGTCATCGGCATAGACTCATTAGCAGAATCATCTGCTCCAAACAGAAGTCAGGCGCTAGTAAAAAAAGCGCAATAAAAGGCCGACTTGGCTTGGATCTTGTGTTTGAGAGACGGTTTGGCTCCGCGTCAGAGGATGTCAGCAGGGCCTCGTTGCCAAAATCATCTGTTCAAATATGTCAAGTTGTTTGCAAAATCCACCCCGAACGCCTACCTGTAGTACCAGTGCAAGCTAGAGGATGTGGCTGGATGGCTCTAGCGCGCTCGGGAACAACAGCGCGAATTCGGTCTACTGAACCACGCGTGTGCCCAAGGCTGAACTGACCCAGATTTTTCGATTTTCCAGAGACTCGTCGGGCGGAATGCTTGCAGATAGTTTTGTTGGACATACGTGCTCTTCCCGGGGGTCTGACCTCCACCTTGTTCCTATGCGCGTACCGCTCTCTTCGTTTGGGCAGTCCGGGCATGATGTTAGCCTTCCGTCGCTGGAAGTGTTTCTTTGGCGGATTATACCGAGACACTCCAATCCTGTACTCAGCTGCCAATTCATTATCAGCGCGTCCCTGCAAGTATCCCCTAAAGTGCTCCTGTCTGGATATGTTGCAATCAAAGGGCTCGTTGGACCTCCGACGGCTTCTCTTGCCTTGCGCACATACGCTACGACTGTCAGCTTGTGGGTAGCTACGACAGTCGTCATATCCTCGTTTGGAATATGGATCGTAGCAACATCCAATCGAAAGTCCCGAGTTCCATTTTGTCGCAGGGTTACTGGCTCGAGGCCTAGTTCCTCTATAGCGATCAGTGGCTGTACAGCTGGGAGGAAACCTTTCCTCTATGGATGGGTGACTGTTCCGTGCCTGAAAGGTCGAGGATTCGTCAAAGGAAGGGGAACTGCCGGGACTGGATGCATGAGGGGAAATATGGGAGACTCCATAACGTTGAACGTCGGGGGGTTGTTGATAGTGAAAAGTGTTTGCGTCACCTTGAAGGCGGCCATGACTCTCGTATAGTATATCGAGGACTCGCTCATAATCATCTCGAAGTGTTCTGTAATCATTGACGAGCCTATAATGATCATAGTCGCTAGGTCTTCTCGCCTGTTTGTAAAGCTGAAAGGCTCCCGTCGGTGTTATGGGGCGCGAGAAATCATCGCCATGTTCAGATTGCTCGGGAATGACAAAACCTTTGTATAGAGAATTCGATAAATAGCCGTTGTTAGGCCTGTATGGTTTGCAAGCGTATAGTAGCCCTTCATCGGAAGGTGAGTACTCGTACAGAGGTTCGTAAAAACTAGACGGGGGTGGTATGTGGTTCGGGAGCACCATGTTGGGACATCCGTCAAAGAGCCTGCCACAGCGATTATCAAGAGGATGCCGTTCGTAGTCCCTTGCAGAATGGTCATTTATCTGGACGTAGTCGTGATACAAGGTATCTCCTGGTCGATGATATCGCCAATTCGCACGCATATCTTCAGACGTCGCTGCCGCGGGATGTGCAAATGACCTAGATGATGAGAGCGGGGGAAACATTGAAAGATCAATGAGAACTATGGACGGGTATGTTACCACGTTGAGTGGTGTGGCAGTGATCACAGTAGTTGCGAGCTTTCTGGTTTATACCAATTGATTGCAGCTGTCGAAGGTTGATTGATTGATCTCTACAAGAGTCCTGAGAAGATGTTGATATAGAACAAAGGTTTCTTGTGTTATCTGCTGCACTTGTATATTATGACAGTCTTGCCGACCACCTGAAGCTTTAATGTTTCGATATTTACAGATATAGACAGCCAGGGTCTGAGGCTCACGGCACGGAATGTTCTTCTGGTCACCCGAATGATAGTGGATCAACTGCGACACCTGAAAGCTTAACGCCCTCGCGTCCGTCTAGAAGGTCGATTGTCCTCACTGGTGGAATCGGATGTCTCAGAGTTGTCGACTTGAGCACGTCTACGCTTTGGTAAAGTAGTGTTCCTAGAAGAGATGGTGGCGGTCTGGGCCAGAGTTGTGTGCCGACCAGTACTGTGAGAACCGCTCCAGGGTTTTGGCGCTGGCACTGCCACTGCGACCAAGTTCTGTTGGATATCTCCGGTCGACTGCAAAGATGTCAATTCAGGGTGTGCTGACACAAAGCTTATGCTTACGGGGAGCAGCTGTGCATGTGTATCATACCAGCCTAAAGAAATGAATGCAGAGCTGATGATGGGTTTACAAGTGCTGTATTGTAAAGCTATATGCACTCGTTGTTGACTGAGGTCCGGCTTAGTCCCGGATTTCTGGCACTGGAGGAATGTCTCACGTCCCTCGTCATATCGATGGTTGGACGTACGGTGATGATGGTGATATTCTTCATTTGAAGAATCGATAGAGTTGATTAGTAATGCGTCGCTTGCATGAATTTTGCCCAGTGTCAGAGTATGCAAAAAGCACTCAGTCTTATTACACATTTTGCAGTTCAAACCAGAGAAGAAAGGGACAAGATGGTTCGTTTCTGGTGGCGGATCTGATGCACAATTTCTCTTCCTGCCCTAAGGCAAGCAACACATTAGCAAGGTGCAAGCTTATAAAGGGACGACTCAGACCTGCTTTTGACGCGCCTGATGAAGTAAACATGCTGCATAAAACGTGCCCGTTCCACAATTGAGTTCTCTGTGAGCGCAGTTAAGGCGTGTGTATGAAGGGAGTATATAGAACCGACGAACGAATAGTCTAGATCTAAAGAAGAGATAGGAGTATGCGTATGCGCATGAAGCAGTTCTGCGGCTTTATCACGCTTGGATGTTAGTTTCTCCAAGGGACGACATTGAATCGGCTCCATTTCTCCACATCGACAACTCCTACCCTCGACATAGCAGCCAGGACAGATGATAAAGCCATCTCCGTGGTCTGTTCGTGAGCCAGCAGGAGACTGAAAAGGAACGCAGTTGAGACATTCGAAAAGACTCTGGAAAATATCCGCTCCGCAGAAATCACATCTGAGTTGAATATTTTCATCACTTCTAAACTCACGGGAGTCTGATGGAGTTAAGCGTGGTGAAGATGTCGAGAGACAGTACATGCTGCCATGTGTTGGAGAATACTCATCGAGGAGAACATCATCAAAGAGCGAGAGAAGAACCTTCATAGTTGATACAACAAGGTCTCGTTCATCATCTGGGAGTGTCGATCGGCTGTGTATACTGCGAGGACGCATTCTTGCTAGTTCTCCTGACTTCTGACAAAGCGCATTATAAATTGTAGACTTGATGCGGTATGTTTCCTCCCGGCAAACTCTGACAAAGGGCAAAATTGAGTAGACTAGATAATAGCTGGAACGTTTCAAACCTTCTGTAGATGGGGAGTTCGTGGTAATAAGCAACTACCAGGCCTTGCAGTGTCATTCTTGACCAGGACATTTTGATTGTCATGCCACCATAGTTAACTACCTGATGGCAACTCCTGGGGGGAACCAACACAAGATCTCCAAGACGCTGTTCTGCGATGTAGACGTTGAAAGGCGCCTCCGCTAACTGTTCGATAGTGATGATGTGGGTCTCGTGGTCGACTTCCTGGTTTAAGTTTTGAAAGTATTGGGACACACTAGCCGCGTCTGAGCTTTTAGTCATAAACCAGAAGGACGAGCCACCTTTCTCAGTGTAGCACATGAGATTATGACCAGAGGAGGCGCATAGGTCCTTATGACACGGGGTAAAGGTGTCGCCAATTCCAAGATAACACATCAAAGTTTCGACATGCGACTATAGAAATCTTAGTGAGGAGTGTAAAAATGACGTAAAGCCCACCAGTAACAAGTTATCTGGATGATTAGGCGCCAGTGGAAAGGGAATAACCCCTTTTCGACAGAGCCAGTCGCTCCACGCGTCAGGGCACGCGGCGTCCTTGCCATATAAGCGTTCCTTCTCTGATAAAACTATGAGGTTTTTCAAATGTAACAGTGACGCAAGCATACCTTCTAAGGGTGCGAACCTCGGGGATGCTCGAGATTGGGTCATGAAGTCGGTCAATGACATCGTTTTGTCTGACCAGTCATGAACATTTCGAACATCAATTTCTTTGCTAGGTCAGTTGGGAGGCTCACGAGCGAATACACGGTACTCACCTTGAGGACAGTGGGCTAACAGCCATTCCGGGCTAAATTCTTTCCTGAGCCATTTAGGCTGTGTATGAAAGCCTTCAACTATCAAGGGGATTCCATTACTCTCAAATTTCTTGATTTGATTCGCCAAAGAAAGAGACGAGCAAGCGATTCGTGGAACAGGTAAAAATCGCATCCCCTGATCAAGAATGGCATTGAGCGACCAGCCATCAGTGGTGAGTCTAACTAGGGCTTGCGCTGGAGTTTGCAAGCTGTGGTAGATGTCAGCTACCCTTCACAACACCTACCGGTATAACCGTACCATTCTGGCTGACAGAGTGTGGCCATATCGTTTGCAATACCCATCTCAGTACGCATTCCGAACATTTTCTTGATATTACCGATCAATAAAACCTCCAAGATGTAAACCAGAGCTGTAGTATCTGTGGATCCCCTGGGATCCAGCTTGTACCGTTGCAACGAGAGGTTGTCTGTCTTTTCTGTCCTGTCCTCCCATCCTTACGCGTAACAGATGGAGGCTCCCATGTCGGAATGGTTTCAGTCAATACCCTTTGGACTGGACGCAATTGCAAACGCCGCAAAGGTCTTCTTTGTTCTTGCTCTAGCCTCTGGTAGTTCCCCCATAACAGCTCCTCAGTTCCAGTTCGAAACCATGGCATCACAAATCCGCCATTATAGGACGCGACATCAACAACAGCGAGTTCTTATTGAGCGTCTCAAGCATGATATAGGAGAACTAAAGAAGTATAGTGGCTTCGCCGCACTGGCCAGTCATTTCTACAAGCTAAGTGACCAACAGGGACAAGGAACAGCTCAGCGACGAGAACAACCAGCTTCACGAGCAGCTCGGGTCAAATTCCTCCACTAGACGTGCGGCACAGCAACCCGATCTTCCGAATGTGAATGGCAAACGTCCTAGGGACGATGCCCATTCGTGAGCTTTTGGAAGACAGGCACCGAATTTCACTAGACACTGATCATTTACAGCTATCCACATGAAAATCGCACTGGAATGCGAGCTTCAACATCGAGTCCACATTCTGGCTTTAACCAGGCTGGCCCTGCTAGACTGACCCTACCGCAAGGGCAAGCTGTCTCGAACATATTCGATGCCACTGCTGGGAAATCCGTTGAACAGCAGACGCGTGCAACGCACGTTCCGAACGTCTTTAATCCTTCGGCACAACATCGGCCGGCAAGCGGATTTGTAGAGTACGTGATTTCCACACATCAACACAACACAGAAGCGCATATATCCCCTGATATAGGAAATATGCCTACGTTGCTCCATCAACAGCGCGAGCTCATCTCCAACATACCAGTCAAAGCCCCCTGCAGACGTTCTCGCGAAAAACGACGAATCAAGAAGATCATCAAACAGGACCACGGCAACTACCGCCTCAAAGTCAAGCATACGGAGGTATGCCCCCGCCGTCTACTCCCGCAAGATTCAAGGTAACTGCAGCGCATCTTCGCTCCGCAAATCAGCCACCGCGTCGTAGTCGATTTCAACCAGCGAGCACTCGGCAGCAGCAAAAACCTATGGCTGGACCTCATTCACAAACCAGACCTGGAGGTCTTCAATCGTCTTTCACTAATAACCAAGGTAGCGGATATAGCACCTCAGACACAGGAACAAATCGTTTCTTTCCAGTAGCTCAGCATTTGACACCTTCAGAATCTGGAATGTCAAACTCGATTGGTAATGTTCTTCAAGAAGCTGTTTCATCGGATTCAAGAGCCCCATCTCGTGCTCAGAACTTGAACTTTAAGGGAGGAGGTCAAAGAGCCCCTTTTATTCCAAGACAAAATCCAGGGGAATTTAACTAATATGCGTCTGATGCTGTTTTTCTTCCGATCATGCGTGGGCCATTTGTCACGAATCAGAACAAGGTAACTTATCGTCTTTGGTCCAATGAAATGCTATCCAGCCTCCACATAGGATGTCCAAAGCTCGACAAACTGGCAGATACGTCGACAGGAAAACTCCCACAGTTGCCTCATCCTAACGATCTCAAAAAAGTCCTCAATAGCATACTATTCTTGCATATCACGAGCTCGAAACGATATTCCGCCAGATCGCGTTCTTTCCTATCTAGTTTTGGGCCTGTCGACGAGGACGTTGTCGTATCCACGTTGAAGAGCCCTGAACGTGCCATTAGTCAAGTACAAGACCAGGCCAATGCTACCACAGCAAATCATGCCGCACGCGGAAAAGTTTTGCGCGCAATTGGCATGGGATTCGGAGCAGCCGCAGGCGGAGTCCTCGTTGGAGTGACTGGTGGCTTGGCAGCGCCTCTTGTCGGCGCAGGGATAACCACAGTCCTGAGCTGGCTTGGAGTTGGAGGCACCGCGTTAGGGTTGCTCGCGAGTGGCCTTGCGAGTTCCTCAGCTGTATGTGGGGCACTGTTTGGCGTGTATGGCGCGCGCTCGACAGCAAGCATGGTGGAGCGACATACTAGGGAAATCAGGGACTTAGCACTGGTTCCCGTCAAAAGACGTCAGGATCATGAAACACTCGGCGTCAGATTGTGTGTGAGTGGTTGGTTGTCTTCCAGAGAAGATGTAACTGCTCCTTGGACTGTTTTCAATGGCGATGACACATATGCTCTACAATGGGTAAATTGCAACGTCACGTATTCTTATGTCTTCATGGCATGCTAATGATGCAAAACAGGAGGTGGAAGCATTAGAAGAACTGTCTAACGCTCTGGTGACACTGCTCAAGTCCCACGCTATGAGGTATGCGAAAGTAGAAATTCTTAAGCGCACGATCCTTGCAAACCTTTTGAGTTCTCTGTCGCCTGTCATGTGGCTTAAAATTGGGCAGATCATAGGTGAGCAAATTTGATTCGCTATAAACGGTGGCTTACGTACCTTTATTTTGAAAGACAACCCTTGGATGAATTGCAAGGCACAAGCATTGAAAGCTGGTGCAGTTCTTGGCGACTTGCTCGCGAACGGTGTTTTTGGGAGTCGGCCGGTGACATTAATCGGCTATTCCCTGGGGTCTCTTGTGATCTTTGAAGCCTTGAAATACATTGCTTCTTTACCTCCCACGACTTCTGTGCACGTCATCCAGGATGTGTTTCTTTTCGGAACTCCGGCACCAGGAGATGTAGAAACGTGGTCAACGATTCGGAGTCTGGTATCAGGCAGGCTAGTGAATGGGTATTCGAACAACGACTATGTTCTGGCAGTGCTATCTCGGGCATCGGATGTGAATTGGCGAGTAACTGGGCTAGAAGCTGTTGATGTGATGGGAGTAGAGAACATGCTGTGTGAAGATGTCGACGGCCATACGAAGTGGCGAGACATGGTTGGGAAATGCTTACGAGACTGCCACGCCACAGGCGTTAACCCGGACAATGTTTAAATGGGCTTATTCGGTTGCGAGTTAATATCAAGGGTCACACTTTATAACCACGTGATTCACGTGGTTACCCTTTCCTACGTGATGGATAACTTTTGCAATTTTATTTATTTAAACAAAGGGAGATTTCCGTGCACACAATGGATATGTTAACGTGTCTGTCATTGAATGTGATTTGCTTCCATGTCCTCACCCACTCCTCTCCAGTCATTCTTGGGGGGCATAGGTTTGGCCCTCCCAGCTCATACTCTCCTGCTTCTCAATGGTGATGTCTTTGGCATATCTGGTTTTATTCATCGTTCTCTCCGTGGTGAACAAGAGTCTGCTGCAAGCGTTGCCGGGCTTATACTGGGCGGCGCATATATCGGGCTCTTGGAAAGAACAGGCCCACCAATATTCAAGCTAAATCCTGTTCGATTAGTCTTGGGCGGCTTATTCGCTGGGTTAGGCACGAAAGTAAGTCAAGTCTCGGATGTACACGATAGTTGTATGTTTAACCAACCTTTCATAGCTTTCCAACGGTTGTACATCCGGGTAATCATTGTATGCGCTCCTAAATGTGCTCAGATCATAATGATTTCCATATATAGTCATATGATATGTGGGCTGTCCCGTTTGTCGATCCGGTAAATGACATGTTATGATCTCGGCTATTATTATCTCCCGCTAAAGTTGGCTTAGATCGATTGTGGCTACCGTCACTTTCTGTATCACGGGGGTTTTAACTGCTCAAGCTATCCCTGCTCAACTTCCATTCGCTAAAGCAATGGACTGGTCACTGGGCCAATACGGAAAACCCTTACTCGCAACCCAGGCCGTAGTATCTGCGCTCTTGTTTTCTTGGGTCTGTCATTCAGCTCCCCCATCATCCATATTGTCATCCTGATCTTGAGATCGGTAGCTTACCACAAGAAGGCCTCCTTTCGTAATCGAGGACTTCGACTCGCAGAAATCCCAATCGGCCTTCCGTCTCCTCACCTGCCTCTCAACTGGCTTCCTATTCGCCCTTGCACTTCGATTATCAAATCTCACCGAACCAGCACGGATATTGTCTTTTCTTGGTCTTCCATTGCGCCCAACTTTTGATTCCTCACTTTTATTCCTCGCTATGGGCGCAATACCAACTTCTATGACTTTATACCATTTTTTTCGTGGCTCCGAAAAACCGTTATTGGGGGGACCTTGGTCCATCCCAAAAGGAGACTCAATAGACTTCAGGCTCATAGGAGGTGCGGCTCTTTTCGGCGTCGGCTGGGGGCTAGCGGGCGTTTGCCGTGAGTTTTGTCTCCCCATCTCCTGCCCAATTAGAAAAAAAGAATTCATTTACGCATTGCTTCATAGCGGGTCCCGGCCTCGTCAACCTTGGACGGGCCCTATCCGGCTTCTCAGGCCTCATCTCAGCTGGAACATGGGTTGGAGCGTTTGCAGTCGGCGGATTACTTGCATGAAAGTCATTTGTTTTAAAAAAAAAAGCGCATAAATTAGACCATTTGTTTGATAGCAAGCCAACATATGAGAACGCGAGCTCGCTTGCGATAAGAGATAAAAAATGCTACAAAGCGATTATACATGCCTGTGGATATAATGTAACATGTACGTATAGCGAGTCTTAAGCAGTGACAGCGGATGGAGTCTGCGGCGTGGTGGGAGTTTTTGTACCTGCTCGACTTCGGCCCCACTTGATGCCAACTCTCTCGCCATCAATGTCAAGACCATTCGCCCAAGATTGTGCAGCAGTCTCGGCGTCAGATCGCTCTTTGAAGTTCACAAAGGCACATCTGGTAGTCATATATATTAGCACGGAAGATATCAGGGAAAGGGAGGGCTAACCGTGATTTGGGAACGTGGACAACTGATTTGATTTGTGAAGGCTGGACTGTAGGTAGCGAATGTAGCACGCGAGTCCGTATACTGACCTCAGTTGAATTAGGCGAGAGGGACGACAAAAAGATGGAAGTCTAAAACAAGAATGTACACTCAATATCAATGATTTTCGGGGGATCAATTATACTAACAATGGTAACATCGTCTGGGGGCTTGAGACCCTGACTGGTCGCATGGGTAGTTAGAATTTTGCGCGCTACAGGATCGT
Source organism: Calocybe cyanea (assembly GCA_018851305.1). NCBI lineage: Eukaryota > Fungi > Basidiomycota > Agaricomycetes > Agaricales > Lyophyllaceae > Calocybe > Calocybe cyanea. The sequence continues at coordinate 157,063 of JABCKL010016733.1, forward strand.
TCCGCCCATGATATCGGTCTTGAATATTTTGGTGTGCTAGTTCGTTGTTGACTGGCTGTTCGTGGCGGTAAGGACAATCATTCCCACGATTACATTCACCCTTGACGAAGAAGGAGCATAGCTGCGGTCGATTGCGTTTATAATAAGGATCGGTCCGTGCCAGTTCCTTTAACATCTCTTTTCCCGCCGAAGACGCACGACCAGAAGACAGCCCAGATTTGTTGCCTTCAAGCTGAAAATCACCCATCTCAAAAGGTCGTCAATGAAACCTGACACAACACGCACCTTGCTCTCCATATTCTGAGCATAGTACTCTCGATTGATATCGCTCGTGGGCGCCTCGCTTTGAATAGCCAACGCTGTATCACGCACTTGAGTTGGAAGGCCGTATTCTAAATCCAAGAGACATGTTTGGCAGACGTTTTTCACTTTAGCGCAGGTCTGGCAAATGACGGTGGTTTTGAAGCGCATGCCTGCGCCAGGATTCCAGCGGAATACGGTAAAAGGTCGTGCACATGTCCCGCAAGATCGCCCATATTCTTGTTTCGACTAAAATATGCATGGGCCATGATGTATAGAGGTGGAAAAAACTGATGTGCACACCATTCTGATGTAGGGGTTGTCACCGAGACCTCAACACGAGAGTAAGCGGGATAGAAGAATAAGGTACGAGCAAACTTACATGTCTCGCAAAGGATTGGAAACTCGCTCTGCTCCCAGCCAGCTTTGTTGATGTCGGCTTTGGGAGGCATTATTGAGGATTTTCAGGTCGACGCTTTGGACTGAGCGTATTTGTTTGACAAATACGGACACAGGATATGTAATACACGTGATGATAGCACAAATTGATCTGTTTCTGCTTAGTGCTATGAGTCTGACACTGGGAGGAGGGTCTCTGCTCATTGCGTGGCAGCTTAAAGGGAAACGCGTTCTCGTAGTCGGCGGTGGAGAAGTTGCTACGCAGAGAATCGAATCTGTTCTCACCACCCACGCTCACATTATCGTCGTGGCTCCTCACGACGGCCTCAATTCTCATACAAAAACCCTCATTGATCAAAACGCCTCTCGTATTGTTCACCGTGACCGCGTTTTTGCTGGATTAGAGGATCTCGATGATGTTGATATGGTGCTCACAGCTTTAGATGATGTTCAACTCTCCCGTGATATTTGCACTATGTGCAGGATGGCTAAAGTTCCTATCAACGCTGCCGACATTCCAGACTCATGCGACTTCTACTTTGGCTCCCAGATTCGGGACGGACCACTACAAATAATGATCTCGACGAACGGGAATGGGCCAAGGATGGCCAATCTAGTTAAGAGGAGATTACAAGGCGCTCTGTCCGGCATCGAGGGTCAGGCAATAACGAGAGTGGGCGAGTTGAGAGCACAGTTGAAGCTCAGAGCACCTGGTGTAGGTGGAGAATTGGGTAAAAGAAGGATGAAGTGGATGACAAAATTGTGTAACACTTGGGAGATGGAGGAACTTGCACAGTTGGATAACGTCATGATACGGAAACTGTTGGATGATGGATGGGAGCAAGATCGTGTTCCTACTTTTACCGAACTTAGTGGTCATAAAGTGAGGACCTCTGAAACGGCCCAGCTTCCTACGGTCATTGGTCCCGCTGTAGGCTTCGCAGTAGGTGTCTTGTGCACTCTCGCCGTAGTCTTGGCCCGCCGTAAGTAACAACATGGTAAGTAAGCGAAGTATACAAAGACTTTCTTAACCCGAATGAACTTAATACACAGATAGTTCCCTTCTGTTGCGAGGTAAGCGTCATCCTCGAATACAGCGGGAGGAGGCTTGGACATACTTAGTGCAGCAAGAGGCGCAAACGACGATGAAAGACACCCATCCGTATTGGACCAGATCACTATTTGCTCGCCGCGTCTTGACAATCAGAGCTGTGCTCGCAGGGTTATCAAGCTAATGTCCGATTCGCGTTGACATATCCCGTTCCATAACATACGTACAACAGCTGCGGAGAGTTTACCTCCGCTGGCGTGATTTTAAACGACGTTCCAAAGACTTCTTTGACGTCCCGTAAAAATTGTATCCTAGTAAAACCATAATTGCATCATTGAACGATTGGGAATAAAGATGCGACGCGTACGTTCTGGGAGTTGGCTCGCCCATTCGACACCGTCCAACATCTTCACTTCCAAGAATCATCATGAGAAGAACTAGAATTTGGTGTTTGCTGTCAATGCAGCCTCCCGAGCTGATCTCAGCGAGAAGTCCGCGGGACGCTTCAAGACCGATGTCTTCCGGGGCTACGCCTGGTTTGGAGGTGGCTTCCGCGCAATGTAAAGCCGAAGTCGTAGACTCTGCAAGAAGGCTGAGTGCATAACCTGGTGACCTACAAACATCTAATTGAGGAGTATGTGGAGTTATTATTATGCTCACTTTCCACTTTCTTCGCCCCTGTACACATCTGAGTGGAGATATATGTCTGGTATGTAGCGGTTGAGCACCGAGCGAGAAGATTCGATCATCCGATTGGAAAATTGAGGATTCACACGGACAGCATGGCTGTAACATGATAGTCTCAATATGCACACTTGAAGATGAGGAGACCCATACGCTATTCCACGTATCCGTTTAATCTTTCCGGGTTCCACGAAATTTAACGTTTTGACCTGCTTGACTATAGGACAAAGAAATTGAATTTCACCACCGCCCCCTGGTGGTGCACCACGTTTTTTTATCTATCGAAGATGATTGAGAAAGAAGGACGTGAAGTATTGTAACAAGTTACCCGGAGTTCTAGGCCGTCAGAGATGCCAAAAGGTTGTAAATGTGGTAGTGTGACGGTTCTGAGAAGATCGACAGAAAGGTCATTTTCATCCGTGGTAATACCTCGTAAAGTCAGTTGTAATGGTGTTTTGGCGAAAGGTGCAAGCATTATAATAGGCTCGAGATAGTACCCAATTGATCGCGAAAGAGGACAGTCGTGAGTGACCACGCCACCTGAGATGACTCCTGGCTTTAGCAGGATTGCAGTACCTACATAATACAAGTTCTTGAGCGAACTGCAACATGAACTCAACTGTCCGCATGCACCTGTTACTGATATTTCAATTATGGTGCCATTCGTTACCCTTTCCAATAGTCGCAACAGACTAATCTCGTAATCTTCCGAATATGAGTAGCGAGCGAGACAAGGCAGAAACCACATACCCCTCAAACCCGGATTTTTGTCATCGGGACGAATCGTATCAATTTTGACGTGTTTCCCACTCAGAATTGAGAGAACAAGTCTATGTCGTAGGTGCTGATAGCCACTAAATTGAAGAACATTCATATTGCGGCAAGTATACTGTAAAGTGATAGTTACAATGATCCAAATGAAGGGCTTGTCCAAATCACACTCCAGGAGAAGTGAAGTCAGGGTGTGAAGGCCAGTTACCAAGCTTGGCAGGATCCCCGCCGATTCGCACCCACCGAGAATGAGATGGTGTGGGGCCATCAAGAATGAAGAGCGGGCGGTGAGACGCCAGCGTGGGGAGAAACCGCGATAATGCATGTGAATTCAGGGAAAATAGTCCTAGCGCCCATGGTGTTTCCGTGGGTACTGGACGAGGCTAAAGGCACCATGTTACGTTCTTAGCCGTAGGTTTTCATGCAGATATATACATACCACTGATGAGTGAAACCTTCATATGGGTAGTGGTTCCCTGGTAGAGTTTAACGTCGGTAATGGCATACTTCCCATTATATCCCCAATCAGCGCCAGAGATGTTGAACTCAGGTGGGCGGTAGCCTTGATTGAGGTAAGGAGGAATATAGACCTAGTAGAGAACAGAAATTAGCTAGCTTAGCAAGTGTAGACGTGATGTAATAAAGAAAGATGAGAAGCTCTAACTCGATGCGAAGCTCTTCGGGAAATTTCGCGTCCTTAACGTCCCAGTTTGGATTGGGATCTGAGCCTGAAATCAAAACGCGACCATCAGGAAGTAGCGTAGCCTCGGAGTGGTAGAGGCGGGCGACAATGGTGGTGTTAAGTCTGGAGATGCGTCTTCCCAGTGGCTGCTCCGGATCATATAAGAGGGCCTCAAGGTTAGGATCAGTTGCGAGGTTGAAGCCAGCAACACCCTGATGAGCTCCATTCACGATTAAATATGTACCATCAGGCAACCCAACCATGCAAGGCATGACACGTCTCGAGGGCTATATACCATCATAAGCAAACGAGCTTGAGCAGCGCAACTTTGAGATCTAACCATGCGCTCCAACACTCATGTGGGGTGGGCAGCTTCGGGAGCAATAGTGACGCAGTTATCTACGGCCTCGCCAGCACCCTATGTTGAACCACCGCAAATCAACACTTTGAGAGGGTCGGTGTAGGGAGCTCTCTGGGGTAATAACATTGCCGTGCCTGAAAAGAGGATGTCAGCTTTCGAACCCAGAGTCCATCAAAGTATAGCTTACATAATGCAAGATAAATAAATTCTTTAGCTTGGGATATGCTGTTCAACTTGGAACACCATGAATAGCGCAGATTCACAGAACACAGACTGGCCGGGTCGTTACTTTCATATAGACCAAGTTTTAGATAAACCAGGTCCTCGCACCGATCCTGCATTTTTGGCTGGCGAAGGCGTGCGCACCTCTGATCCACACTTTTTTGCTCGGGTTGCTCAACGAGGCTTGTTAGGTTAAAGATTTTCTACGAAATCAAGCAAAAATTCTCGTAATTGGCGCTGGTGGTCTTGGCTGTGAAATTCTAGCCAACCTCGCTCTCACAGGCTTCAAAGACATCCATGTAATTGACATGGACACCATCGATATCAGTAACCTCAATCGGCAGTTCCTATTCCGGTAGTAATGCCTCCATTGCCGTATTCCGTCCCATATTCTAAAAAAGACGTTTTGAAAGGCCAAAAGATGTAGGAAAATCAAAAGCTATAGTGGCTGCGGAATTCATCATGAACCGTGTACCGGGTGCAAAGGTTACTCCGTGAGTACACCTCTTCTTTGGCTTCTTACATCAATAGATTAAATATGTTTTATCTTAGTTACTTCGGCAAGATTCAAGATAAAGACGACGACTATTACATGCAGTTTAATCTCGTCATCTGTGGCTTAGATTCTGTAGAAGCTCGACGGTGGATAAATGCAACCCTTGTGAATCTCGTTGATGGCGAAAATCCTGAGAGTTTGAAACCCTTTATAGATGGAGGGACCGAAGGTTTTTCTGAAATTGGTGAAATTAGCCTCACTTTTTGAAAAACCTATGGTTAGGATTCAAGGGACAAGCCCGTGTTATCCTTCCTACCATCACATCATGTTACGAGTGCTCTCTTGATATGCTCAACAAGCCGACTGCCTTTCCAATATGTACAATTGCCAATACTCCACGACTTCCTGAACACTGCATCGAGTGGGCTTCTGTCCTGGAATGGCCTCGTGTCAAAGGAGGTTAGTGTCCCTCTAGTGTTGAATAGTATCACTCGGTATGAACGATCATTTTGCAGATCTAAAACTAGATACCGATGATCCCGAACATATCGGATTCTTGTACTCAGTCGCTTCTTCCCGTGCAAAAGAGTTCAATATAGAAGGTGTAACGTGGTCTTTGACACAAGGCGTCGTGAAGAATATAATCCCAGCGATAGCTTCTACCAACGCCATCATTGCAGGTATTCACTGCTCGCTCTGATCTTCCAATCTTTCTAATACACTCTCAGCTGCATGTTGCAACGAAGCTTTCAAGATAGCGACGAGCTCTGCCGCGTACCTCAACAATTATTTTATGCTTATCGGAACTGAAGGCATATATTCCTACACTTTTGAGCACGAGAAACGAGAAGACTGTCCCGTCTGTGGCGGCGATTCCCTCGACCTCCCTATCAGTTCCGAGCTCACGGTTGAAGAGCTTATTGAACTGCTAACGGAAAAACAAGACGTGTAGGCCTCTGGGTTTTATTGTCACCCATACGACTTGCTGATGTGTTTACGCTGTCTTACGCAGTCAAATCAAGAAACCCTCCCTATCAACTCCGACTTCACAAATCTATTTCCAGGCCCCTCCTCAACTCGAGGAAGCGACGCGCCCGAATTTGTCGAAGAAGGTCTCCGAGCTGGTGCCTCTAGGTGGAGAGGTCACGGTTACTGCAACATCACTTCCGTTCAGTCTCTCTTTACGCATTACGTACACCTGAGCAAGCACGGAGCTGTTTGAGGAGCATCAGCCATTACACCGATAAATGACTCTTGCTGTGTCGGAGTACTGCTTCGTGCACCAAAAAAATGCAAAAAGGGTATATTACAATGTAGTCATCGATATATAATACAGACATTGCCAAAGTCCCCATCTCCAGTGCCTCCACCAATAACTACTAGCCATTGTTCAAGGGTTGACCACCCGACTTCAAATCGCACCGCCAACTCATCGGCGTGATGTTCTCCGTTCAGCAACGTCAGCAACTCAGGTGGGTACGGCCGGGCACCACAGTCTGCGACTTGTCCTGTATTCTGGGTCCAAGACAACTGCTGGCGCAACCCGCTGGGGTTCGAAGTCGGAAGGGCTGTTTTTGGCGGCACAGGAGAAGGCGGGGGATTGACAGGTGTAATTAAGGACTGCCTTCGAGATTCGGTACGTCTGGGTAAATGGGCGTCCTGGATGGTCGCTGTGGTCGGTGTCGTTGGGCCTTCGTCCTTCTGTTGAATGTGGATCCATGAGGTGCGGGGACTCCCGACAAGAAGTCCGCTGGCAGACTTCTGACTGTCATTGCGACTCCGCAGCTGTTCCAAAACCTTTTCCGCAGCACTTGCTCTTCTTGCACGATGCGTAGCAGAAATCGGGGCAATTGTAACCGTTGCGGCAGAGGGGTGTGATGCGATGTGACCGTGGTCGTCAGAAGCACCGTGGTTGCTGTGGTTGAGGTCGGGACTTGCGCTAGACCTCGAGCGGCCGCGGAAGACGGCGGGGGGTTGACCAGTCAGTAGGGCTGACGAATGGTCAGCATTAGGAGGAGAGGGAGTATAAGGGCTTATTCGCGTAGGAGCTCCGCCGGTGAGGCTGTCGCCCCGGTTTCGTTGAAGTGTGGATGTAGAAGGCGCTGGTTGAGAGTCATGAGGCATCATGATGGTTTGGGAGGGGTGCGGCAGAGGGAAAACAGGATATCTATGAACCCGCCGTAAGAAGCCCTAAAGTATATGTAAGTCACTTAAGAGAATGCTTGAATGCTGTGCCACCTTAATCACTCCAAAGCTCGTGAAACGACGGGCGTCAATCCCCAATTGATGTATATTGTGCTCGTCCATCCATTCCGAGACTGTCTTTTCCGGCTTGAGTCTGGAGTAGAGGCGCAGGAGCCTTGGCCAATCAGGTATGGAGTGTCCTAAGAATTAATCACAGTGAGTGATTTTGAAAGCATAGCATTGCTCCACAAACCAGGTCTGGTTACATAAGGACCACATTCCTCGTATACATGCGGTTCATTTGCCAACCACTGTATACTACTGGCGAGAGTATACATGTTTGAATACTGGAATATGTCGATCGTCATGATGACTTGAAAGAATCTGAGCTCTATCAGGGGAGACAGGATGATATAGATGTAAATCTTACAACAGATGTGAGATAGCTTCTCGGGCAAGAGTAATGTCGCAGTCTGCTAGGTGTGCTATTCGGCTGACATGGTTTGTTCCATCGATAAATTCGCAAACCTGCGATAGAATTAGCTATATCCACATAATGTTAATGAAAAATCCTCGCCTTAATCATAGTAAGGTCCCAGTTGGCTTCCATTCTCTTTGTGATGTTGATAAGCGCGATGGGGACCATCCAATCCTTCACTGGGGGTGGGTTGGGGTAAAATGGGATTATTTTCAGTTCTATAGAGTTGAAACGGTCGATAGTTATAGACGTTTCCGAGTATGAATTCAAATCCTCGTAGAGTTGTTCAAGGATAGCATGTATTGCTGGAGACGTTTCTGGATTGTACAAGAACCCAGACTCTTTCTACGAACCTGTTAGCTCTGGAAATGATGGATGGCGTAAACGCGCACTTCACACGAGGTCAGAACGCGACTGACTTTCCGAACTATAGGCTCATAGCAACTGAGGTCGGCTGAACGATCGAATACAAAGCAGAAATTATATCGGAAATAGTTTCGCTCATAGTTTCCCCGAAGCTCGACTGGAAAGCCAATCACACGACAATTTTTCAACGAAAAGGTAACAAGACGCCCACAAAGCTGGCTTGGTGGAATGATATATTTTGAAACGTCGTCAAAGTGAAAGAGAACATTGGCCGAGGGGGAGGAGCGCACTGAGCGATCGCGCTGATATTCAACTGGTGAAGTGGGAGACAAGGAGCTATCTGGCGCAAGAATGAGTCCCTCTGGAACCTGATAAACGATTTTTGGGCCCTGATAAACGTCAAAAACAGAGTAGAACACAGACTGGATACGAGGAAGGAAAGAGTCTGAGCTCATTTCTAAATGACACAGAATATCGACTGTGCTTACGCGACCGTGTTGTATGCCTTCGTCAGTCACCGACTACCCTTTATTACCGTGCCGTGTTCCCAGACACTCATGCCACACCCACACAACAAACTCTCAGAGACGCCGAGACCCTTGTCTGGCTCAAGGACTACTTCCAGCTGAACATTGACCTAGCTGCTCTCTATATCGAATGGTCAACGCGTGACCCTGTCTTTGCAAGGATGGAGTCAAGGTTTCAAGGAATCAGGATATTGAGGCAAGATCCTTGGGAGAATCTTATATCGTACGTGCCAGAGCCGCATTCTGCGCTTCTTTACCACTCTTCTTCTTAGGTTCATTTGCTCCTCTAACAATAATATCACCCGGATAACAAAGATGGTCAAGTCGCTATGTACCCAATATTCTCCTCCTTTACTCTCTTTCCCTGGAGAAAATATCAAATATCACCCCTTTCCTCCTCCGTCGGTTCTTGCTGAACCGGGTGTGTCAGCAACCCTTCGTTCTCTGGGATTCGGCTATAGAGCGGACTTCATTCAGCGGACGGCGAAGATGCTTATCGATTCTTGTGCAAAACTGCCTGCGTCCAATCTGTCCGTTGCTGAAGCCGGGGATGTATGGCTGAAAAGTTTAAGGAACCGCACGACCGCTGAGGCAAGAGAGGAACTCCTCAAGTTTGTGGGTGTGGGAAGAAAGGTCGCAGATTGTGTTCTTTTGATGAGCTTAGACAAGGTAATTGCGTTCTCCTTGGTTAACCTTGAAACTCAAGAAACGGTTATAGAGAGAAGTTGTTCCTGTGGACACTCACGTTCAACAAATCGCTGCCAAATATTATGGGCTGAAAGTCGCTTCGACAACTAACAGAAAAACAAATATGACCCCAAAGATTTATGATGATATAAACACAAAATTGTGTGGCGTGTGGGGCGAATATGCTGGATGGGCACATTCGGTACACATAGTTTTTACTTCTCCGAGACAAAGTTCCAAACTCGTTCCTTCAACAGGTTCTGTTTACTGCAGACTTGAAGACTTTCGCATCGCATAATCTACATGCAACAACGCCATCTACTTTACCATCCAAGCCATCCTTGATGGCGGCAGAAAACGTCCTTCCGACTCCGCCGATAACACCTTCACCCTCACCGTCGAAAAGACTACGCGATGACAGGTTTGAGGAAGCTTCCTTGAAAGGACCGACTTTCGAGCTTCCTGCCACGCTAGCGGAACGCGTCAAGCGTCGACGTCGCGACGGTCATGGTCGCGTCTCGTAAAAAGTATGATCACCATCACGTGAATGACGCAAGCGTTTGCACTACACTACACCAGCTTCTTGTAATCAAGCAAAGGCATTAGAACGCTTAGCTTCAGATTGACATTATGAAATATTAATCCTTTGTCATCTGCTGGCACTCTTCCTCTTCACAAGAAATAATCTAGAATCTTCTACAATCCACAAGGCTGCACGTATGCTTTCAAAAGCTGACTGCCGCCATCTCCAGCATTCTGGGAATTTCTAGGACTAGTTTAGTATCTATACCCTCGCAGTATATAAAGAGGTCAGTAGCTCGCGTCTCTTACAATCAAAGTTCAAAGCTAGTTATTGAAGCGAAAGAACTCACAACCAAACTACTCCTCAGTCGTAATGTCGCAATCTGTCTTCTTTTACGAACCCTTCTATGAACTCGACCGCGTTTTTGATGCCTTCACGTCACCATTCTTCAATGGTGGACAAGGGCGTCGTGCACTAGAGAACGAGAATGGCGCCATCCGGGCTATCAAGCCAAGGTATGTTCGTTTCGTCCCGCTTCAGCTCAGCGTCGAACTTACACGATCGCAGGATGGACCTCCGCGAGGATGTTGCAAACAACAAAGTGACTGCTACCCTTGAGCTTCCCGGTTTAAAGAAGGAAGACGTCAATATCGACCTCTCAGGGGGGCGCATTACAATCTCTGCAGAGAATAAATCATCTGATGAATACGAGAAAAATGGATATGCCATTCGGGAACGACGTTTCGGCAAGATGTCTCGAACGCTGCAGCTTCCGCAAGGCGTTAAAGAGGAAGACATCCAGGCGTCTATGGTTGATGGCGTACTGACTGTGACCTTCCCCAAGACGGCTGCTGAGATGGCGCCAAAGAAGATTACTGTTGCTTGAAGTGTATCGTTTATTGATAGTTAACAGCTTAGTTTTTTTTTTGCGTAGTGTAATTACTTTATTGCTCTTGGAGTGTGACTGGGACTATACAATAGGAAACTCGTGATCGATCATAATTCAAGGGTAAATCGAGGATCATAACCTATTTTTTCCTCCCTTTGCGACCAGCCGCAGGCGCTAGAGTCTTTTTTGTTGCGGCGTTCGTCATCATCGGTTGACATACTGAGCAATACCATTTTTCTGGAGCAGGTTGCTTCATGCCTACACACGACAAGTGGAACTGTAAAGACATTATTGAGCTGGGTAAGGAACACGACGAGAGAAGGACCACGTACCCATTCAAAGGGACAACGCCCTTCGTTATCGCATGCAATCATCTATTACCGATAAATAACTTGGACAAGGCCATGTTATGAGCAATAAAACTTACATCGCCATAGCTTTGCTTCTGACAGAAACAGTACAATCTTTCGTCTTCACCTTCAGCATCCTCGCCGTCGGCATCCTCATCCCCGTCATCAACGTCAGTGTCATTCCGTGCAGTAGTCTGTCTGGATAGACGGGATGCAGTACGTTGGTGAGAGTTGGTGGTCGTCATTCCTGAGGGTGATGCCGAGCGGTTCTTGGTAGGAGTGAGTTTGATAGAAGATGCTGCAAGGCGGCGTTCTAGTCATATAAAAGGTTGGCACAAGATAAAAGTCTTTATCAATAACGCACTCTTCTGAGAGGGAAGGGATGATGCAGAGCTAACGGAGACGGTGGTACTGGGCAGGGATGCAGGAAGAGTAGGAGTTGATGTTAGTGCATTTCGTATGCTATCGCTGATCTGGCCGGCAGGGCTTGCAGCAGAAATGCTGCTGATTCCTGGTACCATATTGAGTCATGTACTGTTATAGTTATAGTTCTATGCAATGTATTTCTATCATGTTCTAATCTTGAGAATCTAAGTACGGCTAACAGGTGTCAACAATAATTTAACGGTGTATCGCCGCCTGCAGTGCTGCTTGCTCTTGGTTTGACTTGTGATCGCTACCATCATGACTTCCTCCCAGAAGCAAAAGGAAAAGGAAAAAGAGTCTGTGCCATCAGATCATGAGGAGGAGGAAGAAGGCTCCGCGTCCGATGTTGAAGTAATCGAATCTGGGACCTTACCCTCGTCGTCTTCACAAAAAAAGAAGAAAAAAAAGAGATCCAAAGTCGCCAAAGCCTTGGATTCTCTACGTGGCAAGTCTGAGATTCCTCAAGAGCTAGTCGATCGCGTCTTGGACACTGTTAAGGCTGAGGGCACTGCGGAGGCCACTCCCGAAAATGTGAGGGAAGCCTTGGAACAGCTCAAAATCATGGAAGTCGCTAAAGGGAAAGTTGGTATTGGGGGAATAAACAAGAAGGATATGGGTGAGCATAAGGTATACTTTTCCTGAGTATGGCGGCATACGATATAAAGTTCACAAGATTAATTAGTTCTGGGCGACACAACCAGTGCCACAGCCTGGTACGCTATTTGACCATCATTTCAAGACCTTCGAAGCCATTTTTTTTACCCTTTTTTATTTTAAAAGGTGAGGGTCCACCCATTGATGATGGTTACATCGAGCCGTCAAGGCCGCGGGAGGAAGTTCGTCAAGAGCCATATCCTTTGCCTAAAGATTTCGAGTGGTCAGCTCTAGATATCACTGATCCTAAGCAGGTTAGTCTATGTAGCAGACTTCGTGCACAAGGTTTATTAACCATTTAAATCTGATATTCTGGTGTTGCAGAACAAGGAAGTGTATGACCTTCTCTCGTTAAACTATGTCGAGGACGACGAAGCCTCTTTCAGATTTCAATACAGCGCAGAGTTCTTGCAATGGTGATTGCATATAATCTTCTTTACGCGTGAATATCTGGACGTATCCTTTGAGATAGGGCATTGAAACCTCCGGGGTACCACAAGGAGTGGCATGTTGGCGTACGCGTCTCATCGAACAAGAAGCTGGTGGCGTTTATCTCTGGTGTACCTGTGAATATGCGCGTGCGCGGCCAGTAGGCGTTTTTTTCTTTCTTTCGGGTGACCTTGTAGTAATCAATCGTCTCAGCATGTTTCCAGCCGCAGAAATAAACTACCTATGTGTACATAAGAAGCTACGGTCGAAGCGTTTAGCCCCTGTACTGATCAAGGAAGTGACGCGCCAAGTCCACCTTCAGGGTACTTTCCAAGCAATCTACACTGCAGGCGTGGTCATCCCCACTCCTGTAGCTGTATGCCGGTAGGTGCCTCAAGTTTCACTCCTTGCATTTGATTTATTCCGACCCTATTGCACAGATATTACCATCGTTTGATTAATATTCCAAAATTGGTCGACGTCCGGTTTTGCTTTGTTCCTCGCAGCATGACACTCGCACGGATGATACGCGTCAACAAAGTGGCTAGCTCAACCACGATATCTGGCCTACGACAAATGGAGGATAGGGATGTATTTCAAGTTGCCGACCTGTTTACGCGTTATATGAAGCGGTTTGATATGGCTCCTATATTTAGTGTCGATGAAGTGAGACACCAGTTCGTGAGTGGGATTGGAACAGGTGCTGTGGGCGATGGTGGGCCTGGTAGGAGGGTGGGACAAGTGACTTGGACTTTTGTGGTCGAGGTTATCAATTTGCCTATGTTCCATTGCAACCACTAAATGATTTGCGTTTTAACAGGATCCAGATACGCATAAAGTCACAGACTTCTTTTCTTTCTACAGCCTGCCATCGACAGTGATTAATAATACCAAGCATCCCAACCTCGAAGCAGCGTACCTGTTCTACTATGCAAGCGAAACTGCCTTCATTGAAGGTGCAGAAGCAAGCGGTCAGCTCAAGAATCGATTGGAAGCTTTGATTGGGGACGCTATCATAGTTGCCAGCGAGGCCAAATTTGACGTGTTCAATGCGTTGACGCTAATGGACAATGTGTCCATCTTGGACGATCTTAAGGTATGAGAGATTTCGTGCCTTCGTTTGATATGTACCTCACTACCTTAGTTCGGCGTTGGCGATGGCATCTTGAATTTTTACCTTTACAATTGGAGGACTACGCTTCTAGCCGGCATGAAGTCGGAAGGTGGCGTAGCTGCAGGAAAGGGTGTTGGTGTAGTCATGCTTTAGCGGCGAGAGAGAGCCATCTTCGACACCACATTGTGCACTCCTGGATAGGCACTGTTCCAGCTACGATACTCTTTTCTGCTTTAATCATCTTGGTTTCTAATAGGCAAGGAGTCAAGGCGGGGCTCCGTCTAACAGATGGTAAGTAATGTACAACATCTTGATCTTGGATAATACAGTATGCGATGCTTGCCGCGACATTAGTCACTATCAATCATAATAACGTCATCATCCTCCACCCCCCAATCCGGTGACGGAGTCCTTTCCACTGCCTTGCCTTTCTTGTCTTTTATGCCACTTCTTTGTGGGAGCACTGGAGCTCGCGCGCCTCCTACGCCTAGTGGACCTTGTTCACGCGATGTGTTTCGGGAACCAAGCGTCTGACCTGTGCCGGCCCAGGATGCTGATGTGCTATTTGGCGGGGCGTTCTCCTTTTCTTTTCCTTTGGAAGAGGATGGCGTCTGAGACTGTATGCCACGACCGCTGAGTGTATTACCGTGACCTGAGAAAGCCGAGATCTCCTGGTATTGAGATCAAGTCAGTTCTTGGGTGAGGTTAGAGCGTGAGAAGGTATACCTTTGCTGGAGACTCTGGAGAATTTTGAGTAGAAGTTTCTGGCGGGCTATAGGGTGCTACATTGAAACCAAAGAATAGCTGACCAGGAGGAAGGTTTAGAGCAGCGGGTACTTTCTGGTCGGATTCGAAAGAGCTGTTCGAGACAACTTTTCGTTGACTATCGAGCCAACATGATTCCTAGCATGTAGCTCGAAGCGATGAGTGACTTACTCTGTTCGGAAGATCTTACTTCCCTCTGCTATTTCCTCTGCTTTGCGGTGGCTGATTCCTTTCCCTTTTGTTTTCCTTCCGTTCAATGTCTCCCCCTTGCCTTTGAAACTTTCCCATGCGTCACCACCTTTGCTAACTGCTGTGGATCCCGAATTGTTACCCAGAAATCCGCCACCCAACGAAGACCCTGGTCTCGATGAGCCAGGTGAAGAAGAGTTGACGTCAATTTTAAGTTTTGATGCCATAGTAGCTGGTGGTGGCGTTTTTGGACGCTCTGGCTCTTTATAACCAACAGGCGCTGCGAAGTCAACCTCCAGGTCTGTATCAAGAACACTGATTCCCTCGCCTCCCGGTACTGTTTCCATTACAAGAAGACCAAATATAATCGAGTTGTAAGAAATTTCGATGATGTCGCCTTGCGTCAGAGCAGAAAAATTGCGAAGAGCTTGTTCAAGCCTATGGTACGGTCACTATTACAGCTCAATGCATGTAAATTCCTTTCAGATGCTTACACAGCTTTATGGTCAGATATTTCCAAGAAGTGCACAGATTGTGCTTGGAGTTTAACAAGTTTACCCTTTGGTAACTCTGCGCCTGTAATCCGAATTGGGTCACCCTCGTTAAGGCGAAGGGTTTTCATCATCCAGTAGGGCAGGTGGACGCAGCCTTCTTCGGCGATGAACTCTAGGACACCAGCATAAGTAGAGGCGGCTGGATTGGCTGGATTTCGTAGCTGAAACATCCAGGGTGATTCCAAATCAAGATTAGTCAAATTTGCCAGTGCGGAGGGTGGCATGATAACTGGCAACCTGATTTAGCGAACAAGCTGGCGATGCGGAGATGACGCGTACTCTTTCCTCCATACGAGACATTCTCCCGCTCCTTTCCCGAAAGCATTGCCACACTGTATGCCTTCATATACTCATCATAAGATCTAGGATTAGAATGCCCTATTCTAGGATTGAATCCTGTAGGGAATCCTCTGTCGATGTAGTGTGTCAGGCTAGGAGAGACATTCAGTATGATTGATTACCCCTGTGCTAGTTGTGCGAGAAAACCACCGGGCCCAGTTGGATGATTAAACTGTTCACGAGTATTTTAGACTCTGAACCGAGAACTCAACAGAAAAAACACACGAGATCCATGGGAGATGAGAGAGCTATGGTGCAGAGTTTCCAAGCTTTGAGTCACGTTGTGACATCACACAACGCCCACTTTTCTCGACGCGTCTTTCCAAAATAAAGATTTGCCGTCATCGCCATGGCCTCTTCAAACCCAACGCAAAGTCAGCAGGGCGTCACGAAAACTCTGTCCGGTGCAAATGCTGCCTTCAACGATAAGGTATCTGGCTGCACTGTGATCAGCAAGCCTGAATTTACCCATCATCTTTCAGGGGAAACCGATGGAACTACGCCTGTCTAATATGGTCGCGGCAAAAGGTATATACAATTTCGATCTGTTTCCGTAGGGTTTAACGAAATTCTTTGCTCAGCGATCAGCACTGCCGTCAGGACCTCTCTAGGTCCAAAAGGCATGGATAAGATGGTGAGTTGTGCTACATATCAACAGTTGTGAACACATCTCATATTGGTAAAGATCCAAACGTCAAAAGGCGAAGTTATTGTGACCAATGACGGTGCAACTATTCTCAAGAGCATCCAGGCGCTACATCCAGCTGCCAAAATGGCATGGTTTTCGTTTGTTTTTACCCAGCACATGCTAACCTAACATCAGCTTGTTGATCTGTCTGCTGCACAAGATATAGAGGCAGGAGATGGAACAACATCTGTCGTAGTTCTTGCTGGAAGCTTGTTGGATGCCGCGGAGAAAATGCTTCAAAAGGGGATGCATCCGACAATCATCGCTGAAGCTTTTCTCAAAGCATCAGTGAAGGCTGTTGAGTATCTAACCGAAATATCCACCCCTGTTGATTTGAACGACAATGCAAGCCTTCTACGGGCTGCCAGCACGTCTTTGAGCTCCAAAGTATCTGGGAACACTTTAATCTGTCTCGGTTTCTAGCTTATCAACACTTTTATAGATCGTCTCTCAATACACTTCAACGCTAGCACCTATTGCCGTCGCTGCCGTCACCCGCATTGTAACACCGAGTTCCTCTAATGTTGATCTCAGGGATGTTCGTATCGTGAAGAAGGTTGGTGGGACAATTGAAGATACAGAGCTTGTCGATGGTGTAGTCTTGAGGCAAAACGTTGTCACTTCAGCCGGCGGCCCGACGCGTATAGAGAAAGCCAAAATTGCCATCGTGCAATTCCAGATCAGTGCTCCAAAACCCGATGTAAGCGATGGCTGCCGTCTTCCTACCTTTTAATTTCGCCTAACTGTTCTACCAGATGGACAACACTGTCGTCATCAATGATTACCGCCAGATGGACAAAGTCATCAAAGAGGGTCGACAATACCTTCTTAACATCTGTAAAAAGATCAAGAAAGCGAACTGCAACGTACTACTTCTTCAAAAATCTATTCTTCGCGATGCCGTCGATGAGACAGCGCTCAACTTTTTGAAACGCTTGAACATCCTGGTAGTCAAGGATGTTGAACGTGACGAAATCGATTTTCTTTCCAAAAGTTTCGGTTGCAAGCCCATTGCCGACATTGAGGCATTCACGGAGGATAAACTTGGATATGCAGATCTGGTGGAAGAGGATACAAAATCTGGAGCTAAGGTGGTAAAGATAACGGGCGTCAAGAACCGAGGAAAGACGGTCTCGATCCTTGCTATGGGAAGCAATAACCTTGTGGTAGAGGAGTGTGAGCGAAGTATCCACGACGCTCTGTGTGTTGTAAGGTGTCTTGTGAAAAAACGGTATGTGTGGTTGATGGAATGACTACATTTCGAATATCTAAATTCATGATCATAGAGCGTTGATTGGTGGCGGCGGTGCTCCCGAGATCCATGTTTCACGTCTTCTCTCCCAGTATTCTCAGTCTTTGAAAGGTATGGAAGCCTACTGCTTCCAAGCTTATGCAGACGCTTTGGAGGTCATCCCGGTGACCTTGGCGGAGAACGCAGGGCTTAATCCTATCGCGATTGTCACAGAACTCCGGAATCGACACGCGCTTGGTGAACGAAATGCGGGAATCAACGTTCGCAAGGTACATGTCTTCATATGCTCAGAAGTAATTAGAGACTAATAGCTGCTTAGGGCCTGATATCAAACATCCTTGAGGAGGATGTTGTGCAACCGCTTCTAGTGTCGACGAGCGCCATTGAGCTCGCTACAGAAACCGTTTGCCTGTTGCTAAAGATCGACGACTATGTACAAACACGATAACCAATAGAGCAGAGTTTGCACGATACTGTTCCTCATACCACACCGAAGGTATCACAGTGACGGATATCTGGATTGCTTGCATGTCGTATTAGATAGATTCAGCTCGCAAGTGTGGTCCGTGTTTAAGCAAATAGGCTCTCGAGGAGCTGCTTTGTTTTGCATGGGATGTATTGTACTACATGGATGAAATATGGTTTGTCTAAGGTATGATGAATGTCAAACGGAGTGGTGGATAGCGAGGTGAATGTATTAGATATGGAAGAGACCAGACAGACCATTGTTTCATGTCACCGCTCTGGCTGTCTTGGTAGGTTGTCGATATAGTTGGCAACAAGGTCGAATAAAGTCCAGAGTAACCCATGTGTTGTGATGCTACGCACTGCGCTAACGCCGAGTCCTTGATATATTCGGGCAACGCCCTTCAGTAGAGGTTTCGGATTGTTGGGATCAGGGCCTAGATTGAAATATTTGAGGCTCAGTAGACGTAGAAATAACTTTGTTATGTTACCTCTGATGAGACGACGTAAAGTCTCGAAGACTCCTCGGTATTTGTCTCCTGCGAGGGCACGCTGTTGGACTTTTGTTTTCACACTAATCCGCAACCTTGAGAAATGCCTCAAAGCAAGATAGCTTGAATGACCTACACATCCATAGGATATATAAGAGCCCATGATGTAACCTACAATTCGTCAATCTAACATCAGGTAAAGGAAGAAAGCGGATCACACCCCGGCCAATGATCCGCAAAAGAAAGGCACAACGGACGGGTGTATAGGCAGCCAAGTGGGTGTTGACCCTTGTTCTCCTGATCTACTTCGCCCAAGAAGATACCGCATGCCGTCGTATTCGAGAAAGTATAATGCCGTTCCGGACGTATCCCGAACTATTGTATCCAGCGACGTTAAAGTGATGAACGAGATGAAAAGGCGTGATACATACGAAAATGTAGGCGAAAACCAATATAAAGCCCCGCTAAGCCATTGTTTTTGAAAATCTCGCTAACGGCTTGGAATGTACCTGGAGGTTTGACAAGGCGGATTCCTTTGCTTGCGGCTATAGTGTACTCTAGCTGCCTACGGATCTAATATGCCATGTGATTTCAACGAGTATGAACTAAATGAAAGGCTTTGAACAACCTTGACAAGTTCAAACGCTGGGCACAAATTAGGTCACCTCTGAGGTAGACTATATGGGGAACCTACGTGTGCTCGTAAAGGAGATCAGCGCTCCTGACATGGCGCCACTGAAACCGCCAGTGAGGGCAACGTCGGATAGCATTTCGCGGCAAAGGATATTATTGTTGCTGAAGTATTCTTTCGTACGAGTATATATGGTGAAGCTCGCAGCACCTGCAGCGTAGAGCGAGGTTAGACGACTCTACACATTGCGAGAGTGGAACGCGGAATACGCACGAACGAATGAAATGGTCATAAGTGGTATCCACAGCCCTCGATAGAAGCCTCTGATGCCTTCTTCACGGTAAACAAGAGCAGCCAATCTCGGAATGGTGGTTGGTGTTTTTGTAGTCTGTAGCCTAGATTTGAGAGAATCAAGCTTACATAGTGTTAAACGACAGTTGAATACAATATTTCACTGTACACAAGGGTAAAGTCACTCACGGGATAACCAGCAAAGGTAGAGATGTAGCTGGCCGAAAGGGCACATACGACAGCCTTATTGCCTATATTGTCGAAGCACCGTTGAGGGAATTAAAAAAGGATGGAAAGAGGACACCCATACGTCGGAGAGCGTCGTGTAAAGCAGCCGGGTCATACAGAGGATTAGATGTCCTTTGAATTCGCGTTGGTGAGACAGGTAGCATATGTGAAGTTGGTGTTATACCTTCTTCCATCCATAGAGCTCGGTAATTAGGCTGACCAAAGGTCCAGCCTCGTGCGCTTGCACGCCAAAGCAATGTTGAAACAGGCTTTAAGATGCAGAGCACAGAGACTAAGAAGAAAGAGAATAAAATAACTGGAACACTTGGATCCAGCAAAAAAGCACGCGTGGGTCACTTGACCTGTGATGGCCCTCGCTCTATTCGCTTCCTCGATCATACTATGTACAAAAATTATCTATATGTACCCTTTAAAATCCTCCAACTCGTTTCTTGATTGCTCTCTTCTTGTTCATCGATGGTCGACCTCCATATGCACCCGGAAGTATCTGTGTGTTTGTAATCATTTCTTGCGAAGACGCCATGTCATTGGTGGAGACTTGTGGCGGACCCGAGCCCTGAGAGTGAGCCATTAGCTTGACTTCGAGAGGTTGCGAAGGAATGATAGATGTGGCCAGTATCTTTGGGGGCCGCTTTGATTGAGACTCTAGTAGCTGGTTGGAGTTATCCAGGTCAGCATTCGGTTGGGTTGGTTGTTTAACGGTCCCGGCGTAGCAGTCGACAAACTTATAATTCTCCATATCTGCGCCAATATCCCAATCTTTCAGCAACGACCGAACCCCTATCGATGTCGTCACCTCTCTAACGTCGGCGTCGTCTCGGTAGTGCTTGTTTGGCATGGGGCGAAAAAATCCAAACTCGACTGAAGGAGGTTCACCGTCAAGCGAAAGCGATCTAGCCATATCCTCCAATCTGGATATTTTCTGAAATGGCTCTGGAAGGGGTCGACTGGAATATATATCGGACGATAACACCAGATCCAATGCCAACTGTTCACGCGCCTCCTTCTCCCACCTAACAGATTCAGCAGAACGTTTAGGGTCTTCGAGAAGATCATGCCGGCCCAAGGCATCAGCTGTATCCTGAATGTCATTTGCCAAGTTGAGACCCAAGTGTCGAAGAGTCGGATTGATATTGCAATGCCACACAGCGCCTTGCGCAATCGATCCCGGAGACAAACGACCTTGGGCAACTGCTCGATACCCGCTGTGAGAGTTAACTGTGCTCTCAGATAGAAAGTTGGATCTTGATGGTTTGTCCGGTTCGTCTCCTGCCCTAAAGACTACATCGAAGCTAGGTATGGCATTTTGTTAGCAATAGAAGGAATGATCCTTGAAACACGAGTTACGTAGTCAATATATGTTGCACAGGAGTCTCAGCCTCCTGCCAGAATGTCGAGATTGCTTCAAGACAGCTGTCAGTGGCATCTATATCCTCTTTTTCGTCCCCCTCTAGATACTCCGTGAACATACCTGAAAACAAATGACATCAGTCTTTACGAATAAACAAAAACAAGTCTTACGATCGAATGCAGGACTGAAGTCCATCTCTACAAAAGTCTGGTCATCGTACGGAATCTGAGTTCCCCTAAGGGACTTATTCTTCAGCCCTTCAGCCTCTTTCAGCCATGATACTTCAAACGCAGAAGCTCCTGCACCAGACAAGCTAAAATCAACATGGGAAATACTCCCTTGCTCATTTAGTTGGACCAGACTAAAGGTATTAGAGCCAGGAGAATCACTGAGAAACGCCTGCCCAAGATGTATGCCACTCGCTAGGTGACCTGGAAAAAAGCAATATGGTGCAACGTTGGCGTAGAGGAGTTCTGTTCCTGAACGAGAAACGTCGTACACTGTCATCATAGTGTTATTCCGAGAAGAAAGTAGGGTTAAAGCTTCTTTGTCATATTCAGCAGACGATTATGGTGGGAAATTTTGCCACAAACCAGGAGATGTAGGGCTTGTATGCGTCCGTAGAGAGCGATCGTACTGCCTGCCATGTCTATAGCCTAGTAGAGGGTTTCGAGGGAATCGAGTGTCGACCCAGAGGATATCACTAGTGGAGCACAACTTTACTATGTGGTTATTATCCTCGTCCTCGACGCCAGTGAAGGCTTCACCGCGTTCTAGAAGCAAGAGCCTTTGTGATTTGTTAGTCTGGACATACACAGTTATGTCTTGTGGATACAAAACAGATTGGAGATGGAGCACACCCGAAGGTCGAACTGCCTCAAGGTATCCTTCGAGACTAGAAAGCAATTCATATTATCTGCACCTCTGGATAACCGCCAGAAGGAATCCGAACTGTTTACATCTTCACCGGAGGGATGGATCACACGCCTACCAAAAAAATAATAATTGAATCACGCGTCTAAAGCTTTTAGAGGCAGTGCCATACATATCTTTCTTACCGCCGAAGAGAGTGCACTGGTACATCGAGCCTAGGTCGTTCACAACTAGAAGTTCCAGCGGTGCTGTTGACAAAGAAATGTCAACGAGAGCACGGCCAGCTACGTCCGCATACGAGATGACAGCGACTTCATTCAGAGCTAGTGCTTCTCTGGTGGAGACCTCGAGCAGAGATGTGCCTCCATAAGTACGAACAGCTAGATAGGGGCCTAAAGAGCTGCAATGAGCTACCTGCATGAGGATATGGGCTGGCAGACCTACTGTATGGTCCATTACTTGGAGCCGGCGGAGTCGCTATTTGTCGTATAGGTGTGTCGAATTTGTATGCAGGCCGCGAAGAAGGCTCAAAATGGAAGCGACGATCGGACAGGCGAAATATTGACAGATCTGACAGCTCCAAGGTGAAACAAATATTGCAGAGAGTCCAAGAACGAGGTCCTACTGAGCTCTCGAAATAATTCACCCATCGGAAACACCAATCCGGATCCATCGCTAGTGACAATAGACTCCAGTAAGTTTCCCGTGTATGGGTCGAATGTCATGAGCTTCCGATTGATTTGCTCATTTTGGATGAGCTCTTTTTTGATAAGCTCAACTGGAATATCTACATCCGGGTGTATCGTGCGGAGGAAGTTGGTCTGGAGTCCTGGTAGTAAGCAGCAGATGTTTCATATCTGTCGTAGGAGCGTACCCCCCGTTCGACGCTCTGTAGGACAGTCTTTTTGATAGGGCGGTCAGTTGCAGGACGCGTCGCGGGTAAGATGGTTGTGCTCTCTCCCATGCGTAATTTTGGACCTTGTAAAATATGAATAAGACTGTTCCAATCTTACGAGGAGCCAGAAGTTATGACCCTGAGTTTCGTTTTTGGTCAGAAAAGTCCACTCCAGGACGCCGTTCTTTTCTACCAAGGTTGCTGCGTTTGAACCTGGGTATAACTTAAAATAACTTTGGATGCCATTCCCTTGAGTTGCCTTGCTCCCTTTGTTCTTTGTAGCTTGACCCGTGGATTGAAATCGGTCATCGATTGGCCAGGAGTTCATTCCATTTGTGCAGTATGGTGAAAGTGATGAATCAATTTGAAGTCCGCCAACTCAACCGTGTGATCACTCGTCAAATTCAGTAATTCCGCTAGCACGACATGTTCAGGCTGTTCGCTCTCCAACGCCTTCCAGGGGGAATTTGTCATGTCAGAAGCATTCATACCACAGAGATTGCCAATGCTACTTTAGCAGCTGGCTCATCAGCCCCTACGACATCGACAGAGTCTCCTGTACCAGTCAAATGGACACCGAACTCAATACGAACAGGGTTAATTGCGCGTAAACGAGGAATGGTGGCAATGTGGAATGATCAAGGCGTACGTTTCCCGGTGACAGTTCTTCAGGTGCGTGTTCCCCCTTCTTACATTTCGTAGTGTTTCCGTCGACCCGCTGAGACTGTGCTATAGTTGGAAAATTGTCAAGTTACTGCGAATATTCGCACTGTTCGACGAAATCACACCGAATATCATGCTGTACAGGTCGCTGCATCTGACAGACCCCCTAAAACTGCTACAAAGCAGATGTTAGGCCATTTTAGAAAAGCTAAAGTTCCGCCAAAACGAATTGTGAAAGAATTTCCCGTTACACCTGATGCACATGTCCCCATTGGTGAGGCACAGTCTATACATACATCTGATAGGCTCTTAAAAATATGCACTGTTTTGTAGGAACGACACTGTCCGCGATTCACTTCGTTCCCGGTCAGTTCGTAGACGTCATATCGAAATCGTATGTTTGCTTCTCCCTAAACTTTCGTGCTTCGGCTTATACGAACCCAGCATAGGAAAAGGAACCCAAGGTGTTATGAAAAGATGGGGATTTCATGGTGGTAGTGCCAGCCATGGTAATTCCAAAGCTCATCGTTCCGCTGGGTCTGTTGGAGGCACTCAAGTACGGCTCTGGTTTTTTCGATCTGAAGCCCATATGGATAACACAACTTGTAGGACCCAGGACGCGTGTGGCCTGGTAAGAAGATGGCGGGCCGTATGGGTAACGTGCGTGTCACGACACAAAATCTTGCGGTTATTCGTGTAGACTCGTCACTTGATCTCATTTTCGTTCGCGGGCACGTCCCTGGTGTCGACGACGCTCACGTTATGATTCGAGATGCCAAAAAAAAGCTAGTTGCGCTTGGGAGCCACAATCAGTCGAAGGGCTTATATGAAAAAGTACTTCCAAAGGGAGTGGACGACCTTCCTTTCCCTGCTGGCACATCAGAACTTGCTCAGAGACTACCACCTATTATTGAGGCTCCATCTTATAGGACCAGTCCGTTTACACCTCGAGAATAAATTTCTACGTAATGTGGTAGAGTAATATGATGTGCAATTAAAAACTTTGCACACACCGACTGTATGCTTACTACTTAGTGATCACTTGAGGTTGACCGTCATGAACGACTGACATTCCAGGTCGAAATGACTCATTGACGTGGTACATCGATATTGAAGCAGTGGACTTCGTGCTCAGTCATGTCACGATCTACAATTGCCAACTCTAACCCTGACCGACGGGGAGTCAACAGTCTGCTGCACGCACTGAGGTTAGTTGACCATTCGTCGTTATTGACTTCAGATATCAACGATTTGTATCATCTCAGAGGGGAGCAGTTCCGCCACTCTCAAAATCTCCAACGATCTCGCGCTCATGTATCTGGCACCATCTCCCTCAATTCACCCACTCTTCCAATAGATTTTGGCGGCCCAGATTACACCCTTTCAGAGCGATCATCTTCCAAAGGTAATAGCTCCCATCAGAGTGCGTATAAGAAATGCTCAGGCCCAGAGCCTCCGAAAAGCTGGACACTAACCTCAAGAGAAGTTGTTGAAGATACCCCTGCCTGGCGAACGCGCGCCTTGTCCGTCGTACTGTTAGAACCGCCATTGGTAACGCCGCTTACAACATTATGTCTTCTTGCGCTTGCTACGCTCCCCGCGCAGGATTTTAACGACATTATTCCATATATATCCCCTCACCTACGACGTGATCTTATCCGCCATGCTGCTGTGCACTCTCCACTCCCAATCGCAAAACTGTCACTCGGATGGCGCTGATCAATATCTCAAATCCCATCCCAATCCACAGGCTACCAGGAACATGCCCGTTGCTCGTAGTGTTGGATCTCTCGTACAATACTTGGCTAAGCTCAGGCGCGGAAGGTGTAGATAAAATATTGGAAAGAGTGGAATGGAGTCGTTGGAGTCGTTTGCGTGTTATAGGGCTACGAGGATGTTGTGTATCTAGTGGGATAATTGAAATACTGAACAAGGGTAGATGGGATGACGTGGAGGTTGTACAATAAACAGATTACACCCTGGATGGACCAAGGAGAGCAGAACCCAAGATTAGTCGAACGAGACAGTAGAAAGCAGAAGAGAGCGGTAGGGTAGGATATATGTTACGCTGATAATTAATGTGGAAAATGTAAGGAAAGCTGTTATATCTTTGTATCGAGGAAACATTCAAGATCAAGTGGTGGTACAACCTGACCCAAACTGAGGTGTGAGAACGTGGTGGCAATTTAGCGAGACGCTGCTAACCTCTGATTCTTTCTGGGACGCAGGCGCAGTCGGAGGCGGCGTAGGAGGCATTACGGCTCCAGGACGAGTCTTGACACCAAACTGATTTGCAAAAGACCATACTGTCATTGCGTATCGTGTCAACAACTCCAAAGATGATACCGGCGGTAAGCCAGCTCGATCTAGAATGAAGTCAGCGTCTGCTTTCATTAAAGTGGGTAATTTCATTACACAGAACTGCGCTATTAATTTGGTCCGCCACAGCTTCCCGTCGTTCCCAACTAAGATACTTGGAGATTGAGCACTGCTCCGGTGTCTTATATGCGAGAAGGCCGCCAACATTTTTGAGCTCCCTTGTGTACAGCTCCCTGTCAGCCGCGTTTGGAAGCGTATTCGCTAAAGCAAGGAGCTTTGGAGCTTTGGCAAGCAGAATCATCTGTCGCTCGGAGGGAATAGGTGTCTGGTCGTTAAGATTCGGAGTGGCATTTGACTCTTCATGGGCTGATATGGGTATTGATTCTTGGGTAGCTTTTGGCCTGGGATACGGAAGGGGGATTGTGCGGCATGCTTCAATAAAGGCAAGAATGCGGAGGTTGAGGGTTAAATGTGCGGGATCAACGGAGGTTGGCGCAATGTAAGGAATGGCATCGGCAATGCGTGCTTTATCTGTCGGGGGTTGAGGGGTTGAGGTAGCGGGTGCCGAGAGAACTGTAGGAAAATGCTCTTCGAGGAGAGTGATTGCCTCATCCACTTTTCCGGAAAGAATCTGACGACGAAGTTCTTTGGTGCTTTGGGTTAGCCATGAAGATAGTTCAATCTCGAGGTGAGAAATGGCATACGTTCCCGTAGCTCGATTTGCTTTATATCCTTCTCTGGAAGATCAGGAATAACATCAACAATGCTGCCAAAATCTGCCTGAATCTCGTCTCCGTCCGCATCAAGATGCCTCACAGTGCTGTCTCGAGCAAAAGCCTTGGCAGTCTTTGAGTAGCATTGATGGCAAAGGTAGTCCAATACAAGTGTTCTCTATCTCCGATCGACTGTTAGAAATGGACGATGCGGTAAGTTTTAATTAATGCATACAAGTTCATACGGAGTGAAATTAGCAAGCTGAGTGCTTGGCTGAGGTCCCAGGCGAATTGCGTCGAGCGAAGACATGGACAGCTGGATACTCGGCACGCAATTAATTACGCTAATTACTTTTATCAATATTTACTTCTATTTATGCTAGTGGCAGTGCTGCTTCCTATTTAGGCGCCGGCTCGTGAACGACCTCGGATAATCTCCGCAGGCTCGGACAAGCGCCTCGCAGCCGGCTCTCCCGTTAAAAGGCTCCTCTCTTCCTCTTCTAGCCTGGCACTATGCAACATGCTTGATCTTCGATGGCGCGGACGATAGATGAAGGACTGAGAGACGATTGTTATATCAAAAAGAAGCGTGCCAGCACTACCAAGGAGATACCTGATTGTATCATCAGTCATAAAGACAGAAGGAAATAAGGAGAGACCGACGGAATGCTTTCATTGATAAAAGCGGATGCTTGTGGTGGAGGTAGTCGCATGTTAGGCGATGACAGAATAGATGACACATAAAAAACGTTTCCCAGAAATGCAAAAACGAAAAGGTACATGGATAATCCCTAAAATCGGTAATTATTAAATTTCTCCAGGCCTGGAATGAGAGATGCAAACCTCAACGGATTTTCGGACATACTGCGAGGACGTTAGGGGCTAATCGAAAGCTGGGTGTGAGAACGCAAGTACACATACATTTTTCCAAATTTGCGGTAGTCGCGAGGTCAGGTACAAAATCGTACACAGCCAAGCAAATATACGGCCAATAATGCGTTCGTTGGTGATACCGCTTATGATAGAGTCGTAAAAAGATAGAATAGACGACGCCTCTCCATCATATAACACTGTAGGATCTGATGTGTCAAATGCCCTAATTCCCAGCACCTTCCCCACATTGGAAGCGGAATGCGAGTAAAAAGCATATCGGACATTTGTAAGTGTACCAATTCCAAACAGCGCCCAGGCACTAAGGAAAAGTATGCTTGCACCATTTCGACTCGCCCTCGAGTTGCGCCGAGTAGGAGTGATTGCATCTGCCTCTGATTCCGTACCGTCTTCCGCGTCTCGATCCGGTGGATGTGAAGAATCTGTTGACGATAGCGGGTAAGTACTAGAGTGTAGTGGAGTCGGAAGGGCTGCTGGCATAACGCCGAGACTACCGCTCCGTCTACGACGCTCTATACTCCAGGAGACTTGTTTTTTTCTGGCTTCGTGGCCTGCTTCTGAGTGAACGCTACCTGCAAGAGCTGCGAGGGCTGTTTCATCCACATCGTTCTGCTCAGTCTGATCTTGTGAGCTGCTATGCAGCTGATCAGTGCTACTACGAGCATGCCGCCTTCGTCGGTGGTCGGCTTGTTCATCATGATGAGCTGCAAGAGCAGCGGTGGCGGCGACGTTTGCGGCAACAGCAGAGAGGGTACGATAGCGGACGACGCCTCTGTCAATAGAAACTCGAGGAGTCCTTGAGGCTGAATGTGGTGGGAAAACGTGACCGAACGGCGGAGTGGGTTTGGTGTTATCCGAATAGTAGAAGTATTGAGCGACTAGGGTACAGTCAACGCAGACAAAGTAAGTTGCGAGATATGTCTGAGATTGAACCCAAGAATGAGAAACGAGAAAGTTGATACAAGCAAAAACGCACCTGGAAGGGTAGCTGATGGGTTAAGATGCAACCGACAAGGTTAGAGAAATCGCCTGTCAGCTTGGGATGAACGGCATAAAAGGCGCAAATTGAATGCACATGGAATTACCGAGAAGCCAGTTGGCTAAGAATGGGAACGAAAGTCCCTCGCAAGACCGGCGGCGCCAATTTTCTAAAACCTGTCTAGTTTGGTTTAAGAAGGGTTGTTGATGACAGCGGCTTGGGGCTGAACTGGCAACTTACGGAAACTGGGCCCCCAGCCAACAGCCAATAGATATGAAACCAAGAAACTCGCTCAGATTGGGCATTGCTGGCGTATAGACGCGAAACAAGGAGGAGGATGAGACCTATCGAGGAAAGGGAAGATAAGGGTCGCTAAACTCGGTTTCGTTGACCTGACATGTCGGGGACATGACCACAAAAGGGTGCTGATATGAAAACTTGGTTTATAATGCTTATCAGCTTTACTGCAGTAATTCCCTGCAGCAACGCAACACTCGCATAAACCCATATATTATTCAAAGGTGTCTATAATGCTTAGACACATAAACACGGATCTTGTCAACTGGATGAGCGGACCAGTAGGAGCATGACAGCTGCCCCTGTGATAACGGAACCACATCTTTCCCACAATCCTTTTGTGACATTCATGCCTCCGCGTTCCAGTCAGAAACGAGCCGCAACCTCTAATGCCGAAGCTTCTTCTTCGAAACACGAAACCAAGAAAACTCGCTTTGTTGAACCCGAAGATGATCCTGCACGATTTGCCGAGGAAGTAGATTCTGCACTTGAAACTCCCTCACACCATCGTCGCGGAGTCAAAACTGAAGGCTACGAGTCCGATTCTAGTGACGACGGCGAAAGCGTGGTGAAAAGTAGAAAGAAAAATACTGCAGAGGACGACGAAGATGACGACATGTTCGCTATGGCAGACAAGGAGAGCAAGGAGCCAGAAGAAGCAAGTGGAAAGAAGAAGGAAGAGTATTTACGACTAGGTGATATCGAGGGACAGGAATTCAGGAACTCAGGTTCAGAAGATGAATCAGAGGACGAACCAGAAGATGAAGATGACGCTGAGCGACGGAAGAAGGCTGGAATGGGTTACGAGTTATCATCTTTCAATATGCGTGATGAGATGGAAGAAGGTAAATTCACGGAAGATGGGAATTATGTGCGTACATTCGACCCGCACGGCGTGCACGATCGGTGGATGGAGGGATTAGGAGAGAAGGAGATTAAGCTTGCCAGACGACAGAAGCGTCAACACGAAAAGGAGCAAGAGGAGAAGATGCGAGCGGAAGAGAAGGAACTCAACGAGAGCGGAGGGAAGGGTGGCCTGGAGAAAGAGATGTTACCTATGCTCAAGAAGGGAGAAACTGTACTGGAAGCTTTACAGCGACTGGGAAACCAAGCAAAGAGAAGGCACGAGCGTAAAACGTAAGTCTTCATTGATCATTCCCCAGAGGACATACCGTCTAACACGCCCCATAAGTGCAAAGGACAACGCGACCGAATCAGATAGCATGAACGTAGATAAACCCAATCGCGAACCTAACGAAATCGAGAAAATCACCCATCTTGCTTCTAATATAATGGCCTTGGGGGAAACGGACATCTATTCAAAAACATATGAAGAACTTGTACGAGCGGTCCGCTCAGCGGGAATCGTTGATGCTTCATGGCAACCCCTTTCGGCTGACGTGCTATACGAATACAAGTGGGACGTCCCTGACAACACCCAGTCAGGAGATATCTTTGGGCCATTCGGAGAAGAAGAGATGAAGGCCTGGATGAAAGCTTTATATTTTGGACCTTCGGGAGAGAAGGTCAAGGTTCGGCGCGTAGGAGGCGAGTGGGGCACTTGGGATGATCTCATCCAGTAGTTCTTGATTATGGATCTACATACTACTATGACTGAAGACAGCTTATACTGCTTCTGTCCGGCTATGTGTGCCCAAGCGTGCATCGCGTCCGATACACCTTGTATCCAGCATCACGCGATTTCAGAGAACGACGAGACATGGGACACGAGAGGGCTCTAATGGCTAATGTACTGAAATACGAACGAGACCTCTCCTAAACCAACCTCAGCACGTAAAAGGTCGTCGTGATTATTCGCTAGTTCCGAGTTCGTGAAATGGTTCCACCTGGTTTTACAGATAAGTGCTCCATTTCCCTCGAGCATACATGGATAAATGCACATACGTGCTTGCATCACCATATAGTAGAGCGGGTGCCTTCGCTATTTGTTTCCCGTCTCTGCATCGCTTACACTTGAACGTTTCATGAGTTTCGCACAATGTCTTCTCGTTGAACAAAAATAGCTGCCGCAGCGCGTCAAGTGAGAAGTGTCGCTCGGCGTCTTCCTTTTCATCTACTACCGCCGAAGAAAGCGCCTGTTTGTTGGCTTGTCGTTGGAATATTTTCTCTTCAATTGTCCCAGTTGAGATGAAACGGTAGACAAAGCCTATAATCAATTAGTATGTCCAGAACCGTGTTTGGGTCCCATTGCTTACATTCCTTCTTCTGGCCGTCGCGCCATACACGCGCAAGAGCTTGTTGATCTGCAGCTGGATTCCAATCTAAGATAGAAGTCAGTCAAGAGCATGCTTACATTCCAATTGCCATCTGACCTGGGTCAAATAAAATTAGGCGGTTTGCGCCAATAAGATTAATTCCACATCCTCCAGCTTTGCTGCTCAGTAGAAAAACGAACTCCTTTCCCTCCGGGTTGTTGAATTGATCAACCAGCTTTTGCCTCTTGGTTATGGTCATTGTCCCATCTAACCGGAAAAATCCATACCTGCCAACCATAGGTAAGCTGCACGAAATGGTTTAATTACGAACAGTGGTACTTCTTTGCTCGACAGAGCTTTTCAAAGAGGTCTAGAGTTTGAGTATAGTTGCTGATCAGCACTATCTTATCACTGGTGTACGTCTTAATATGATGTAGGAATCTAGATCGTTGTTCAAAAGGGTTCGCGCTGCGATGCAGGAGGCACGTACCGCTCGAGAACCAAAAACTTTCCACTCCAGCCGCATTGAACCATTTGGCTTCTTCCCTTCTCCCTATTCGACGCACCAGCTCCTGCAAAGCCTTCTGGAATCAAATGTTCGGATCCTCGAAGATCGCTTGGGAGGTTGAGAAGTTCTGGATGATTACAAAGCTTCTTTAAGATGTTGATAGCTTTCAGCGGCTGAGAATCAGCTCCTCGTAACAATGCTCTAATTTCCGGAGATGAAATGAATAGCCGGTACAAAGAGAGTTGGAATTCTGAGAGGCCGCAAAAGACAACTTGCTCATACTTGACAGGAACTGAGGAGACGGGAATTAAAAAAAAAGGAGAGGCAGATAACTACAAACGCACGGTATTTTGAGAGAAGATCGTTCGTTCTGCGGATAATGAATTTAGTGACAAGTCCCCCTAGTTCTTTCAATTTTTCTTCGGACAGGGCTTTAACCGCATCGCTCGCTTCCGCATCTCTGCCTCGAATGATGGCATTCTCGTAGTTCTTGCGGAAATCGTTCTTGGAGCCCAAAAAATTAGGATTGGCGAAGCTCAGGAGTGAAAAGTATTCTGAAAGATCGTTCTATCGAGTCCTAAACAGAAGGATAGAGGGAGGAAGATCTGGGACGACTCACCTGAATGGGCGTGCCAGTCAAGATGACACGCCGCTTGACGTTCAGTGCATTCAATGCTTGGTATGTCAGTGATTCTAAGAAACTGTACATCAGGAAAACGTGACATTTCCAGATAGTCAGACATGATGTTACCTGAATTTTTGAGCCTGTGCCCCTCGTCACAAAGAAGCAAACCAATGTTGCAGTTGGCAAGGTGAGCTCCTAGTGTCCGAAGAGTTTCGTACGACACGATCATCACTTCAGGAATAGCTAGTTAATGGGCCGCAGGCAAAGGTGGAAATAAATACCTGGTTGTGTGACGTTTCTTCCTTGAGCGGCCACCCATCGTGCAACCTTTTCTAACAACTCTCCTTTGCCACCTTTACCATCGACTGCTAAAACTGATATAGCATCTTTTCCTAACCACTTGACTAAATTACATGGCGGGTTAGTATAAGACCCACAAATAGAAATACCTAGTAGGCTAACCAAGTTCATTCGCCCAGTTCTTCACTAAGCTAGAGGGACATGCAATGATGCATTTCTCTATGGCGGGTTTTCCCGCATGTGGAGATTGCTTCAGAAGCGTCCACAACAAGGCTATACACTGAAGGGTCTTTCCGAGACCCATCTCGTCGGCCATGATGCAGCCGTATTGATTTTCTACGAGCATGCCCGTAGCGCATTTATACAAAAACTTAATCACATTAACGGAGGGCAACATTTTAGAGCATAAAGCTCACCTTGACACCTTCCACTTGGTGCGGACGAAGGACTTTGGTAAGTCGGGGATCGATGACAACAGGCACCTTGTCCGACTTATGTTGATCTTCTTTGCCTTCTCCCAGCAAAGCCCTCAAACTTTTGTGGGGATTGAACATGCCTGCTGTCTTCGCCCTTGCTTCCTCTTCAGCTTTTAACTTGGCTTCGGCCTTCTCCCGCTCCCGCCTCTCCTCGTCAGTTTCTCGATCGTCGATGGTCGGGTCGTAGAGCACAATCGCATGATCTTCCATAGGGTCGTGTAGTGGCCGTGGTATTAATTTGGCCTTGGGGCGAATCCCAAGAGATAAGTTTGTGGGAATAAGAGGAACAATATTGCCATCTTTACTCGTCATCACAGGCATTGAAAATCTGCGAACGACTTGTTGGAATGGCTTTGGTTTATAGACGGGGTAAACCTTGATGGCAGCTAGAAGATCTTCCTCGGTCTGATAGTTTTCATCACGACCACCTTTCTTCTTCTTTCGAGCTACTTCAGCATCGGAATCAGAGTCATCCCCTGTTTGCAGCCCCGCATAGGAAACACGCCTCCGTTTACGAGGCTGAGCGCGTTCAATAGAGACCTTGGGGGTTGGAGCTTTAAATGGTTTGTTAACCCGTGTACTTTCCTGCAGGCGGTCGACAATCTTGCCATCGTTCGTTGTCGGTGCCCGCCGCAGCATCGAGTCAAGTCCAAGCCGAACGAGGATGACGTGACAAGAAAGCATGACTGTGACCGATCGTGATTACAACAAATAACTGTATACAAAGCGCTAGGCTAAAGCTGAGTCTGCGGTCCATTGCCATCTCCGGCCATCAGCATCCAGTGCAGCTTCTGCATACGCCGAGTAGTTTTCAATGGTAACCCTTGATAATAAGGATCGAGTGCTTCGTTGTCGAGGTTATGGTCAAGTTCAGCCAGACACATACGCAATATCCACTTACGACTGAGAAGTTGTTGATTCCGAGTTGTTCTGAGCATGCGATCCATAACCCCTTCAATGCTGTTAATAGGAGGTTCGGTGAAGATAAATTACGAGACGTACAATGGACCAAAAATGGTAGATTGTTTCCATGTAGAATTTAACGTACCAAGAGCCGCTGTTGATGCTCCTGACGGAAACAATTTATCCTTTGCAAGTTCAAGGCCGCTGATGGGCATATGAGTAGAAAGAACTATCAAATGTCTGACTCAAACCTTTGCTGAGAAGCGGTTAGAGCCTCCTCCGGTTGGAGCTCAGTTGCTAGTGCTGTTCTAGATTCTCCGGGGCTATTAGACTCCATATTCGGTGTTTTATTCACGGTCACTGGCGCGTCATCTTCAAAATCAGAAAGTACATCGTTATCCTTGGTAGTTCCAGCCAATTGAAGCAATTCTTCCGCAGTCGGCGGTACCTGAACAAGGCACGAGACATCTTCACCCGGAGCGTTGTCGTCACCCCAGAGGGAGCCGTGTGGACTCGAGTCGCCTTCATACTGGTCTTCTCTTGTGTCATTGCTGCGCTCTTTTTTTCCTTTCACATACCTCCCCTTCACTGTCTTTAACTCGCCTTTTTCAAACGTCAGCAACGAACTGACATTGTTTTTAAGCAGTCCAGAGGAAGACCGTCCTGGACCAGGTCTCGCTCTTGATGTGGACCTGGTGCCACCCAGCGAATCAATGGGCACGGTCTGGGGTGTTGTAACATGTGCGGAGATACTCCCACGCAAACGGGCCTTTACTGGTTCACCTTTTTCTAACTCAGCCAGGCTCTGTTCATCTACCATCTTCACTCTAGGATTTGCAGCTTTGACCCTATGAAAAGGTACGTCTGCTTTTTGGTTCCGTCCGGCGAGATTGACCAATGGATCCGAAATGTCCGCTGATTGTAAATGTTTTGGCACCTGTTTTGTATGTGTCGCTGCATATCCAGGAGGCGTCGAGTCGTGAGTCTCATGACCTGTCGTTGGTGAGCCGAGATCGACCATCATAGCATTTTCGACCGTCGAGCGAATGTCACCCGTATACTCAACTAATTCTTCGTCAGAAGCGGGGATAACCTCGTCAATCGAAGGGGCACGAGCTTTTTTCTTGGACAACTTCGTCGAGGTACTGAGTTGGGGTGCAATTTGGCTTGTTGTTTGCACTGGTGATAGGGGACGTGGTTTTTTCGTTGGAGATATTTCCGAGAGGCGACTAATTTCCCGAACTCTCTTATGAGGCCTTTCATTGTCAGGATTTTCGACCCTGGCTATGTTGGAGGTCGGTTTGTTGTTGCTCGTAGAAGGAACCGGTTCTAATGCTTGGCTTGGCTTGGGATTTACTATCGATTGAGTCGCTGATATGTCACCCGCTGAGGGCTTTCGTTTAATACCACGACCTACGAGGAATATATCAATATCGAGGAAACATAAAGAAAGAGCGAACGCCGACGTGGAGGGCCTGTTGGGACAAAGTCTTCCCCGACGCTGAACAAACTCATGTCGCGATAATCTCTGCCTCCCGCATTGGCTCGCTCCCAAAATCGTTCAATTATATGCTCAGAATCAACAAAGGACTCTGCGGGCTCCCAGCTAGGCCAGATGTCCGTGTGATGTTAGGCGACGAAAGAATGAATGTGGCGACCTACGTATCGTCTTCAGGCTTATATCCTTTCCACTAGCGCATCCAGAAAGAGCAATCTGAAATGGTTCCCAAGTGCTGGCCGTTTCACTTGCAACGTGAGATGTCTCAAGCAATAACGTATAAAATAATGGTGACCTCCCTCAAATGAGACTCTATCTCTTTCTTCTACGATATGGCAGAAAAAAATTCTCAGAATGCCTATAGAGAACAACCTAGCTACTCCAATTTCCAGCAACCAACTATGCAACAACCTCAGTATCAGCCACCTCCTGTAAGTTTTACCGCTCGCCCATCCAAAAAGTCCCAACATTCGTTATATTAGAATCCGGTTTATCTATCTCCCTGTGCAAATGGACACCATAGGAGCAGCACTCAATTTGGTTTATGCGGCGTTCTTGCCGCAATTGTGAGTACAGTAATGTTCAGCCAAACGCCCTGTTCTGAAACATTACCTAGTTCTGCTTTCCTTGCGGCCTGATCTGCCTGTGGTAAGATGCCTGTAAAACTCCCTTAGTACTTAGATTCATTCTCGTTCAACAACAGCCTGGATACAGAAAGGGTTTGCTCCAGTTGCGGGGTCAGATTGTGAACGTTTTCTCCGCCCCTTTCTCGAACTCACATCCATTCCTTGAACACATGTCTCGGAGACCTGCTTTGACCGCTAAAAGTATCAGGTTGGCTACCAAGCAGGCGATAGCATTGTTTGTAGATTTCATAGTATTTACAATAGATACATGTGGCGATTATGTAGGTGTGAGTAGATGTATGTGAAGTACAAGCTTTTGATGCATTTAACACGTTTTAGGCGTCCTGTGATTCATAAATTTGCTGATCCCAGTCTGGCAGAGATAATAGTCGGGAAGCGATCAAACAATCCTTCACCCATGACCAGTGCGCAGTCCTTCCATTCCCCAAATGAGAGCCATAATGGTGATCCTCTTTAATGACTACGAAGTCATACGATGAGACGGGTGCGGAAGTATATTTTACGTCGGTAACAGCCTCTACACGGTCTGAACCCATAGCCAGGATTATGCGAGTGACTGCATTACGTGCGTCTTGAGCAAATTTTTCCTGAGTAGTAGGCTACAGCACATGACATTAATATTTGGCGACTCGCCGTAATAAGTCCATACCTTTTTGCCTTTCGGTGCCGGTACCATCTCAGCGCCAACACACAGAATTGATTTTCCCTTGAATAATTTACAAGGTACTCGGTTGCCCATGATGTCATCCAACTGATGGATACTGTTTCCCCAGTCGACGTCCACTTGTTGGGATGCACGAGCCTCCAAAGCTTCGGAATGTCCTTGAGGTAGCATATAAGCCAACCAGTCTTTTTCTTCTCCCTATAAATGTGTAATTATCAAGACCTCCGGGTAATAAAGAGAACAACGTACAGCATCAACCGAGTCATTGAGCCAAGATGAAGACAGACAGGGTACACCCAGGGCCAAAGCAATCAAAAACTTGGGCTTCAGGCAAGAGTCATCTGCTACGAGGAATACTCGCTCGATGTCTCGACCCCCTATCCATTTAGCTTCGCTCTTGTCAATCGCCCACCGATTATTCGAGTGGGAATGCTTGCCCTCCATTCGTATAACATCAGACCAGTCGTTGATGATCGTGCCGCCATTATTCGTGATGGCAGACATGACCCCGTCCTTGTCTTTCTCCGGGTTCCCGTTTGGTGAAATAGTGACGATGAAGGCCGTTTTGTCGAACATACTGCTGTTAAGACCTCGTGCAGAGGGACCGCTAAGCATAGATAACTTAGAGGGTGTCGGGCTCGGTTTGACACGCTCCGGTCCAACAACAGTTATGACAGTATCAGGGGCCATTGTACGATCCTTCCAGGCGTAGCTGATGGTCCTACTGGCGATCTTGATAGCTTCAAGGGGTATTTCCGTGATGCCAGTGTCAATGCGAACGCTAACTAGATCTGATGATGCAAATTTACTAACATCAACGACTTTGACCCCGCGCGTAAGTTTGGGTACAAGAACGTCGTCGCCAACCCGAAGGTCGAGAATGCGCATCTGATCAATATTAATAACGCTTTCTGTCTGATCATCAAAATGAACAGTGTAGCGCGAACCACCCATGTGCGAATAAACAGTGCCAGGATAATAATGGCCATCTTGCTTCCATAGCGCAAAGACACGACTAGCACCCCGCCCCCCGATGTTGCTGATCGGAGCTGCCGAGCGTAGCCGTTTAGCCTGTCTCGTAGATGGAGTTGTAGAAGGCACTTTAGCCGTCTTGTTCGACGTCCTCGTGTCTGCTTTGTTTGCTCTTGCGGGCGGATTGTTACGCTTCCGCTTCCTAAACGACGGGCCTGCAATGTCTGTATTGTTATACTCGTCGTCCGCTGGTTCAGTGTCATCGTTTTCATCGGCTGCTGGAATGCTGGCCTCATCGTCCAGCGGCGAAAGAGACGATTCAGTGTCCACCGTGGCGTGTCTGCGGGTCCTCGAGACCGGAGCAGCTACATTTTTGTTTGGCTTTGAGGGTACCCGCTTAGTGGTCGCCTTCCCTTCAGCCTTTGGGAGAACGTTATGGGCAGGTAGACGTTTGATTTCTGACATCTTTCCGAGATCTTGCTCTGGAAGCGAAGACGGGACTTCTTCATTTGTCCAGGCCTTGCCAATATTCTGCTTTTTGACTGGGCGGGATGCTAGTGCACGAGTTGGGGGGACGTCAGGCTTAGGGGCAGATTTCGACCGTTGGTCCTAGATATAGATATGTTAACAAGTTTATAAATCAAATAGGAGCGCCAGATACCATAGAAGGATTAAGGGCGTGGTTGATATGTTGCCCTTTACCGGAGCCCTTCCCTTCCCCTTTTGTAACGACCTGACGCGCGGTGGACTTCCAGTTGGGATTGGAACGGATAGCAGCGAGAGGAACCTCTTCCTCCTCCTCCTCCTCCTCTTCCTCTTCCACTGGAAGTGGATGCTTGCCTAAAACTGTATTACTGGACTTTTCCCTCACCACACTTACAGGCATCGATCCTTCTTTTCCTTGCCGAGAATGAGACTGCCTTAGAGTTTTACCCGGGCTCTGGTTCGTGATGCCTTTGGCATTTGGCGTAGTGCCAGCTCGTAACGGTTCGGAGTCTGGGATGATGTCATGGTTACTTGCGTCTATTTCCCGACTTTCAGGTTTGCGAGGATGAATAGCTGGTATTGGTTTCGTCCCATCATGTGACGCATTCGTCTGGTGCCCTGTGCTGGTTTTGTTGCCTTCCTTGGATGCAGAAGTATTTAGAGCAGAATGATCTCGAGCAGGGAACTGGCGCCTGGGAGGCACCCAAGTTTCTGGCTCAAAGGATGGCTGGGTTTCTTCCATGGTTACCCCTGTGCTCCCATCTGTTTGAGAGGGAGTTTGAAGATAATGCTGCACCTCTGGCAGCCCTGGCGGTTCTACTGGGTTATCAAGATGTCGCTGGTATCGATGCCTCTTTCTAGGATCGACCATGCTGAGTAAATTATTGGAGCCAGCTGCACTGTTGGGAATAGGAACAGGCATATCAAAAGGGTGTACTGAGTTGGCATCTAAGCCATCATCGTCCACTTGCGTTGATGGTTGAGTAGCTTCGAGAGTTGGGGGTAGGCGATCATCATCATGGTCACCAAAATTGCTATAGATGTTGGACGACGGAGCATCGCTTAAGCACTCGTCCGTGGTTGAGCCATGTGGTACATCGAGATCCGATTGTTGGTTGACCGGTTCAGATCGACTCCCCAAAAGCTCAGACTGGTTTGGCGGTTGTGATTG
Source organism: Calocybe cyanea (assembly GCA_018851305.1). Lineage (NCBI taxonomy): Eukaryota > Fungi > Basidiomycota > Agaricomycetes > Agaricales > Lyophyllaceae > Calocybe > Calocybe cyanea. The sequence continues at coordinate 196,017 of JABCKL010016733.1, forward strand.
CTGGGACTGCGAACTACCAGAGACCGAGGGAGTTGCAGCAACTAGAACAAGGCCTTCGTGTGGTGAAGAAGAGCGCCGAGATCGGCCAGATGCGTGATATTTTGGTCCTTTGCCTTGTTTGGTGCTCGTGGCTCCCTGTCTTCCAGCAAAAACGACGTCCGGCAACTCCGAAAGAGGAACGTTGAACTGCTTTGTGGTAGCCAAAAACTGTTGTTCTGGGTCGTCGTCAACCATACCGAAAGAGTCTTGTGATGATGCAGGCAACTCCGAATGCTTCATGGACATGGCGGAAGGATACGTTGTCGACCGCGTCGGCTGCCGATGCGTAGAGCTAGTATGAAGATTAGATTTTCCTCGAGGAGATTGAAAAGAAACTGCTTTTGTGCCCTTAACCTTTAGAGGATGAATGATAATAATGAGTAAGGTATAATGAAAGATTAACAAATGAACGTCCTACCTTAATCAAGTCTGAAGTAGGGTTAGGACGAGGAGCGTTAGATTGTTTTTGTGGAGATTCCCCTCGCCCCCTCCGCATATCAATGTTTTCCTTTTGTGACCCTTGATTTCCTTGTTCCGCATGCTGCGTTTGTGTCTGGGCAAGACCTTGAAAGTCGTAACTTGGTAGAGAGCGGGAGACGGGCAACGGAGAAGAATCTGGGAGTTCTTTGTCGAAGCTTTCGTCGCCAGCTCCTCGTGTGTTGCTCGTTCTCCAACTATCCGTATCCAGCATGCCATGTAAGATTTGTGTAGCCTGGGTTTCGTCCTCCGAGTCGCTATAATGAAATCAGCCCGAATCATTGCCAGTACGTTAAGTGCCCATCAACGCACCTGTTATTTTGTGCAATGTTCATTTCAGTAATCAACGCGTCCTTCTCGCGTTTTATCACTCCAGAATGCGGTGCAATAGAAGTTCAAGATGCAAATAGATGAGTACCGTGCTAGATGCTAATATATTTGCTAAATTGCCTGGATAAAAAGGATAAGAGCCATGAATATCCTCCTGTATCCGCACACCTAATCAAAGATAGGCTGACCACTATATCTTTCCAAAGAAACACTTTATCGTTCAACACCAAAGCAACAAAGAATATTTCATCTGTACAGAAAGCACGTAGAACAGCTGTTAAGTAGATTGCAGAAAAAGAATGTGGGGCAAAGACGCGGATGCTATTAGGTAAAATACGCGTGACAGGTCGTGTCTTTGATACAAGCAACAACAAACATAGCTCTCTTTACTTTACAGTGCTGTATAATAAACCACTCCATTGTGGCCACGCAGGTCGTTGACCACGCTCAAGTCATTCTTTGTACCATATGCCGCCCACGAGTAAATTAAGTCGGTCCTCTCGGAACTCCTCAAGCCATAAGTTTGTCTATGGTCACCCGACTGAACACGAAGTCATCAAGAGTAAAACCTCACACCGCTTTGTGCGCATCCGCCACAAGCCCAAATCTATTCCGACAAAAACCCATCCTCTAAATCAGGCTACTCGAATCTCTACATCCCAAGTGGCAGAACCTCTCGACCGCAAGCACAAATTATTAGAAAAGAATGGACATTTCAACGGTGAAATAACCACTGTTCCAAATCCTATTCCGGATACAGGTTTTCGGCCTCCTCCAACTTCGATCTCGCTTGGTCCTTCTGTGCATGTGATTCCACTGAATAAAACAGGCTTTCCTTCCCCGACTTCCACAGCTACACCTCTTGGCCCCGTTACATTCCATCAAGGACCCCCACCAGTTACTATTACCAGTTCAAGTCCGTCTTATGAGGATTCGAATTCTTCAGCAACAATGTCCAGCGCAGCAGAGGCACATTCGCGCAAACTGCCTGTTCCATTGATTGTTTTATTTGCAGTGGGCTCGGGAATCATCCTTATTGGTATCTTTATGTTATTCAGGTGCTATTCTCGCCCTTCTCACCGGCCCCGGCCAAAGCCCTCGCTTCCTATTCTTGATGACCCTTTTTCAGATGATAAGGGTTTCTCTACAGACGACTCTCCCATTTTTGGCGGTAATGAGAGGACTTCCAATGGTGGCATATGGTCTTGGTCTCAGTATCCGCAGCCTGAAATTATTGTGACCAAGCCAGACGACATCGTCAAAGCGAACCCTACCCTGAGAGATAACAACGGCTATGGTGCAACAGCTCACTCTCCTCGGGTTCTTCAGGGGAACAATACTCATAATGGTCATCGGCAAAGTCAAAGTCTACCAGTTACTGCACATAGAGGGTCACAGCACCAAACATCACTACAACAAGTCCAAGGAGCTTTGTCACGAGCTGCTAACAGGATATCGGTTGCCTCTGCATCTCTTTACCCCTCCTCTCCAAGAAAAAGTCTAAACGGAATTGGACTGGCCATTAGTCACTCACCTGTGACAGCGTACACGGCCGATGGCTCCAAAGTCTTGACGCGGGCTAATCCCAAAGCTGCTCTGAACCGAAGTCGCTTCACTGTGGAGATAGAAGCGGAAGCGGAAAAGGATTTAAATATAAGAAATACTCTGTACTCTGAAGGATCTTCTTATGCGATCTCGGACGTAGGCTCCCCGTCGTTCCTGCCCTACGCGTCCCACTCTGCACCCCTGCCCACGCGTGGGGGCCGCAGCAGGATACAGTCATCTTATTTTGCGTCTGGTCTATACCCCCGATCGTCAAATGCTCCCTTTGACGCTGTTAACAAGTCTGCGAACTCTGGCCCTCAGCATCAGACTATACCTAAATCGGAGCCATCCACAAAAAAGGATACGCGCGCACTTTCAGACGCCCTCGGGCTGTCATCTCCAGCCCCGAATCTCTCTATGCCTTCCCCGCAACCAACGCTATACCCAGATGACTCTCTGAGCGTGGTCGGTGTGAAGCAATCAGCTAAGTTGAGGCAAAGTTACATTAAAAGAACCTTTGATAAAGATAAGGATGATCCTACATCGCCAGTCATTTCCACTGCTATGGACGCGAGTGCTGCTGTTGGCAGTCTGATGCTCATGAATGCAAAGGGCAATACAGCCAAGGTCGACTTTCTTCCTACCAAATCTATGCCGATTCCAAAGACGGCGTTGAACAAACCGATGGCGAAAGAGACAGGGGACGTGAATTCGGGATCAACCCTCAAAAGGAGTATGTCGAGGAGCGATGACAAACCACCTTCCATTCCACTGCCAGCGCCGCTACCATCTCTGGCTCAGATGGCACTCGAGCATGCGAGTCCCCAGGCGTATGCGGATTATAGAAGTCCGACATATAGTATATATGGACTGTATGGAGGCGATAGAAAGAGTGGAGTTTGATGGTATGAATTCGGTACATATACTATATGCTGTGTACATAGTCATTCCTAATCAAACTAATATGCCATGTTGAATGGATCTAGGTCAAACCCAGAACATTTGAGCAAGTTGCCAGAACAAATTTGGCTCAGGGGGATTTGACTGTTTCGACTGTCAAGCAGTTGCTCGGGCGGCTGCGTTGTACAGTAGTTGACGTTTACTAAATACGTCAGGAGACTGTTACAGTATTCTTATCGGCTGTGTTAGGTGCTAGACCAGGTAAGTTAATAGTCTACCGAGAGTGTGGCGGTGAGTCCTGCGAAAATTGCAGCAAGCGGGCGATGGTCTCCATGCGCAGTCGCGCCAAGCCAAGCAACTATCGGTTAAACTATAATATCTTTTTTAGTCGCACATTCTTCGTCTTCCCCTTCCCTTCGTCCAGTCCTTAGGGCTCTCATTGTTCACCATCTGGTTATGGCTCAATATCCTCATCCTCAACTTCATCTAAAATCAATTAACGACCATGACGAAGAAATGGGCGACTCCAACGAATTCACGAACTCTGTCCCCTCAATATGGGGCGTCCCTCTAAAACATATATCGTTAGTTTACTTCCGTTTCATTTTGAGTCCATCTCAAGGTTGTTTTCTAGCCTTATCACTCTAGCTATCCAAAACTCCGCGTTGACGCTTATCATGCATCATTCGCGCGTCTCCACGCCCCCTTCCCAAGCCTATTCAGCAGCCACCGCTGTCCTCATGAATGAAGTTCTAAAAGGACTAATTTCGTTTTTCATCGCCGGTTCTCGTGTAGACCACCCCTCTGATGGATTCCAGGCAGCTGGTATGCCTTGGTCTCTGAGGGCGAGACGATGGGCCTTCAAACTCGGCAAGTTGAGTAAGGAGATTTTTAGTCCTGATTGCTGGAAGCTCTCTATACCCGCAATCTTATATGGTCAGCACTTTTTATATACGTCTTTACCCTTTTTCAAGCAGTTCATTGCGTAACAGTCATCCAAAATAATCTACAATACGTCGCAGCCTCTAACTTAGATGCAGCCACCTTCCAAGTAACCTATCAGATGAAGATCCTCACCACTGCGGGCTTCTCCGTTCTTATGCTTAGGAGGAAACTTTCATCTATCCAATGGCTCGCATTACTCTCCCTAGCTATTGGCGTCGGTATCGTTCAGATCCAGGCTGGTGACGCCCGCGGCATACAAACACCCGTTGACGTCCACGCCATGAACAGGCTCAAAGGCTTTTTCGCCGTCGCCGCTGCATGCTTCACTTCCGGCCTCGCAGGCGTCTACTTTGAGATGGTCCTTAAAAATTCGCAGGCAGACCTGTGGGTGCGCAACGTCCAACTCTCCCTTTTCTCCCTTCTTCCCGCCCTCGCTCCCATCATCTTTTCCCACCGCAATCTGGGCCCCGATGCAGACGGCTGGCACACCGCGCTGTTCCGCAATTTCGGTCTTTGGGCCTGGGCGACCGTGTGCGTGCAGGTTGTCGGCGGTTTGGTTACCGCTCTTGTCATCAAATACTCGGATAACATCCTCAAGGGTTTCGCGACGAGCCTCAGCATCGTGATATCCTTCCTCGCGTCCGTTGTACTCTTCGATTTCAAAATGTCCGTCACGTTCATCCTGGGCTCTTCCATTGTACTTGTCGCGACATGGTTGTTCAATCAGCCATCGAAGCGCATTGGGATGCTTTCGAACGATTCATTCGTACGGAACTCATCACGCAATGACGCGCATCGTGGGGATGTCAAGAGTCCCGTACCTCGCCCCTTCGCGTTCATGGGACGGACGACCTCGACGAGTTCGTCAACAAGCTCGCTCAGCTCTCTCACTACTATAGTCGTTACACCGCCCCAATACGATGCTGGAAGTGAAAAGGCGCAGTATGTCCGGTAGGACATGTTCTAAAATTGTTGGGGATCTCATACTTTCGTTCTCGAACCCCGAACACTTTTCTACTACCATATTTACATGGACAGTTTACTGCTACTTTTTAATTATAGTAAAGATGAGGGAGAACTTTATTGTATTTATACCTTGTAGATTTGGAAAATCATGAAAACCTTACTCCATTTTTTGCAACGTCGAGTCCAATCAGTTGCGATTCTCGAGAGGAAATAGAAGCACGAAGATGATGTATACATGCAGATAGTATATACAAATTAACATCTAGCTCACAAATGTCCAATAAGTGAGAGCCTGAACCATATCAATGGTTCATTCTTTTAGATATGCATCGAGTCCGTGTTTGATGGCTGAAAAGCCACAATGAGCATACCATCATCACCAAGAAGGTAGTTCCTCTTACCATCACATGTCTCTTTCGCATCGCCGAATAGCATCCTTGTTCCCGGCATGTAGAACATGGGGTTAGGGACATCAGCTGCGGAAGAAGTCAGATACTGACGCCCTTATAGAATCTCTATACTACGGATCCGTGCTTACCGTAACCACTTGCTAATCCGCGTTTCATGACGATCACATGCTTGCTCTTCCAAGCATGTAAGACGGGCATGCCCTGTGGATCAGCACAGATGTCAGTTATTAAAGCTATGCTAGCAACAGAAGTAAAATGGTTATTACAGCAATTGCAGAACCAGGCTCTAAGGCAATGGGGTTCACAGTGTCATTGGCTCCAATGACAAGGGTTACATCGGTATCCTTAAAGTCATCATTGATTTCGTCCATCTCAAGAACGACTACAAAAGAGTGTCAGAGTAGCAGATTAGTACGGGATAGGGGCACGCACTGTCGTAAGGTACTGATGCTTCTGCGAGAAGTACATTGCATTGACCAGGCATACGGCCTGCGACGGGGTGTATTGCGAACTGCAGATTGGTGATGATGGACAATCATATGTGGTTGTGTAGCCTTTGATGAAACTCAGAACCGCACTGGTACCTAGGAAGGATGCCGCGACAACCGGTGTTGTTGGTGCCATAGACAGAAAACCGGCCATCGTCAGCGCGTTGGCGCCTAACAACGAGGAGTTGACAAGATGTTTTCCGGGCAGCACCAAAGGCCTAGAAGCCATCTTGCCTGCAAGCTTGAAGAAAGCAACAATAGAACCAGTAAAAGTGATTCCGCCTAGGGGCAAAGCCTACATCAGGTCATCTTCAATAGTAGCTGAGTTGTACCTACCAATAACAACTCCGAGGTAAGCGGTGATGAGATGTAAGTTCGTTACATGGGCGGTGTCCGAGAGGACGCTACCGATGCTAGTCAAAACAGCTGAAAGGCCGACGATCGAATGCAACATCGCAACAGTTTGGGGTAGTTCTGTTGCGGTTACTCGACGCCCAATTATCGTCCCGACGAAACCTCCTATGCTTGCAACACCAGCAAATTGTGCAATGACCTCAGGTGGAAAACCAACGGCAGCCAAAGATACCAAGATGCCAGAGCTAACTCCAAGGATGCCGAGTGCGTTACCTTGTCTGGCCGTTGTTTGGGAAGAAAGTCCGGAAAGGGAGCCTGGGAAGTATTTGAGAAGTAGAAATGTATGGCATAGAAACAATGGTACCAATGCACAGTAAACTACTTGTCAGATATCCAGCTTGCACAAGGCCGGCCATGCCAGTACTTGCAGCAGCCAGGAAGCCGCCAGTGAATACCACAGCAGGTATTGAATACAGCCACGTATATTCCGGAGGATCCGTCGGGCCTATTAGGCTATATTAGTAAAAATAGAGTATAGGAAGCGAAAAGGTACGTTTGAACATATCCAGCATGCGCTTCGTGATAATAAAACCCCCCGCGACATTCACACTAGCAAGCAGAACCGCTAATGCACCGAGTGTTTGGGGAATCGAACCAGGAAGATAGCCGCCGCCCATGACGAACATCCCACCAATCCCCACCATGCCCGAAATTGCGTTGGTTACAGACATAAGTGGTGAATGAAGAGCGGGTGTGACGCCCCAGACGACTCTAGGCATCTTAGGAGGCATTGGTGCAAGAATCTCTCCCTTGTGAACAACGGCGGAACCCCGAACGACTTCATCCTGAAGGTTGACAAAAAATCTACCATTTTCTCCTATAGAAAGGAGAAACTTCGAGATGTTATTAGAGTATAGGGTCGATGACTGTGTGGGCAATCTCGAAGGCAAGTCGGTGTAACCTAATCGCGCATTTCAGCGGTGCCATTTGCCAAATATCGTAGGGATTACTGACCGATGACCGTTACGCCACGATGAACGTGAAGCTCTCCAGGGCGAGTAACCTCGCAGTTTCCCCCAGCTTCAGCAGCCATATCAACGATAACAGATCCTTGTTTCATTGAGGAGACCATTTCACTAGTGATCAATTTTGGAGCGGGTTTTCCAGGAATCAAAGCCTCGAGGAAAAGGGTAAGCATCTCATCAAGCCATATCCGAGACACGCATACCGTAGTGATGACGATGTCCACGTCTTTACATTGCTCAGCAAATAGAGCCATCTCTGCTGCAATGAACTCTTTGGACATAGTCTTCGCATAGCCGCCCGCCCCACCACCCTCTTCCTGGATATCCACTTCTATAAATTCTGCCCCAAGAGACTGGACTTGCTCGCGCGCCGCAGACCGAGTGTCAAATCCACGAACAATTGCACCGAGCCTCCTCGCCTGAAAAGGTAGATAGTCAGTTAACACCCTGAAGGAATTAAACAAGCCTACCGTAGCGATCGCACTTAAACCGGCTACGCCGGCCCCAATCACAAGAACCTTGCCAGGTGGGATCTAGATGAATAGTAAATACAAAACATCCCTCTAATCCAATAAGCGTATTACTGCACACCTTTCTGTTACAGTGAATTAAATGTCAGCGCGTCACCGCACGGATGAAATTTGACCTACCCAGCGGCTGTAACTTGACCTGTCAAGAAACGTCCGAAATGATTAGATGCCTCTAGCACCGCCTTGTATCCAGCTATGTTGGCCATCGAACTAGTAAAAACAATCGGCGGATGTCATAAGGGCCAAAATAATCAAAGTTTTCACCTTAGTGCATCGAAGACCTGGGCACGAGAAATCCGAGGTATCATGTCCATCTATTTGGATGGGAGTCAGTGCCAGCTCTACGCCAGGATCAATTTAATTGACATACAGCAAAAGCATTCACTCCTCGAGAGGCAAGAGACTCGACGATCATCTTATTTTGTACGGGGTATAGAAAGGAGATAATGGTGCTACCCTCTTTAACATGGCTAGACTCCTTGTCATGCAGAGGAGGCCGAACTTTGAGCATGATGTCTGAGGATCCGAAAACTTCCTCTCGAGAAACAATAGTTGCACCAGCCTTCGCATAGTGCGCATCGAGGAATTGTGATTCTACACCCGCGTGGCTTTCAACGAGAACTTTCGAAAATCCTTTCTTTAGAAGAAAAGCCGCGTTTTGTGGGGTGAGAGATACGCGTCGTTCTCCAGGAAAGGCTTCCTTCGGAACACCTATGGTAAGGGACGAGTATGGTATTCCAGGTGTGTTTGACGCATTAGAAGGAGACTCTTGGTAAAGGTAGCTGGAAGACTGTAGGTAGCGACAACCTAATGCAGTTTTAGACAGATAAACTAAAACGGTTGATTTGACTTTGATGAAGCACGAACTATATTTTACAATTTGTGGCCGTGTGACATAACGCCATCGACTCAACAGTATCGGGGCGTATGGAGGCCTATGAGGCATCTTTTACGCCAAGAATAATGAGGACAACGAGTTTGTATGGAAGAAAAGCTGCGCCAGCATGCGAGTAGCAAATCCAATCAACCCCTTGAACGATGTCAACCTTTTCCATATCGACACAGACGGGCCGAGCACGTGCTCGATTCTGCTAATTCCCCGCGTTTCCCCCGCATGCGTTATCGAAGTGCTATTAGGTTGTAGGCTACAGATATAACCGTTGGCGGGCAGCTTCGCGTCCACATGCATCGTATGAGTATAACAAATGCAGCCGGTATAGCACGTGTAAAATCGAAACCTCGATCTACTTGCTTCTCCCAACCTTCCCGCGCACCTTGTAGGTTACCACCGGCCGGAGTATAACAATTCCTTGAGCCACGCCAGAACTTTGCATGTCATCTACTACACATCCGATATCTTTATATGCCTCGGGCCGCTCCTCGACTAATAGATCAGTATCCGTGCATACTACCTCCGACCCGAGGTCTGTCGTCGTTAAACTTGACTTGGGTATTTTCGAGCCCGAGTGCAACGCGTTCCGGCTGTATCTCCGGCCCGCACCATGGGCTAAGGAATGCGCTATACATGTATATCATAGTACAAATCACTCTTATGTGTCGGTGCTCGAGCACTTACCGTTGAATTCTCCGTTGCCTGTGGGCTGAAGCAGCCAAGAGAAATCCCCGCGGCTGCCCGGGCACGGCACAACACCTAGATTTGCAGGTGCCGCTCCTTTCCTGTGTACCCAATAATTCAGTGCGTCGCCATCTACGGCTAACGCATGGCGTGTCACAGAGTTGTGTGTTACATCGATGATTTTATCGAGACCATTCATCCAACTCGAAACCTCGTTAGTTTGTCTGCCTGGATAGATACAGCATTTTATGCGATGGGCCAATAGATCACGATTTGCAACAGCCCATTGAACAGCATAATTATGCTCAACCAGATATGCCTCCAATTCGGGAGAATCAGGCAATAGATAGGGATTTGAATTATTGACCGTCTGAGATGCCAGAATGGAAGCGCCCAAGCCACGAGAACCCGTATGAACTAGAAGCTACTCCATCAGCAACCATTCACCATCATTTTAGAAGACTTTTACTTAGAAGATATAGACCGCTTTCGTCCACCTCCAAAGAGGCAGCAGCTGAAGGGTCCAATATTCGCTCTACTCTACAAATTTCTGCAAAGTGGTTGCCAGCGCCAACTGTCCCAAGGCATTGAACGTCGAACTCCGACGACCGCTGTATCCCATACTGGGAAAGCCAAAGCGAGACTTCTCCGGACCACGGGTCGTCAAGACCATCCAGATACGAAGCCAATTTACTTGGTGAAGCCGAGGGGGTCGAAGGAGACAAACGATAAAGGGCAATACCACAGCCCACGTCAGATCCTACGAGGGCCGGGTATATACCATTGGCAGCTATCGCACAGCCTGCAGGCGACTGTAGGGTAAATCTAGGTAGGGACGGAACTAAAATTGTAGAGACCTATCGGAAATCTATTCCCAGGATGTAAGTCGGGCATCCCAACTGCGAGTCGCACCCCTTCTAACCCCGCAACGAATCGCAATTGTTGTATAGCCTGTTCGTCTACAAAACTTTTGTCTCTACGAAGTCGTTCAATGATCTTAGAATTGCCATTCGCATGAAGAATTGTCCCTTCATACCTGATGATCCTTATTTCGCTTGAGTGTTTCTTGCTTTCAGGCGGTCCACTGTAGGGTTCTCCCTTGGAAACCCAAACTTGACTGACAGAATCGGGGATAAGTGAGTTATCTTCGAGATGCGCTCCGCCTCGAAGATACACCACAGAAAGCCCTTTGTTTCGGAACTTGTTTCGAGCTTCGCGGAGGATGATCTCCTTTGGGGGATCTTCAGTGGCGAGGAGGACAAATTTCTTGTTATTGTTGGAATTGAGCACGACTGTTAACGGTCGTAAAGGCATTAAGAAGCTGGTAGATAGCTTGATGGGAAACCACGATCTGTTTTATGAAGAAGTCGGAGTCATCTCAGCGGCCCCGAAGTAGACCGCTGATCCTGTTGACTCGTATATCGGAGCGACACCAATAAGAACGAACAACCTTCACCACAATGCACCTTTGGTTTTGAAAGTCGCAAAGACTGGTCATCGGTGTATTTTGTACCACAGTGTACACAAAACCGAAAGTGTGAGTGAGATAAGTCGACTACTGTAGGGCCGGGTTAGATTGCTTCCTCTGACTAGCCCGTGAGGATCTGCCAAAATGCCGATCGAAAACTTCCGCGTACAGTTGCGCTGGTTCATTTCCGATCCTGCACAAGAAAAATAGCGATATATACTCCGTTGTATAACTTTGAAAGGTTTGACCTGAGAGCTCAACGGTTTGATATTCGAGGATTGTATGTACTTTAGCTCTTGAATTGAACCGCCAATCATCTCGTTTAGTAGCGCAGCACACCTTTGTACTCAATCGAATTGCACATCCGCTGTCTGCGACCTAAGGCGAGGCGCGTTAGATCTGTGTTTTCACTTCGATCGGCAAAATAATAAACCATTTCGCCGAACACAGCTTGCCATAGGTGTAGTATTGAGGAACGACCTCAGCACTTTTACGAACCTTGTCGCGAGATGAGTAAAATATTTTCTGTGGTCATCAGGCCCCGTTCAGAGGAAAGGTAGGTCAAATGCGGGAAAACGAGGAGTCTGTTTGTGCAAATTCGCGAATGAGTTCTTTTGCATACGAATTTGACAGCTCTTTTAAGTCGTTGATAATGACGGATCAATGATATGACTATCTGCCGAAAGCTGCGAGAAAATTAACAAGACTAACGGTGTCTGGAAAGGGGAAGAGGACAGCAGAGAGTAGAGCAGTTGGAAGTTTATACGTCGAGTGATGGAAGGTACACCTATCCGATAAGGCTGCTCAGCAATTGCATCCATGGCGAACGGGCTTAGGGTGGCCCATATGTCTGTTCAAAAAAGGCCACTATCAGAATGTATCTCTGGGTCCAGGGTAGGGGAGTTCTAACAGCTGTTTTTTAACTTCCTGTTGCGGGGCATTCTTAGCTACTGTTTGGAATGCCTGCTCCACGTTGATCGTCTCCTTGGCGGAAGTTTCAAAATATGAAATATTGCCTTTGGATTGGCACCATGACATGGCTCGTTTTTGCGTAACCTAGCAATTTTCAGATTTGAGACGTGACGTAAAAAATGTAAAGCGAACCTGTCGTTCACCCTTCTCTACATCGATCTTATTGCCTAGGACAACGAAAGGAAAGTTCTCCGGATCGCGTGGACTTGCTTGAATTAAAAACTCGTCGCGCCAGCTATCAAGGGTCTCGAACGACTTGGAATTGTTGACATCATAGACTAAAACGCAGCAATCTGCACCACGATAAAATGCGAGGCCCAGTGACTGGAAACGTTCTTGTCCTGCAGTATCCCACAGCTGACAGTAACCTGAGAAGAACTCTCATAAAGGCAGAGGGTATCATGCCTGCATTGTGACAAGCCTGTCATCAACCATAATTTCCTTTATTAGGCTACGGACAGTCAGGAGGTCAGTGCGTAGCTATAGCATCGTCAGAAAGTAGAACAATACAAGTCGGCACCTATAGTGGCTTTGTATTGGTTGCTAAAGCGTTTATTGACGTATTGGCTTATGATTGACGTCTTTCCGACTCTAAGGATGTAGGGATGCAGTTTTGAGAGGGGTTCTCTCCAAGAGCATGCTAATACTTGCGTACCCACCGTCGCCCAGAATGATAACCTTTGTACGCACTAATTGAATTGAATAATTTGTAAGGAATCAAAAAGGTACGCACTTTCAGTAGTATGCTTCCCATTTCCAAAGGGTACCCGGACAAACGAGAGCAAGTTGCGAAGACTGAGCGGTGATCACTGCTACTGTATATATCAGCTACTAATGTACACTATATAAAATTTAAACTCAGATGATCCAGTCTCGGAATATTTCTGATATTGTTTCAGAAGTCAGAGAATTTGCTGACTATAACATGGTAAAGCTGGAGAAAGATAGTGGCCATTTTGTCAGAGAAAAGATCGGTTGGTGGTTTTGTGCTTAGACGTTGCAAAAGCTACCGTAGAGGCCAATAATGACGGTACAAGTGCTCTTACCGGCATGTTGATCAAATTTGACGACTTTCACAAAAATTCCATCAACCAACTCAACCGAATATGTTGGTAACAGCTCTTTTCACACTGTGAAAAACTATTGAGTTGTTACCGAACCATAAGGAAGGGCGGTAAGTGACTGCATATTAACATGATCTGGATATATAGAACGTCAAGATAAAGCCTATTTCGTTCTATGGGGCTTTGCCGCTCAGTTGATGCTCAAATTTGACCAGCTCTTGTGTATGTGGATGTGCCCAAACAGCCTCAGCATCAGCTGGTCCAATAGGGGGGAGGGGTTTTCGTGGAGCACCGCCATACCCAAAAAGTTTCTCAAGCAAGAATTTCGTACCCGAAATGGACGTCTTCGCTATCGTGTAGTCCGCACGTGCGATGATACCCTGTAGTCGCTGTGCTTCGGGCAGTAGCGAAGGATCTTTTCTCGCGGTTTCAGAAAGGTGGTGCAGTTTAACGATCAAGTTCTACAGAAAACAGTTTTCAGTCAAAAACGCGATACCTTCAAATGCTCGGTTGAAAGCTCACAGGCGCCACATTGGCAAGGCCCGTAATAGCACCATGTCCGTTTACGAAAGTCGACGAAAGGAGAAAGTCACTGTACCCCCCTAGGACCAAAAAGTGGGAATGAGGTGCCTTTCGGGGATGATTCGCGGCCCAAGTGGGATTAGTAACTGTTTCGGCGATTCTAGTGAGCTTTCCAACGTTTCCGCATCTAAAAGATGTCTAATTAGAGTAGAAAACGCCAAAACTTTGCAACACATACGTGAGCTTCACACCGATGATATTTGGGCATTCTGCCGCTAGTTCGACAATGAGATCAGAGTCTAAATCGAGCCCTCCACTAGCTCCTGGGTCTTTGAAGACCGAGTCAGCAGAATTATCGGAAACAACAGAAGACGAGCGCACAGTTATAAATCAAAATAGGTATTGGACTCTTCTGGGCAATTTCAACATAGAAGGCTTTGATGGCAGCACGCGTCAAAGCACCTGCGAAGTAACCACTTGCGATGACAAGAGCATAGTCAGCGCCAGCAGCTGCTGCTTCATTTCCCAATTCCAAAGTCTCTCTTGTGCTTCCTGCTCCAGTTCCAACAATAATTGGAACATTGTGGAATCCTGCACTATCCATGGCTTTACGTCCTGCGTGGATCAACCTGACCCGTTCTGCATGTGATAGATGTATAGCCTCGCCCATAGAACCCGCAATTACAGGAGCAACACCAGCTGCGGCAAGCCGAGCGACATGATTTTCGAATGTAGTAATATCTAATTAGGGAGAAGATATAAACAACACTTCAGATTATGGAAACAAATTAGGTTGCCCACCAAGCTCTTCGGTCGAGGGAAGGAAAAAAGAAGGAATTGGCGCATAAACGCCAGCCTTGAGGGGGCGAAATGTTAAGTGAACACCGTTGATACCGTTAGCAGCCATGAAAAAGTAATGGGGAGTCAGTGGGGTTCAACATTCTCCCTGGCTCAACCCAGGTATATAAACAGTCATAAGAGGAGTGATTAGGTACTGTTCGGTCCACAACGGCCCGATATCCGCACAACCCTCACGGCCCGGCCCGTCTTCGGGATATTTCCCCGCTCACCGCTGCAGCACGCTCAACGTTCGCTTCGTGGCCAGACTCGATATCCAATGTTATTATTGGAATTATTTGGCCCTCAAAGTGTCGCAATTTGAATGTCATGTAGCATGTAGCTCTACGGCATGGTTCCGTCACCACCCAAATTGTTCTTTCTTTCACATCGACGGATTAGACCTGATTGTCCCGTGTGGCTTCCAATTGAATGACATCGATGTCACCTGTTGAGAACAAATCTTGCATGAAAAAGACTCGTGCCCTATCACGTTGGACGTACGATGCGTGCAAACTTTTACACATAAGAGTTCGTATGTGCACTGCCGCGGGAGCACATACCAGTGTTCCAACGATGAGGTCAATGAGGCTCATTTAACCCATAGAGAACGAGTCAAAACAAAAAGAGAAAGGAGAGGTTTAGCCACTCAAATATCCGAACACTCGCCGCTTTGAACGACATAATGAAAAAGCCGAACCGAAGACGTTAAAACGTCCGACAGTCGAGTCGGTTTCTGATAATTGAAGAACATTTACGCCCCCGGAGCTTCTAAAATGCCACATCATTGCTAGCCTTGTGGTCTACAATGTTAAGATATCAAGAATACTTGATCCTGATTGGAACACTCCAGAAAATGTAGGCCACTGTGCACGACTGTGCAAGCCCCAATAACCTCGGATGGTTACGAGCTGCTAATTGTCAACACGCGACCATGTTAACCCTGGTCACTGGTCAGTTATTCCCACCCACAACTTCAAGTTTGCTGACAATTTCCCTCTCCCATTCGGCTAAACCTTCTTCATCGATGTCACCAGGGCTTGAAGAAGCCGTCTGAAACACCTCCCAGGGTATGCAACCAACATCACCATCTTCTGTGGGTTCGAGGACGAAGCGGCCTTGACGAGAGCGAGTCAACGTAACAACATGGCCAGCTGACCCGAGTGTATGCGCCAGATCATGAACGATGGAACGCACATATGTACCACCTGAGACTTTCATCTTCAAGACGAATGCAGTAGGTGCGGATTCTGTAGTGGCCTGGTCCAAATCATCTTTAACCGTAGCGTCGCCTTCTACGCCACGAAGGGCGGTTTCCATTGCTTTTTTGTCCTCGAAAGACATCACATTTTCAGGCCAGCGATACGAATGGTCGCTGCCTTTCCAGTCTACGAGTTCAAGGGAGTGAACCATTACCTTCCGTGACTCGATTGGGCGCGGAAGTGGAATGCCCTTTCTGGCGTACTCATAGAGCGGCCTGCCATCCATTTTTAGAGCCGAGAATCTGCGTATAACACCTTGTGTCAGGCTCTCGTATCACATTCATACAAAGAGACACTAACATGGGGGGTGTCTGCTCTATTTCTCCACGGAACTGGGGAAGAGCCAGTTGAACGTTCTCCTGTGTAACATGCTGCCATGATGCTGTGCGTACACGGGCACCCTCGCTGTCATAAGTATCTGTTTCGCAACCTAGGAGACAAGTAGTATAATACTCCTGCTCAATTCTTAAGTCGGGAATCCCACGGAGACTTTAATTACGCATACTTTGGTGCAATCTAGAAATTCTGACAATCGTTTGGTAGCTTTCCCGACTCCCACCACTATTTATAGCCAAAAGCTTGTTTGTGAGCAAGAGTCCCTAATAGCCATCGGATTCACCTAAGACTCCATCTGCCAGTGGGTCCAAAGTTCCTCCTTGGCCAATTTTGAGTCCGCCTCGCAAGTGCTTCGTACGCTTGCCCTTCTGGGCTTTAGCCTTTTCCAGCTTTTCAGCTTCAACGAAGACTCTTGATTGGCCAACAAGAACTTTAACATCATTGATAATCGACATGCTAGTCGGTCCGGATGGCTTCGAAATACCGAATAGACCAGACAATGGAAACGGAGGAAGTATGATTTTGGGCATGGCTGATCGACTGTCAAAAGGGTAAACAGGCAAAGAGTTGAAGAGTTTCCTCAAGCCTATCACTTACCTGTCACGTGGCAGTGGCGGCTGGCGACCGACTACTAGAATACGCAGCCAACAACATACGACGATGTACTAGGTGAGTATGCTTATTTTTACAAGATAGGCTGCATCGGGGTATTCGTCAACTTTGTAGTCGTACGACCCATCTATCTGTGCTCACGCATCCCAATATCTTATCAGACACGGACGTCCTGCTTCATCTTGTATTGGATGCCGTGCTACTCGAACCAACGGAGAGCTTTGTGGTGCGAAGGCAGATACACAGCGGCCGTGGCGTGATCAGTCAGCATGGAAAGCAATTTGCAAATTGCTGCCTACAACTTGGAGTTATAAGTTTCGACTCTTGACCATCTGATCAATCTGAAAAATCACGAGCGAGTCATACCGAGCCAGATGCTCTGGAATACAAATTGAATTGAGGACTTTTATCAGGCGTAAGACCAGAATTGACCAAATGACAAATTGACAATTCCTATCGCGGAGCCTCTGTCTGATGATTATTCAATTCACCGGGTTTCGAAGCATGGTTTCCAGTCTAGGAATTTTTACACCATGCCGAGCCAATCTCTAACGTCTCTTAAAGCCGCATGATGACAACCGGTTTTTCTCATGGGCCCTTGGAGAATCAGACAAGACCACCCCTCTCGTGTCTTTGAGCGACCTCTGGGTGACGCAGAACTCGGCTTTTACTGGGATCGCAGATTCCAGGGTACTGCCGATACATTACAACATTCGATCGTCGAACTCTCAGATCCCACAAACCGAGAACTATTCAAGGAAGAGAATATCAAAAGAGCATGGTGTGCTCTGAAGCATCGCTATCCTCTACTTGGTTCCTATGTCGAAGAGGGTTCATGTGGGGGCCAAACTTCGTTCGTTGTCACAGAGGACAGGTTAGATGAGTGCGTCCCGGAAGAGATCACTCTTTATGATATCTCTTCGTTGGTCGCCGCACAAAAGTACATCGAGGATGTGATAAATGGTGAACCCATTCTTTCCGATTTCTTGCTCGCTCGGATTGCCATCTTGTCTCGGGTCGACAAGGTCCATATTTTCTTTCATATCGCCCATTGCATAACCGATGGCGTGGCGAATCTTGTCGTGCTGCGTACATTCCTGGACATCCTGTCGTCTCCGGGTATTGACTTAAAGTGGGACTTAAAAAAAAGGCTTGCTTTATCACTTCCGTCTAACGACCTCGTACCGCCTTACAAGATGAATCAGACGTTGTACAAGTGGAAGTATGCCATTGGCCGCGTTTTAGCTGGTATTCGAATATCGAAAATAACTGTATGTTTCCAAGTAAACACGGGGGCAACCACTAAGATTGCTTTCGCAACAGGGCGGTCATACGCTGCCAAGGAAATTTACCCATCTTACCCGTTATACACCCGCTCGTTCCGGTGCCGCAGCGTTTTCGTTTATGCCGCAGAAGTCATCACAGATTATCAACAAATGTCGGGAAAACAATCTGACATTTGGGAATGTATATCCCGTCATTGCTCAAGTTGCTTTAACGCGCCTTCTCTGTCGAAGGTATATCAGTGGTAACATGACTTCAGCAGAGTGGGAGTATCGGAGAAGGGAACCGATGGTCACTGGTGGGCCTCTGAGTTTGCGACCTTTTCTTGATCGAGAATGGTATCAGATGGGAGGATCCACCAATGTCATGGTGGCAATTGGGTTCTTTTTCTTTCGGCTTCCCTATATGCCATTGGGAGCTGCATCCAGCTTAGCACCGGGTGACAAACTGCCAGACGTCCTAGACTTGCTGCCCTTTAAGCGTTTTTTGTTACGCTGTCAAATGATCAAGAAACAAACAGACGATCTCTTGAAACATCCCTTATTCCTCCACATTTGTACCGCCCGATCTTCAAGCACCGACCAGTTCAAGTATGTTGCTGAAAATTGGCGCAGTAAGCAGGAAGAAACGACAGCCCAGCTCTCCCTTTTGGAACAAAGCCCCGTCTTGAGTCATGGAGGCGCAAGTCTCGGAAATGTCAGTTGGTTTTTTTTTTTTTACCATTCTCTGTTGAAAACCCATCATTCACATCATGGTGCTTGCAGATTGATGGCCTGCTTCCGAGCTCCTATCCGCTGACGGGGAGAAAGCCATCTTCGCCGGTGGTGCACCTGTCGAAATCAGAGACCAGGCTACGCTGCCGTCCAGCCGAGCTGTATCTCGGAGCGTCCATGAGGAACCAGCAGCTGCACTTGATCATCTTCTGGGATATGAACGTTTATGAGGAAAGAACAGTTCAAGAATGGCTGGACGAGGTCAAAGAAGCAATAGAAGCTTTCCTTGGGGATGGGCAAGGGAGCATCGATGCAGTTCCAGATGCACGCCTGTGATATACGGATATTTGTTTACATCTTTACTAGTTTTGTCTAGCTACTCCCCCATTTTCCACCACAGACACATCTAAGTATCCACGTTTGCTCCCATGCGCGCCATTGGGGGGATACGTCACCCAGTGCGTGAAGATCTTCCATGATCGCTGTTTGACCTCCGCACCGCATGCAAACAAGCTTGTTGTCCGTGCCGACGAGAACTCGTTTGGAAATCACGTCCTTATCTTTATCCTTCTTTGGCGCGAGAGCTAGGCGTGCAATTCCATCGACGAAGTCGTAAGGCTTGATAAAGAGGAGTGGTTTATTCACGATACACGAATCTCTGATTTTTGGGATTACTTGGCGCAGGTGATGATACATTGCTGGGACGGGCTGACATAATATCAACGCTCTTCGACAGCTATTATCTTTCAAAACGATCATAGAAAACAAAGTATTGGCTATATGTAAATGTCGCTTACTGTCAAATGCTTCCACGACTCCGAGGGTGGGGCCAAGGGCATCCTTCAAGGCTGCAAAATCTATTCCAGAATTATCGAATAAGTCAACCAATACATCTTTGGCGATTTGTCCATTCTCCCCACGAGCAGACAGTGATCCGACGTAGGCCCGATACTGTTGTAAGTGTTTGAGTGCATCTACAAAATTACTGAGCGGCAAAGGATGGACTAGATGAAGTAGAGTAGGTGCATCCAAATGCTGATGTGGACCGGCTAAGGTTGTTTTCAAATGAGAATAGATCGTCGGACTCTACGTACTCACATGAGTCCAGATGCGCAACCTTGTCTGTGTGTTCATTCGCCGCCAACTCCGGGATCAAAGCGCCAGATACGACACATTCCTTGACAATCTTTTCGGAGAACGAGACAAGCCACGTGGCCAAAGCTATTAGCTGCCATACAGCATCTTTCACATAGTCAGCTTTGCAGCTGAAAATGTCAAGTGTTCTTACCGAGATCGTATGTTTCGCCTTCTCGACAATCCTCGAACGCCTTGGTAAGCGCGGCAAGGGAGCAAATATCATGGGCTGTTTTCCAGCGTGTTACTAGGAGACCTTCGTCTCCATCTTCCGAGTTGAGTGATCGTTGTCTATAGACAGCCATCACCTCTCCTACGAGCCCTAACGCAAGTGCGGATTCCGAGCGACTTAGCGCGCCATCTATAATGTCGCTCGCACAAAGTAATGTCTCTGAGACTTCTGCGGCGGAAGTAGATCCAAGCGACAGCACGTGTACGACGTCTGTTGCAGACCTTCCAGAGACAATGGCAGATGCCAAGGGTATAGCAAGAGGAGGCAGCAATTTCCCTGAATGACAATGGGTCAATAAACAATAGTCTGGTAAATTGATTGAGAAGCAGACCTTGAGCGTTGCTGGTATTTTTTGATTTGGGCACCATATGAACGAAGGCTCTCAACGGCCACATTGACGAAGGAGCTGTAGCCAGCAGACTACCGTTGGGAGATAGAGCAGCATTAAGAGGCACTAGTCCCAACCGTTAGATATCTGGCTGCGGGATGGATAGACCTTACAATCTTGGCCTATTTTAGAAAGCTCAGCGACAATTTGTGATGGTACATAGTCCTCGTTATCGGATAAGTCGAGCCTGGTCTAGCGTGAGCTGGGCAGGTTTGTGGGAGGGCGACGTACAGATTTAGCACCCGTATATTCCCAATAGAAGCCCTCTTGATTCGCGAAGCGTCTGGTAGGGAACCAGAGGTATCGATAACACCAGCATAGACAAGAGACCGTCTCTTATTCGATCCTGAGTTAAATGGTAATATGAATGCCAGAATACTTGGCGAGAAAGTTCGAGTCGCATTTTGGTGGAATCCCTGCGCGCATGAGGGGACTTTGATGTGGAAAGCACTGATAGACACACCCAAGTAGGCTTAGGCGAGCTCGAGCCTGGTACTGGTGGCTGCCGAGAGATGGAATAGACAGATAGATCAGATTTGGGAGTGGATGTATCTAGAGCCGTAGTCAGAGTGTGTGATGCACAGTACATGAAAAGCGATACAGTTCCCAAAATCTAGCCACGAAGCTGTTAAAAATAATTGTCCTCTCCTTATCTTACCATCGTACTGGGACGATGAAGTACTCTCTTTGTCAGATGAAGGGGGAATGCTAATGAAATCAAGGCCAACAAGTGTTCCGCCGTAGTGCAAAAGCGGAGGTAGTGTATCTACAACCAAAGCTAGTTTTACATAACTATCAGCGAACCCAAAAGAGATACCCAGGCAAAAACATAAAGCGTACCAATAACTGAACTGGTGTATATGAGTTGAACCTCACAAAGATTGATCGTAGATTCTTCATGCCAACTGTCCCATTCAAGTGACGAGAAGTCTGGAGGTAATAGTTGGTTAATTTCTCCGGTAAGACTGGGATGTGTGTCCTCGGAATGGGTCTCGTGTTTCTTCGGTAGTGGTACATTACAAGACCGTGTTGCTATTATGATCGCGTTTTCTGAAGCGGATATTTTAGTGTATGAAAGAGCGACCAGGGGCTATTCGCACCGTTATAACCAAGACCTATAGCAGCTAAGGAACAGCGTCTGAGGTTGCCGAATGTTGTGTCTCCACTAGGAGATTGACCTTCCACTGCGCCGCCGGGTTGAGCGATTGAACAGGTGATAAACTTCAGAGAGGACATGTAATGGCGGAGGTAACACAGAGTGACGTGGTAGTCTTGGGTGACTAACAAAAGAGTTGGACTAGACACTGGCGTAGGTGGTCCACGTGGAGACAGGCGCGTCGACGAACTTGGAGTAGTCCCCATGACCCACTGCAGCACAGTCTAAGAATGAGATGCACACAAAAAAAAACACAAGGTGTCCACCTCTCTTTGCAATCCGAGCCAACAAGCAGCAACTATGCCGGAGCCTTGTGTGATACTCCAGTACTCTTTGATAACCCAGCTGTCAATCTGAGGACCGCGCTTCCACATGCATGCTATCCCATCGTAGCTAAAACCTGGAAAGTACGCGAAAAGCCAGACGTCTCCGGGAGATATCGATATCACAGTGGGCGGTCCAAATGACGAGGGAGAGGAGACAATCGGAGCAGGAGATGGGATAACGAAACGTTTAGAGGAAGAGAAGTGGTGTGCGGTTACTAAAGGTTGTAGCGGGTGAGCGCTAAATATGACGGAGGACTGTGACCATTCGATGGGCCTATAGTTGAGTAAGTGCGAGGCAGGACGCGAGTGTATGTGATCAAGCGCACCTTAATGTCTGTTCCGCTAGGGAATGAAAGTCCCACCATCCAAATTGCCAATTTTTGTTCTCTCTAGGCTTGTTTTTCTGTGGAGATAGGGGCATAGATTTTGGATCATGGAACATTGTCGAATTGTCTTTGTATAACGAGAATACTAGATAGTAGTGGCTGTGCCCGCTCTGTGTTGATGATAATATGTCTGTCCTTCAAGTCTCACAAGACATTGGTGGTCATCCTACTCAAATCCTCGTCCAGACATTCGCGGATCGATTCTTTGTATTAGTTACACAGTTAGGAAAAGTCGGGTCTTTGGTACTCCTGCTTTCACTCTCCCCATATATAATAGATGGCACTGACATCCCTTCAAAGATTCAAGCCTCGATCCCTGAATCGGTTCCTCTATCAGCTCCTGTTCCCAATCCGGATCTTCCGAACCAGCATCCTTTGCCCTCACCGTCCCCTGCGATCCAGTTGACGCCTTTATTTGGGAGTGCCTCGACAGAGCACATGCATGTTTTATACTCTCTTTATGCCTCCCAGATCGCCACTCTCATATGGACGCAGAATATTTCGATGATATCGGACTCTCCGCGGAGAAGCGTTGTTATTGGTTTGGGTCTGCGAAACCTCTACGGGGTCGATGAAGCGACAGAGCAGGAAAGGATAACATTTCAGGGAGTCATGTCCATACTGCAAGATTTGATCAGTCATTCTTGAGTCAGTGCTCTCTAAGATTCCCGAGTTATCTGAACGTATAGAAGCCGTTGTCATCATGATGAAGTATGCTGCTGTGTGTCGATGAGGTGCGGGCCTATAAAACTGTTGGGAAACGCATCATGCAAGATAGCCTTTGATAGCTAGCACTGATCGATGAAACTCCAGCTGCAACCGCATTTCAAACAAGAATAAATTGGTTGCAACGAAGACAGCTGGACAGTACATCAAGAAATTATGTAGTGCCATCCGAGACATGCAGCTGCTCTCTACGGGTGTCCCGGTATTTCGCCCATTTCCACTGCAGCAAGGGCAGCAGGCGTTCTTCCGAAGTAAGAGCCGATCTTGGGTGTGTTTCGTGCAAATAATATGCAAGGAATCCGGTGAAAATTCCTAGAAATGGATCGATACTCCTGCTATGTAGTTAGGATATGACGGCTTTCTTTAAATACTAGGGCTAACGCACCGCGATAGCAGAACAGGAGGGGCCATTCCGCCAGTGATCCTTGTACCTTACCTGTTCTAGTTATAAGAATGTTTCCGCGCATGTTCAGTAGAAAGCAAGTTGCTTACTTGAACTGTAGAAAGTTGTCCGTCGCGTCAGACCGCGGAAGGACACGGGGGGATGTTTTTGATTGCCGGAACAGCCGGTCCAAACTTTCCAGGGCAGTATTCCGAGAAATTATTGGAAGTTGTTGAGCTGTCAAGTCAGTCAATTTTTTTATCCCTCTTGTTTCAGTCCCGATAAACCTAGAAATGTCGACCGCTCTTGACAGACAAGTTCGTCCAATTTACGGTTCGTGCATAGTGTTCGATTTCGAAGTGCCTCTGACTGACGCGCTACAAATGCTGGGAAATTAAAGAGGCACTCGACACTGGCTCAAACAAGTCCGCTATAGTCGCTTGCAATAAGCTTCTCAAGAAAAACCCCAAAAATGAACTTATCAAGGTGCGTCGATGCCAACTTGCGCCGAGGGACGTACCTGACTGTTGCACAGGCCCTGAAGTCACTTGCGCTCGTTCGATCTCAAAAGATTGAGGAAGCTTTGGTTATTTGTGATGAAGTATTAGAGTCAAAACCTACAAATGATGCCGTGCTATCGGCAATGATGCATGTTCTGCGAGGACTAGGTCGACGTACGTTGGCTTCACGTATAAGGCTTTCCGTTTGCTGTTCTAAAGGGACAGGTCAGACAAAGACATGGTCACAATGTTTGAGGAGGCTTATAAGCAGCAGCCAAGTAACGAAGAGCTTGGGATACAAACATTTTTTGCCAACGTTCGCGCCAGCAACTGGAAGTCAGCCCAGCAGGTAAGTTTAATCGCGAGGACTACGTGAATGATCCCCTTCACGAGTATCTCGAAAAGCCTCTTTTACTGACTTTCATTATTTTGGACTATAGGTTGCGACAAAAATGTACAAGCAGTTCCAGGAAGATAGATATGTTTTTTGGAGTGTAATGAGTGCCGTGCTACAGGTGCGTTTGAATAAAAGAGAATTCCCGTACTGCCTTTGATTCCTTTGCCCAGGCAAATGATTCGACAACGCCTTTAAGCATGCGACCAATTCTTTATGGATTGGCTCATCGACTTGTTTCATCTCTGTCTACTGCTTCCTATGCAAGTGCGGACCGCTTTCACCTCCACCTTTCTGTACTCCGCGAATTGAAGCTCTACGACGCTGCTTTCAACCTTCTTGACACTGACATTGGGAAGGCAATTTGCTCTACCAGCTTGTCGTGTAACGAACTCAGAAGGGACATATGGCGGTCGCGGGGCATGGACAGAGAGGAAGGAGAGCTTGCTGAAGCTAAGGTTACGGATCTGAAGTTCGCATGGTCATTTTCGGTTGCCATACTCTCTGACTTTCGTTTGATAGAGATCGAAACTGGCTCGAGTTTCTATCCATTCTCAACGCTACCTTTTCTAATTTACATCCGTCAAAAAATGGCGAAACCTTGCCCATAGAGACGCTGAAGTCGGAGTGTATGGAGTATGTTACGAAGACTCAGGAGTTGTTTGAACGTATTGCGCAAATCGATGGCGCAGAGGACCGATCCGCGACGCTAGCCCTCCTTGAACTAGAAAAACGTGCACGATATCACGGGATTTCAAACGGTTTGTCTACATCCCCCTGCTGTGGCTGCCTTTCATCTGTTCTCAGATCCAAGACGCTTCGTGACTTTAATGCAGCAATATTTCAACCAAATCGGAGACAAATCGTGCTGTTTTGAGGACCTTAAGCCCTACCTCATTCTAGAAGGGGAAGAACTAGCTAAATGGACCACGTTTCTGGAAGAAACTTCATCCTCATTCGTAAGCCCTTTCCCTGACTATAACATTCAGTACATTGGAATGAGTCACTGGCAGTCCTCCCCCACCGAGCTACGTCGGGTCATTAATTCATACAAGCTACTGCGTCATACACTCTCGGAGTCGGATTTGACAGTCGAAGCAGAAACAAGCTCTGCAAATCTTTACATACGGCAGTATCTTGAGGGTTTAAAAATAGGAACAGGGTTAGCGTCAGCTGAGCATCAATATGCGGATGACCTTGCTCTTCTGGCAGGGAATGTCCTTGTTAATCTATGGAAGTTAACATCCGATGAGCACTACCTTATTAACGCTGTGACATTGCTTGAATTTGCTTTGAGCAAGAGTAAACATGCGTTCCAAATGCGACTCATCCTCATTAGGCTGTATCGTTTACTTGGTATGAGCCAGATCTTTTTTCCCTACCGCTGCTTATCTCAGTCGCCGTCAGGTGCACCTTCTCTTGCTCTGGAGCACTACCGTGCCTTAGGGGTCAAGCAAATCCAGAATGACACGCTCTCGCACTTCATTCTTTCCAGAGCTTCTACCTTTTCTTTGGCCTCGACTGGCGATCTTACATTGGCTACTGAGTGTCTAGAGGCGACCCAAATATATCTCACCAATTCACAAGAGGTCAAAGTTACTAAGCTCGAGCGATTCGTCAGGCTGAACACATTTCCTAGACTGGTGATTTTGTTGTAAAGGCTTTTACGGGTGAAAGATATTCACAAGTAATGAAATTCTTACTTGTTTGAACCGTCTCTTGCCTAACCGTCCCTTGCTTTATCACTTTTTAGATACCTGAATTCATCGCGTTTGAGGACAGGCTTGACAACTCACTGCAGCGAGATGCTGTGAAAATTGAGCATCTACGAATGCGTCTCTCTCATGAGAACATAGTTCCCGATATCATTGACATGGAGCTTATTGAGTTAAAATTCATTTTTGATCGCAGTACGTGCATACAGTGTTTTGCCCTATGTAAGACCTACGTTGCCACTCTAGCACATCACGATAATAGAGACTTCGGCATCATTTCCAATTTTCAGCCGAGGTCGTCAGAAAGCATTGACTCGCAAACAGTCTTATTCGGCAAAAAAGAATCGGTAGGCTGCGTAATGCACAAGTATCTTGTTTCGCTCCTCATAGTTAAACATCCTCAGCACGGATGGCTTCGGACATTCTTGAAAGTATACATTCGAGCGTTCCAGCATGGAAGTGATCTCGACGATATAGTAGAAGAGAAGCTTCTGATTGGTGACCGGCCAAAGTCAAGACTTGATGCTGACAAAAGGCCACCTTTGAGGCAACGTCTGACCCAGACATCAGAAGAAGATCTTTCTGAGGTGGTTAAGCAAATATAGATTACAGGATAAAGCTAATCATTGATTACCCACAGTTAACTCAAGATGAGCTATCATTTGTCAAATTCGCAAGTGCGTTAGCTCAGTGGGTGGAGCCTTATCATGACTATACTCGTCCTCCCGCGGCTGTGGTTCTGGCCGAAGCCGCGAAGCAGACGGAGTTGAAGCTTGGTCAACCTTTGAAGGGCGTGGATCTTCAAGAGTTAAATGGCTCATCGTCTCCCACCAAGAAGGAAGACGAGCCACCAGTCGTTACGGATGCCCCTGAACTAGTGACGAAGTTCTTCGATTGTGTGTTTTTGTTTTATTCGATGCTGGAACGACTCATTAAAACCAGTTTGTTCAGCTATCAGACAGCGTTTCTTGGAGGTACAAAAAAATTCCTCTCCCTCAGAGGCTCTTCATGTTGCAACGCTAGCCCAGGACGTAAGGCGCTTTCTCTAGCCTCCTCAATCGTGACA
Source organism: Calocybe cyanea (assembly GCA_018851305.1). Taxonomy (NCBI): domain Eukaryota; kingdom Fungi; phylum Basidiomycota; class Agaricomycetes; order Agaricales; family Lyophyllaceae; genus Calocybe; species Calocybe cyanea. The sequence continues at coordinate 223,077 of JABCKL010016733.1, forward strand.
CTAACACTATGTAATAGGCATTTCTTCTTTTCCATATTGAGTCCATGCGCTTCAGGTCGACTTCAGTTGTGAAAGTCAACAAGTTAGGCGCTGTAAGGTTTCCTAGCAACTGTGTCGAATTTGGCTAAGATCGCTCTCTAGCTCGTCACAAGCTTCAAATCCATACGTTCGGAGGCTATTGCGGTTTTGAGAGATATCTCTACACATTTACTCCAGCAGAGCGAAAATGTGTCTACACCTGAGAATCGCAAAGTTCTCACTGATGCATGTGCAACGTTCGAAACACTTCAAGTAAGATAGCCGTACACTATGACGTGATTCGTAATCTGACAGCATTACAGCTCGACATCGATTTTATATCAAGTATTGCGAAGAGTATCAGTAACGCTCGCAAAAAAGTGCTTGAAGGTGTAGGCAAAGGACTAGCCAAGCTGTGTTCAACATATTCCAACTAGGAGCTCCCAAGGCCCGCTCTGTACGCGGATATACTTGGTGCCGAGATAGTAGGCCATTCGGGGCCCACCCCCTTATCTAATAGAATAGTCGCAACAAGTACATAGAAGATGCCCAGTCAAAGAAGTACAAAGTTCAGCTTTCTGCGATTGCGGGTAGGTCCTGACGACAAAGTTGTTTCGTTCAGGTTCAGAGGATAAGTTAAGTATCAAGAAATAACGTTGAAGTGAGAGTCATCAATAGTACTGTATATGGTGCCGTTGTCCATGAGTCTGTCGAGCGCATCACTGATACAACGGTCAGAAAATGTCAATGTGGTGGAATGAAGCCCACCTGATCTGACCCACATCACCAAACGAGCTTACTGCACGAGCAATGGCAGAAACATGTATACCGTCTACACTGCGCTGCTGTTCACTGAGGAATTTGACGATCTGCTTTTCTAGGGCTGGAAGATCTGAGTATTGATCGGGTGTGACAGAAGACTGGTTGCTTGTATATGCTGATGCACCACCTGAATCTATCACGCCGCCATGCTTGGGTCCCATAGACTAAAAGAATGGAGCTTGAGAGTGTACAATAGCCAAAGCACGGTAATTACTCACAGCTCCTCGATCTACCATCAGCTTCACAGTCATCGCTTCCAGCAGATGAAAATAGGGTTCGTGGGGATCGATGACAGCCCTGATATGGGTAGCATTGATATATCGTTTGTTACCAAACATCTTTAATGTCCCAGTAACTCGGACGTAGGATGAGTCCCTAGACGCCATATTATAGAAAAAAGAAGGAAGAATCTATGTTTGAATGCGACTGACTGAATGCCATCCCATTTTGTTGCATCCTCTTCGCTAGTAGAATCGACCCAGTGACGTGCTTCAATCCTTCCTGTCGAATCGTCTATCCAGTATACACGATTGGTCGTCTGAGACTGGACCGAGACAACCTGCCCCACAACCGTAACCTGTATAGCTGCGCTTCAATGGAGAACTGGATGTCTGAAAGTGCCTGTTGGGGGTACCTGACCGATCTCTCTGCCCTCGATCGTCCATTCTGCATCAGTATGAGCTTGCTTGGCTTTTTTAAGCTGGCATACTGTTAAAGGGCGTAACGAGTGGGCAGCTTCTCTCATCTAGCAGAGAGCAAACAGTTTAGTTAGAGCAGGCATCTAACGTATGAAATCATACGCGTGTGCTCGGGCTCCCACCCGTGCTGTAAGGCGAGCCACCCTGAAGGAAACCCCCACCCCCACCAAAGTCATTGTCTAAAAGGGATGTCAGTTATTGAAAAGCGAACATAGCGCTATTCGACGTGCATTGGCTCATAAGCGCGTTGAAAAGTTTTGTGTAAGATTTTAGAGGAACAACTGATGTGTGCGCGACGTGACAAGTGACGGGCTGTGACAAGACGTGCAGATTACCTATGTGCAAGTCGTTCGAAATAATCTTACTTTATTGATAATACTTGCTGCACTCACCATCCGTTGCTATCACCCCGTAAATGAAGTATGCAACACGATGAACCCTCTTATCAGGTAGGTGGACTTGTTGCAAAGTACTTCACATCCATTAGAAACATTGTCAGCTTCTAAACTTCGACCCCGAGCGCTCTGCTCGACATATGACCGTGCTGCAAGTGCAAAGATCGCGGCGTATGCACTCGACAGCCCCCTTTCAGATTGACAATAAAGAATTAAAACATGTGCGTTGGACAGATGATTCTGCTGAATGACCAACTCAATCGTTTCATCTTCTCCCCTCAGATAATTCTCGTCGGAAATGTCCATGACTATGAGCAACACGATCGATACATGTCGTTCAATCTGAATGACGGGACAGGAGTAATTCGGGTACAGAAATGGAACGAGGGACCCAACTGGGCACCACAACTTGCAGCAGAGTAAGTATGATTTGAGGACCAGAAAGTCGCTTATGAACTAATGTTGATCGTATCGTTGTATCTTAGTACTTGTCCCTACGTTCGAGTCGTGGGACAAATCAAGCAATTTAAGGATTGGAAGAAAGTCGATGTAATCAAGATAGAAGTGATCGCTGATCCCCACGAGCCTTATCATCATCTTTTAAGCGCGATTTTCGACACTTTAGTTCATCAACGCGGTCCCCCCGTGAGTTCGAGGAGCTTTCGACAATGATCTCACAAATTGGCAAATTGATCACTGTCATTGGCAGCCCAGGCTGGAAAGTGGAAACACTGGCAATTGGGGGTCTTCTGGAACCACCGACCCGCATAAAAATGATTCTAGGTCTGAGCCACCCGCAGGTGGACCACAGCGGGGAATGCAGGCGTCGCGACAACCTCCTCAGGCACCGAAAAATAACAGCGTGAACTTGAGCCACTATCGTGCCACAGATCGTTCCGCGTTCATTCGGCGGCATATTGTCAACGAGCTGCAGTACAGAATGACATACGAGTGGGGCGTACATATAGACGAGATTATTCATGCCATTTTCGAGTACGTACCCGACCTGACAGAGGAAGAATTTAGGTTTGTGATAACCCGCTGCGAGGCAGCTCGTTGAAATTGCACAGGCGCTGATGAATTTGTTAGTGATTGTATTGAGATTCTGATGAAGAAAGAGTATATCTATACCACGTTTGAGGAAGGATGCTACAGATGTACAGATGTCGAATACCTGGATTAGAGAAATATTCGATGATTGAGGAAGATTGATCTGCTCGTCACTGGTGTGATTTTACTATGTTCATCAATGTTAGAATCAAGGTCCAAGGTCATTCAACTCACTGCGACATGTGTGGCCGATGTGACCCATCGTCACACTACTCCTATCCTTACCTATTTCACTTCTCTTCCCGATCTCTCCTTTTTCTTATCTTTCATACTCCGCTGGTCTACGGTATAAAAGGCCTCGTGTATTTAGCGATAGACAGGCTTGACATATAGAACTGATTCTGGTTCTGTTGAGCTTCTTGAGTTTTATTATCTCTTGTGCCGTGACATTTACCGTTTAGGCTATCTCACGTCACAACATGGCCAGGCTTCTCCGAACTAGCCAATCTGATAATCTTGTAGGTCGATCGCAAACTACGTATACAGTACTGTCGTTCGGTTGTTTCATCTGTTTACTATGTCAGCGGCGATTCGTTCAGCTCTGTTGGATACGATTTGGTGCCTGATGCCAGTCATGCACCTACTGCGATCCAACCTTTGGGTGTCTCATTCCCTGGCTTCACATGGAATGAAGAGGGTTTACCCAATTGGGTTGGATATCTGATCACCAAGTATTTTCCTCGTTCGCGATATATTCCGGGGAGCCCTGAACAGGACGGGACGTACTTGAGCAACCCGTTGCTCGTATATGACTATGCTAAAGGAGGTGATACAATTTCTGGAGTTCAACGTCAAATCGAACGACGCTTTTTGCCCTATATAGTGGGGGGACGAAACGGGATTCTAAACAAGTCGCTTTGCGGTAGCTTTCAGTTTCTAGCAAGGATTCTACGTGGCTGGGCTCATCAACTCCTGATTGTAACAGTGACATGGATCGGAATCAACGATTGTGCGTAAGTATCAAACTATGTGACCTCGTTGAACCCGAGATTTCCGAGCTAATGCTTCTTATTCTTTTTTGCTGATTACATAGTTATTCAAGAGATCACGCAGAAAACATGCAAAAGTTATTCGAGCTGCAAGAAAAGCTGTACGATGCAGGCGCCCGAAACTTTCTATTTATTGACGTGCCCCCTATGCATAGAAGTCCTGCATGTAAGTGCTTCCCCTTTTTAGGTGAGCTGAATTTGTAAGTTTTCTATACCTAGACACTCGCGCGTCGATAGACTCATCCAGTTTTGACAACTTCAACACTCTGCTTGACCAAGCTGCTAATGCATTCGCTACGGAGCACCCCGAGATCACTGTAATGGTTTTCTCATCATATACTACGTTCAGTCGTCTTTTGGATGCTCCAGAGCAGTATCAACTTGCAGATTGCCGCAGACTGGGGGGGCGAATATGGCTCGATCAAATACACCCCACTAGCAAGGTTCATGACCATGTTGCACAAGATATGGCAGAATTCCTCCTGGCTGTAGGAGATAGCCGGAAGCATTGAAGATATGATACGTGCTGTACACTTAGATGTCATTGTATAAGTAGTTGACGCAGTTGAACGTCAAACGGTGCCTGATTTGGACTACTGGATCACGTGGCGACTACTCCTTATTCTGGGTTGCTCACCCTTGCCTGCATTGAACATTCATATTCCAGCACACTTTTACATGGTTTGATGGCAATCTAGAAGTTTTTACTCTCCATCCCCCTCCTCACTAACTCATGTCATCCTTTATACGCTCCTGGTATACATCGTGGCTTCCCACTCTTCCGTCTCTAAACTTTACGCTACCCTCGAGCCTACAAGGCAAATTCGTATCTTTCCTTCTCAAGAAATCCTTGGGTAATTTTCTCAGACATGGACAGCTTGATTCTCGGCAAATAGACTCCCAAATTGGCTCCGGGTTTGTCCAGATCAATGACCTTGAGTTCGATAACGAGGCGCGCTTCCATTATCATGAAAGCTGCATAGCCACAGCTAACAACTCACTCGTAGGTAATCAATGCCTTATTATCGGATCTTCCTGTTGTGCTACACGATGGGCACATATCATCACTAACCGCTCGTGTGCCGTGGCCAAATCCATTGACCTCAACGGTTGGTTTCTCTGTCAATTCTCTCCACCTGACCCTCCATCTCCTTCCGTCGTCTGCCCATGAGCCCAGCCGTCATCCAAGTCTTGCACAGTCTGTAGCTTCAGTAGCAGATTCCTTTCTGCACGAAGAATTGGCACCCCAAGACCAAGCGACGCTTTGGGATTCGTTCCAGTCCGATGTCGACTCTGAAACTTATTCAAGGAGCGATCAGGCCGTTCCTGGTGGTCTTGTAGCAGATCCTTTTCTAACCAATCCAGAAGAAATTTCACAACTTGATACGGATCCCGTTGGAGTGTCCATCTTTGCCATTTTGATTGAAAGGCTACTAGCGAGATTTCAGTTTGACGCCACAAACACCAAGCTGACTCTTGTCCACCCAAGAAATATGAGCGTTACTTTGTCAGTTGACAGTATTCGTTATTATACAGACGAACGCGGTGCTTCAGCTCCTGCCTCTTCTGATAGCGGCTCTGCTATCAGTCCACAACGGACACTTTCTATTACGGGCATGAAGCTTCAAACCCGCAATCTTCGTGTGGGAGCTGCGCAACTGGTGGCACGTACTCCGACTGTACAGTCACCGGTTTCGTCACCACGACACCCACCTTGTGCTGTATCACCACATAGCCCACAATCTCCGTCCTCCTCCTCCTCCTCCTCCTTGGATGAAGAGGCTCAATTTACCATGTCTCAATCGCTCGCTTTTCTACCCCCAAGGGAAGACTCACCGACCAGCACAGTTAGTGGAAGCCTATACCAAAGTGCTGTCTCTACCGCGGGGGGCGAAGAGCATCTCCACAGCCAGCCTAGAAGTAGTCCTGATTCATTTCCTCGATCGGAAATACCGAAAGATCCTAATAACCCTGGAGAAGAGAGGCTAGAACTGCTGATGTCTTTTGGAGAGTCACCCATCATGATACAGGTTAATAGTCTTCCAACTTCCACAGCAGCATCACAACATGAGACACCATCGACCTCGCAGGGTAATGGAAGGGGCGAAAAGCTCCACTTTTCCCTGTCGATTGGACTTATAGCTTGTGCGTTGCGCCCATGGCATGTTTCTGGGCTGTCGAACCTGGTCGGAAGCCTTAGTACAAAGCCACGTAAAGACAATGATCCGCGATCGGCCCCCCCCTCCGAGTCTGGCATGGATATTGAGGCCGATGTCAAACTTCGAGGGCTCATTGTCATCGTGCCTTTAATTCCTTCAGGTCACCAGGAAAACTTTATGACGCATTTCTTTGAATCACCTCTGGTGCCGCATTCCCTACCTTCCGATTACCTTCGTCTGTATATTGAAACTGTCTTGATGTCTTTCTCCCATGTATCAGTAGAGGACGTGTCCACACGCAATCCTACGGAGGCAATGAAGCCGACCATGGTGAAGAAGTTACTTGGATCCTCTATAACTCTTGACGACATGTCTCTCTTCTTTGTCCATGGCGCACTCACTACCGCTCTCCCACGGAAACAACCTTCTGCATCTCCAATTATTATCACAGATCACGGGCTCGTTAGTCAGTACCCAAGAAACCATCATCACCCGTCAAGAAACCACCCTGATCTTAGTTTACCGGCCTTCGAAATTATCGATTGGACATCGGAGAAGTCTCGAGCAAATGGCTTGAAGTTATCGCTGTGGCGCACCAAGCACAAAAGCCATGCTCAGGAGGGGCACAACCTTGATTCTAAACCTTCACCGTCAGCTGTCTCCATCAACTTCAAGGAAAAGCAGGAGAAACAGACACCCTCTCGACACAAGAACCGGCCGACGGTTCACGAGGTTCGAATCGCAGTGATGCCGCTGCATGTTTTTGTAGATCTCGAAATAGCCCTCCGGCGGGACGGGCTTCTAGCCTTTCTAGAGGAGGCCTTCGAAGATGGGACAAAGCCCTGGTCGCCACCCGAAGAGCATACGCCATGGAGCTATGATTCGGAAACCGAAACTCCCTCCGCCTCGCCGCGAACCCTTGCCGCTGACCAGAGGGCCAAGGAGAGACAAAGGTTGGAGAAACTGGTGATCGAGGACCTAGACTTGGACCTGGACTATGGAACCGAGATGAAATCCAAAGGCACTGGTGCTCTAACGAAACTTGAACGCTCCCGACAGGTAAGCCATCTGTAGCATGCTCTCGGTGCATTGTTCTATGTTCTGCAGAATCCAGTAGATCCCGGTTCAAAACCCGATGTTTCTGCTCAGTTTGCCATGATTCGCGTGCAAGTTCGTTGTCCTTCATCTTTCCGGCGCCAGCGCCCTCAGCGGTCGGGGGCTTTGGTTGTGGATCTTCACGCCGTCAGATTTGTCAATACGCGCCCTTTGACGAAAATGAGCACTAGGTTTACAATGGAGCAATCTGAAGCTCTTGAGCCAAAATCCGAGGAGTTTCTATTGGGAGTTGACTGCGAAAAGATTGTCATTGCTTGCTCCCAAGCTCACGAGTTCTTAGCCCGGACAGTACTGTCGGTAGGACCCATTTTATCTAATTCCGGCGCGCACCCCGACATCGCCGAGTCTTCGGCATTGCCGCTTCTGCCGCGACTAGCGATTGCGAAATCCAATCTCGTCGAACATATCGCTGTTGTATCCTTAAGCTCGGATCTCCCCTCTCTCGTTATTGACATATCCAAATCAACTTTCGATTGCTTGCAGTATTGGGCCGACGATGCGGCACAAAACATACAAAAATTTATGAATGGGATATTCGACAGTGACCGTGCAGACGCAGAAAGGTCTGATAGTCGCGATACAAGCATAATTGGAAGTCGGTTCTTCGCAAAATCAAAAAGTGGCAGTACAAGTGCAATGAGTACAAGCCTTAGGAGTCCGTCATCTGAGACAGCAATGAAGATAACCATCTCAGATGGTGCGTTGCTTCTTCCTGTGATACACGGGTGATTTGAATGTTATTTAAGCCTTTGTAAGAACAATGGTTCCTCGAGTCAAGCGCCAGCAGCGTAATGAACCATTCATTGCTCATGCTTCTGACCTTGACATCTCGCTTCAAACGGGCTCGGGAGAGAAGGTGAGTGTTTTTGACAGCGTTTGAGATCTATACAAATAAGTAGGACATAGGATGAAACAGTCCTAACGTTGGAAGTGATGGATCTAATGGTGGATGACTTTGAGCAACCTCAGTCAGTCCATACTTTCATATCTCCTACATCACCTCGCGGTTTGGTTCGTTCAACTACACTCATCCTAACTACACCTAGTGTTAACTTTTGCAGGCCAACCCTTCTGAACCCATGATGAAGCTGCGATTCTCGTCTGCTAATATACCGGGAACTCTCGCCAAGGAATCGAAAATAAAGTCAACAATTTCTGGCTTCACATTCACCGTTTTCCCAGATCTTACCTGGATATCGGACCTCTTAGCTTTTGTCAAGCCCCCCCCTGGAGTCGGTACAGGACTTTCTTTAGTCGGATGTGTACTTACATCTAGTGTATGTCTAGGCATTCGAGTCCGTCATTCCTAGCGAACGGACACATGTGTTTTTCAGAATCCACGATGGGGCGATATTGATGTACGCTCCAAGCCATCCTGGCGCTATTGTCTTCCAGATCGAAGACCTGGACTTTGCGACAGACGTCGTTGGAGAATCGCCTGATTCATCTTTTCGGCTTTCTACACCTTCTCTTGCTCTTCTTGCTGTTGACGATAGCTCAAGCAGGGTTAGCATGGACAAGTTGCACTCTCGTCACGGTGTCGATCTGTGGACAGTATGTCCCTTTATTCTCCTTTAGAAAGTCGGTCTTTGAATAATCATACAAGAGTGGCGGCTTTGCTCTCATAGCTGAGGTCGCGGACTTTACTATGACTTTAACTCATAGCGCCGAACCCCCATCCACTAGCGTACGTGACATCTTACTTCAATGACCAAGCACGTAATTTACTTGACGAACTAGATGACCATGGATCGCATCCGACTTCGAGTGCATATCTGCGCTGACACTTTGTCAGCAGTCACGGCATTTGCGAGGGACTTTTCGGTCGTTTTCAGCCCCCGCGAGGAAGGAAGGTACGGCACACACTCGGCTAAGGCTGCTTACTAAATCCCAGTCTCAAGGAGGGAAGCAAGGGTTCCCAATGCGCCCACTGTGGTCTCGAGTGAGCCTACAAACCGTTCTGGGCTTATGGGTAGGCTCTTCATCCTTTGATCTTGTTCCACAATTAACGGGCACTTGCAATAGCTTCTGTGGATGATCTTGCTTTCAAAAAAGTGCCAGAAGTTGGGCCTGCACCAGATATGATCAGCGATGATTTACCGACGAATCCGGATTATCTGGATGAGTCCTTCGGAGCTGCCGCTGGTTTGCGGGAGCTCCGTGAGGATGACCTCGACGATTTCTATGATAACGACTCCCAAGCCCAACAAACATATACATCTACAACGGCCGGAACAGGATTGGTGTCTAGATTTGGAGGGGAAACGGTCAAAATCCTCCGCCAAGAAGGCATACAAATTAAGGAGAACTATTTTAATGATTTGCCGCCCGATACCAAAGGATTGACAGATAGGTAAATGATGGACTGCTTAACTTTTGAGTCTCTATAGTTTACCATTTGCACTGTTTAGCTTCGGTGAGACGACGTTTCGACTACGCATCCGCAATGGTGATGTTACACTTGTCCTTTACGACGGTTTCGATTGGGCCAAGACTAGAAGGACTATAGAGGAAGAAGTTAGGGAGATGCGACGTCGTCTAGCAAAGATCAGGCAGCTCGTAGCTAGTGGCCAAGTCCAGGAGCCCAGTACAGAAGATACTAGCGCTCTACTTTTCAACTCTGTATATATCGGACTCGGTCAAGATGTTGACAGTCTCGAACCAAACGCCATCATTGCCGCTATCGATGAAGAGTTAAAGGACGATATCGAGACATCGAGTCAGAGCTCCTGGCAATCACTCAAGCCCCCTATAACTGGTAAACCGCAAGCTAGGTCGATACGTGTTCGCGGTAAAAGGCTGACGCGCTCCCGTGGCCCAAGCATGGAATTTTGCTTTTTCGGTCTTGAGGCTGAGGTAGATAACTATCTGCCGGAAGCTCCTCTCGTTTCGAGGCTATTCACTACAGTTCGTGATGCGGAAATTCTCGACCATATCAAGACCTCAACATGGAAAAAATTCCTAACCGAACTGCGTTCCGATTCTCGAGGAAACATACGCGAGACAGACTCCAACATGCTCCGCTTAGAACTGTTCAATGTTCGTCCAGTTCCAGGTCATCCCATTGAAGAAGCTAGATTACGTGTAAGTGGAATAGTTGTCGATCGGAGGCGTTTTAAAGTCGTTCTGTCAGGCAAAAATTCTTCCTCTTCGGCTATATGTGGATCAAGATGCTGTCGATTTCCTAAAAAGTTTCTTCAGTTTCAAGGATCCTTATGCGCAGCAAGGTACTGAATCAAGCGATAACGAAATATATTTTCGTGAGTATGATAAAGTTGGGCTTGAAGGCATGCATTTTATTGTAGTTGTTGCAGAGTTGGCGGAAGTGTTTCCTGTTGATCTGAAACTTGACTATAAACCTCGACGCGTCGACTATCGGGCATTACGTGAAGGCAGGACAATAGAGCTGATGAATTTTTTTCATTTCGACGGAGCTGAGATGACTTTACGACATATTACTCTTGCTGGTGTGAGTAAACTGCCTATTGGAGGCCTCACCTAACTTGTCCGTTTTAGATTACGGGATGGCCACGGTTCTTCGAATTATTGAATGACTTGTGGACTCCTGATGTCAAAGCTACCCAGCTGGTCGACGTCATATCGGGCGTCTCGCCTATCCGTTCTGTAGTCAACGTCGGTTCAGGCGTTGCAGATTTGGTCCTTCTTCCCATTGCTCAGTATAAAAAGGATGGGAGAATTGTTCGTGGTGTCCAGAAAGGTGCTACGGCATTCGTCAAATCTACTGCAGTCGAGGCTATCAAATTAGGCGCACGGCTCGCTACTGGCACACAGGTAATACTCGAACAAGCCGAGGGCGTCCTTGGGGGACAATTTAATCGCCCAATCACTGCAGAATCCATTTCAGGCAACATGGGGGATGAGTTTATGCATCTCGCTACAAGCGATGATGAGGAATCTGCGGAACTAATTTCCAAATATGCTCAGCAACCTACGAACATTCAGGAGGGCGTTCAATCGGCGTATCAAAGCCTACGAAAAAATCTTAACTCTGCGGCTCAAACCATCCTAGCTGTGCCTATGGAGGTGTACGAGCGCGCAGGTAACGAGGTTAGTCGGCCACTATGGATTGCTTTGAATGGCTGATATGCATGGGGTTCTCAGGGTCCCGTTCGTTCTGTTATAAGGGCTGTCCCCATCGCCGTCCTCAGACCCATGATTGGGGCAAGTGAGGCGGTGAGCAAGACTCTTTTAGGTCTCCATAATACTCTAGACCCTGAAGTCCAACACGAAAATGAGGCAAAGTATAAGCGCCCCTAGGCGTTGATCGATTTCCTTATGAGCGCTCCTATTTTCTATTTCTTCACATCTTCTATAGCATAGACGCATTTATGTAATACGACACGAGATCTAGAACTCAGGAAATGGTGAAGTACGAGTGATAACAGCGCCGAGAGTAGAGTTTAAGAATGACAGCTAGTTCAATCGATTTCCATCCCCATTGATTGTCCATCTCCTGGAATCAATACACTCCTGGATGCGGGAACTTTGATCTTTTCCTGAATTTTTGTAGAGGTTGATAACTCCATCGCCACTGGTTGGTGTAGCTTGAATGAAGTTTTTGTGGCGTCCGTTGTCTTTCTGCGATGCGCTCTTTGCTTCTCCCGACTGACTGCCATCCTAAAAAGTACTTCAGCGTGAGCCCGGCCGTCATATATTGGTGTAGATAAATATCCACCTGCTCTTGAAAAGGGCTCGCTCTCTGCGACTTTTGATCTCCCCGATCCGTTTCATTGCTTTGATTGTTGTTTGCATAAGCTCACGATCATATCGAACAGGTACATTTCTCTTTTTCTCAAAATCAATAGTTGAATCCTTGGATAATATTGAGCAGATGTTTGAAAATAGAAGGAGAAAAATAATTACTATTGTCATCTCTTTGCCGGCAGCCCTCCTGAACGCCTTGGTCCACCTAACTTTACGAGGATTTCGCTTCATCCTAGGAGAGCCATCAAAAAACAAGATTCGCAACCAATTACAAGGCTTACTTGAAATTCTTATGGCATCTAGGAGGAAAAATCAGTGGCACAGATAGAAAGGCCTGTATGAAGGCTACTTACTTGGATGTGCAAAATCTGAAGACCTTTGAATCGTTCCTGACAAATGCAGTACCTGCACAAAGTGAAAAAAATCAAGCTGTATAAGATGCCTGCGCACCATGACCGGGATATACATTTGTTGAACAAAAGTAGCATTTTTCGACACGCATGGCTAGAAACAGAAGATGCGATAAATCTTCTTCGTCGTGGGAATTTACATGATGCCAAAATTGTCGCACGACGCAGTACCAAGTACTACCCAGTTCAAAACTCGCTTCAATGGTTTTAGTACTGTGCTATCAATCTTGCCTTGTTTGCTTCTTTGCCAGAAATCTAGCATTCAATGATGCCAAGGCATGTATCTAAATGAAATTGTGTGCGATCAAACATGTCCAAGTGCTTCTCAATTCTACGCAAGGGCGTATACATATTGGGAGTCTACAAAGTCTGATGACCACGACGAGCTACTCGTAAACATTCCTCTTCTAGTCCACCAATCCAGATTACTTCGATGCCAGCTTCTTTTAACTTGAAGGCTCCTTCGCAGCTCACGAAGTCGTCCGGCTCTCCCACCCCGATAAAGCATCGTTTCACCTTGGCATTAATGAGCGCGTTTGCACATGGAGGAAGTCCTGATGTGCGAACAGAGCAAGGCTCTAACGTCGTGTAAACATCGACCTGAGCGAAGATAGACTCTAGGTCGGGAGGGGGCTGAGGAAACATCGTCGAAAGTTCGGTATAGGAGAGCGCCTTAGCCTTGGACAATGCATTAGCTTCAGCATGAGTGTTTCCAGGCAGCTCCCTAGAATACCCCGAGCTCAAAATCACAGGATTGTCTGACCCTGGTGGCCATCGAGCGACAAGTATGCAACCCACACAAAATGCGGTCGGTGTTGGGTTACATTTTTTAGCTTCGGCTAGTGCAAGACGAAGGAAATTAATATGTTCAGCTGAAAAGAACGTTTATAATGTTATAGTATAGCAATGATAGCACATTTACTGACCGACTTCAGGTGAGGCCATGAGTGGAAAAGGATCTGCGGATCGCTACGGCTTACTTGTGTGGCATCATCAATTTCTTTTATCAGTCTGTCTTGCCCTTTGTCGTAGTGTTATTATTGTCTATACAATCTGCAACTACTCGTAATGAACAGCTCTGAAGTTGCATCTCAAGTTTAATCGAGTCTTGGGACAGATTCCAATTTTTACAAAAGCAGTGCAAACCTTGGCTTACGTATGCGAGTAGAAATTATCTAAACCACAGCTCTCTTGTTGAGCAACTTCTGACACTGAACTCATTGACTATGTCTTCTCCAGCTCACGATGAGATAGTCACTGGGCGTACAGAACCAGATGGTGGTATGCAGGATAATATCCGCGAAGACAACGACGAGGAGGACGCAGAGGCTGAGGAAGAGGGTGATGTTACAATGCCTAATATCACTGACGACAGCTCAGAAGAAGGAGAAGACGATGAAGAGGAGGCAAGACGAATTAGGGAAGGTTTTATTGTAGACGAGGAGGAGGAGGATGAGGAGGGTGAGGAGGGTGAAGAAGAGGAAAGGCGAAAACGGCACAAAAGGCGTAAAAAACACCACCGCAAGCGTGAGTATACAGTCACCGTTATTCGGAAAAGCGTTATTCAAATACCTTGACAGGAGAGGAGGAACGTTTGGAGGATGAGGATTTGGAACTCATGGAGGAGAACACTGGCGTTTCCTTTAAGAAGAACCGTCGTTTGACTCGTCTCCGTCGAGGGCGTGATTCAGAGTCCCCTGCTGCAACCCCGTCTAAACGGAAACAAGTTGTTGAGACTTCTGAGGATGACCTCGATAACGACGATGGTCTCCCGCAGGTTCAAGATATTCAGAGAATTTGGGACGACGATCGCCACGCGGAAGAGGATGACGATGACGCCGATATGGACATAGATGATTTCATTGAGTATGATGATGAAGACGAAGCAGGAGCTCCAATGGATGAGGCAGCGCGTGAAGAACGTAGAAGAGAGAAAAAGCAAGAACAGCAGCGGCGCAAGAGAGCTCATGCTCGTCCAGAGTTGGTGGGAATCGATGCAAAGTGAGCCCCTTATGCCGATTTTCTTTATAACTAGTGGGCCTCACGATATAAAGTGCTTGGGATGAGATTCATGACGTTTTTGGCGATGGACATGAGTATGATTGGGCTATGGAAGGGGATGAAGAAATTCAATATTATGAGGAAACTCACAATAAGCCTGAAATGAAATATCAGGATGTAAGCCAATTTCTTTATACTGGATTGACTGTACAACTGAGCAAATCTTCAGGTGTTTGAGCCTAGTCAGATCAAGCAAAAGCTACTTTCCGACGACGACGACCTCATTCGGGCGCAAGATATTCCAGAGCGCATGCAACTCGCCACGTCGTCTTTATCAAAGACATCTACTCTATCCTTACACACCCAACTGACGGAACAGGATCTCGGTGGTGCCGCCATGTGGGTGACCCAGCGCATATCCTCACGTAAAAATCGCGAATTCTTCAGCCCGGGTGGCGAGTACCAACACCTTAAAGGTGCCTTGGTGATGGCCGTCACGTTTGTTCTCCGCTATCTTTTTGTCGAAGAGTTCGAGGTCCCATATATTTGGACTCACAAACGTGATTACATACGTCATTTCGATGTGAACGACATTCGAGCACGCCAAGAGTTGCTGAACCTCAGCGAGCTGTGGCGCATCTACGCTCTCGGTCAGAAATACCGGTCTATGATAGAGCGACGGAGAGCCATGACATCTTTGTTCGAGAAGCTGAGAGTCAAGGATTCATATTTCGAAGAAGAAATCCTACCTCAAGTTGACAGCGTCGAAATCATTGCGGACTGCACTGAGTGGCTTTCAGTGAAATACAAGCATCAAAAACAGTCAGAAGATGATTTCCAATTCCACGATGACGAGGAAATGGAAATTGCCAAAAAGCGAAAAATGCCAAGTCGGATTTCTACTTACGAGATTCTGAAGAAGAGTATTGTTTCTAAATTAGTCGAGGTGGGTGGTTGAGAGTTTCTCGCAGCGTAATTTCGAAAAACCTCAGCTTTTTTATAGGGTTTTGGCATCCAACCTCACGAAGTTGTGCTTAACTTCATGGCATCTCATCACGTCCATTTTGTGGACGATCAAGATCTTAACCCAGTCGCATATGCAGAACAGTTTCTTGACTCAGATCCTTCGAAAGCACAACCTGCAGAAGAACTTCTTCGTCGTGCACGGTTCATCTTGGCTACTGAGTTAGGCAAGGATCCGTTACTAAGAAATCGGATACGGAAATTGTTCCAGGAAGAAGCTCGCGTGACCGTAGAACCCACTGAACGGGGTAACACGAAGATTACTGAACAAGACCCATTTTTTGTGCGTCATTATGACTTGTGACTACCGATACCCCGCAATTCATGGCTTTTCTGCTTTAGAACTTCAAGTACCTATACAAAAAGCCCGTCCAACATATGTTAGATTCAGCCCAGTTTCTCAACATTCTCCTCGCAGAATCGCAGCATCTCGTGATTGTTACAATTGAGCTGGCGGACGAAGTCAAAGCTGATTTTGAAAGGGGTCTAAATGATGCATTCTCTTCTGACAGCTTCAGTGATGCTGCGAGAGCATGGAATGAGGAACGCTCGCGTGTTGTACACGAGGTCCTTGAAGAGCATCTTATGCCAGCCGCCGTGAAATGGACCCGAGAATTTATGAGGGAAGAAGTTGAAGACTTCTTAGCCAACAGATGTGCGGGTCACCTGCGCCAGGTAAGAAAATCGGTTTCCAGAAGTGCTTGCGCTCATCTGCTTTATAGCGCATTGACATCGCACCATATTGTACTGGAGACATGGCGCCTGGAGAAACACCATCTGTTCTGGCAATTTCTTGGGGCAAAGGCGAGCCTCACAAGGATGTCATCACCCTTGTTCTTGTCGACGAAATGGGTCGCCTGCGTGACTATACCAAAATTGACAATCTATATGACACAGAGGCAATAGACGAATTTCTGGATATCCTCCGCCGCAGAAAACCCAGCGTCATCGTTGTAGGCGGCTTCAGCGTTGCTACGTTCAAATTGTCACAACTAGTGAAGCAGCGCATTGGAAAATCCGACCCTCCTCCAGAAGGAGAAACTGTATGGGGAAACCCAGCCTCAGATCGAGAAGTTTTCGATATTCCCGTCATATACGTATATGACGATGTAGCCAGGCTCTACCAGCACAGCGACCGACCCGGCGACGAATTCAGCTCGCTACCGTCAATGGCTAAGTATTGCCTGGGGCTAGCGCGTTATACGCAAAGCCCGCTGAACGAATTTGCAGCCTTAGGTCATGACATCAAAGCTATCACATTTGAAGATGACGACCAACATCTAGTAATTTCCTTATCATTGACTCAGTGTAATTGTCCATAACGTTCGATGTTTCAGGTACCCAAGGAGAAACTTTTGGCAGCGTTCGAACGAACTCTAGTCGATGTCACAAATAAAGTCGGGGTAGATATCAATCGTGCCGTCGCCGATTCCTACTGCCAACATCTCTTACCTTTTGTCTGTGGCCTTGGACCAAGGAAAGCCGAAGCCTTGGTGAAAAAAATAGGGGCTTTGGCAAGTTGCTTTTGTTCCCTCCATGTTCGGTCTCTCATGCATCTATATAGGGTGGCAATCTTGTCAACCGTGACCAATTCGTCAAAAGCGGCCTGTTGACTACGAAAATCTTTCTCAACGCCGCAGGTTTTCTTCGCATCTCTCAAGATCTTGATTTTAAGCCTACCAAAAATCGGCATGATGACGAAATGGCGGCCGACCCGCTGGATAACACACGTATTCACCCCGAGGATTACGAACTAGCGCGAAAGATGGCCACAGATGCCCTAGAACTCGACGAAGAAGATGTTCACGACGAACATCCCTCCCATGTTGTTTCTTTAATCGTTCAAGATAAAGACAACGAGAAAAAACTTTCTGAACTCAATCTAGACGAATTCGCAATCAGCCTCTACGAAGCTAATCACGATCAGAAAAGGCACACACTGAATCTTATTCGAGATGAACTTGTGAAGCCGTTTGCTGAGCGTCGAGATACTTTCCGTCTACCCAACGATTGGGAGATAGTGACGATGCTAAGCAGCGAAACTCACCACTCTTTGCGGACGGGGCTCATTATATCAGTTCTCGTTGTTCGCATCAAGAACAACACTGTCTCTGTTCGCCTCGATTCCGGCTTAGAGGGCGTCATCAGCCAAGACTTGGTTGCCGATATTCCACCAACAAACGTGGGGGATATCGTCTCCAAAGGCCAAACCTTGCCTGCTGTTGTTATCCGCTTCAGGCCCAACATAGAGCAAGACGAGTTCCTAGTCGAATTGTCCTCTCGACCTACCGATTTAAACGTAGGAGATTCTGCCTTTAGACGTGTGCTTTCAGACAAATGCTGGGATAAAGTTCGGTGCGAAAGAGATCTCGAAGTAGTTGCCCGGAAGAAGAGGGCAGAAGTTGGCGGAACCCGTCGAATCATTAAACACCCTAATTTCCACAATTTCAATACATCACAGGCGGAAGCATATCTCGAAAAGCAACAACGTGGTGACGTCGTTATCAGACCATCCTCGAAAGGCTACAACCATCTAGCTGTAACTTGGAAAGTTGATGACGGATTATATCAACATATCGGCACGTCTATCGTACATTTTTATCATCTCAGCTCCTAAAACTACTATCTCAGATGTGACTGAATCTAACGTTGACCCCACCGGACATAGTACGGGCCTTCTCATCGTAGACAGCTCACACCAGTATGCTGATCTAGACGAGCTTATTGTCAATCATGTGCAAGCAATGGCTCGCAGGTGTGAAGAACTAATGGCACACGAGAAATTCAAACATGGTCCCGAGCATGAACTACGTTCGTCGATGAGCTCCTTGTCTCAGTTATTCTCATAACCTTCATCCTCTCAGATCTCTTTCTGAAAAATTTCCTTGCTGCAAATCCTGCGAAGAGCATGTATGGCTTCACTCTGAACAGAAAACGGCCTGGCCACTTCAACTTATGCTTCCTGGCAAACAAAACATCGGCTGTACAAACTTGGGTATGTAACAATATCATTATCGCTTTATCTTAAAACTTAATCGTGTCGGCCTAGCCGGTAAGGGTGGCTCCGGAAGCATATTATTTGTTTGATGCTGCCGCTGTAGGCGTACCCGAGTTGTGTGATGCATTCAAAGTCAGGTCAGCAGCAATTGGTGATTTCGTTTGCATTGAACAGCGTCTCAAATGGACCTGTTTAGGCATCTTCATGAATCTCAAAACGTTGCAAATGCAATGGCCGGTAATAAAACACCATTTGTTCCGGGTACCCGTACACCAGCGAGGCCGCAAACTGGAGGCGCTACGCCCGGGAATATGTCAGTTCGCCAGACTGGAAAGACACCAAATCCCTACAGCAGTACCACACCTTACAGTGCCTCAACACCCCAGAGCTCTTATTCTAATCCTGGCCAAGTAGGCTACATGCCACCACGCACCCCTTATGGCTATCAAACACCATCACATGGGCCACCCAATTACCATCCACCCCCAAATATGAACCCGGCGCGAGCCGCCCTGCTACAACAAAACACTGGTGCCTCGGGGTGGGGTCAAAGTAGCGGTTGGTCATAGCATCTATTTTTGAAATATCTTCAGTTACTAGCCATCATGTAAAATATCGCATTCTCTGATAATCCCTCAAGTGATACATATCATCTGGTCTGTTTGATATCATGTACGAAGACTGTCCTTGTCGAGTCACCATGCCAGCCCCTGTTGCTACTCGCGCTCACTAGAAATCTGGCGCCGGGGTCTACGACTGTTGCACTTTGTAAATCTGGGAGTAGGGGAAAAACAAAAACACCACATACGCAATTGTGAAACATAGCCTCCGTGATGACCTGGAATAATTTTGAATTGAACACCACTTCTTAATTTACCAAAAGAATCGGGTTCGCCAGCTTCTGCGACATTCCAGAGTCGCAGGTTATCTACGGAAGCACTGTTATTTGTGACTAAAATTAGAAAATGTCGAAACATGATTTTCCAATCCTACCATGCAATATGCCGGCAGTCCGGGAATGCTACAACGCAAGAGACAACTCCGGAACTGATGGGATTCCGTAGCGTCTTCAGAAGTCTGGGAGTATTACTTGGACCAGAACGTCCGAGTTGTCGAACGTCCCAAACATCTACTGCTCCATTACGCCTCCCTGCGTATATTTGCCCTCCATCAGCTGACCAGCATGCCTATAAGGGATGTCAGTGAAAACCGCCGGTCAGAAGTATCTGATTACAGAAAGACACCACGGAGGAGTTTTCTCGCTCATCCAGAGCCTTCCTACCCCCGTACCAAGAGTATGTACTCTTTTATCCCAAAGAATAACTTGTCCATCTATCGAAGCAGTCATCAAGACATCGGGAGAAAAGGTGGAGTAAATAGAAGCGTCCAAAAGGGGAGGAGCATTTTTGGGAGGAGGGATCTGACCCAAAGTCATTTTCGGTGCACTTGGCTGTCCTTGTTGAGGGTTCGAGTAGTTGGCTGTATTGGACTGGTGATTTTCAGGCGCTTCCAGCTCTCCGTCGAACAAAGGATCGTAAGAAGCCTCTGATTTAGTTTCTGTATCAGGGGGTTCCAATGGCAAAATATTCTCAGGTGAAGCAGTTGGACGATTACTCCCTGCTGTAGCGTTCGTTGTATCGGTTTGCACCGTTGCTGGTTCCAGTGACGGTGAGGACCATGCTCCTTTCCGCATGACAGTCGGTGAACCGTGCTCAACGTAGCCTGTGGTCAGAGGCCGAATAGCCACTGCCGCCAGCTGAGCACCATGTGCAGTAAAGGTTCTTACGCGCTGGCCATTGTTGAGGTCCCATTGCTAGACATATATCACAAAACAGCTGCCGCGCGAACAGAATTTGCCTACTATCGCGTCACCATCCCATCCTGCACTGAAAAACCCTTTTTCGTCATGGTCTACGCAAAGAGACGAGACAGGGCCGCGATGACCAGACATAGCATGGATCAGTCGCCCCGGTTCATGTCGCGTAGTAAACAGGTTGATGTGTCCAGACTTACGCATAATTTAAGTTCAAAGCATGAGAGACACACGGCCTACATACGTCACTTCCAGTAAGAGTCCAAAGCGCATCTGAATGCATCGCAAGGCTATAGACGGGCGATGGCAAAGCTGGTTCCTCAACCGTGCCGGGTATCCCACCAGTTTTTGAACCGTCAAGGATGGCAGGGTTCTCCCACCAGCACCTTAGCTGCCCTGATTTGAGGATACCCTCCACTACACCAGAATGGTGCCGCTGTGGCGCTGTTAAGAAAAGCTTACCATTCACCGCAGCAAATATATCATAGTCGCGAATGAATCCATCGTCCGAACCAGTCAAGAGATGGGTCATACATAGAGAGGAGGCTAGGGCATGAGTGGGGACAGGATGCGGGAGCGCGCATATGGCTTCTACAGTATATGAGCTTGTTAGATTTTTGCTGCCAACGGGTGCTCTTAGTGCCTTCTTCCTGAGGTACGCTGGTGATAGCGAGCGTTTGCGCGTTAGGTGCGGTACTCGAGACGGATTATCACCTAAAGGGAATAATAATGCATGTCTAGGAAACTACCTTCAGATTGGACAGCTGGTTCTGCAACAGGTGTAGCCTCTTTGGTGATCGCGGGAATCACTTCAGTTGGTTGCTCAACCTCCATCGTCATTCCTTTGAAAATTTCAGATTCATCATCATCAGAGTCCGAGCTATCATCAGAGTCCTCTGATGGTGATTCCTAAGTGAGCGCAAGAGAATAAGTAGTTCCTGTAGGTGCACATTGAGTAAACGAACATCATCTCCATCCTCAGTAGCATCATCAGGTGCTGCGTCCATGGGTTCTTCATCAACTTCTGCATCAGGGTCTTCGTCTCCGTCGAATTCAACTTCTTCGAGGGTTTCGTCCTCGGAGTCGCTAGGCGGCATGAGTGAGGCACGAGATCAAGCGACAAAAGTAACAAAGACCCGATGGTGGCGGACTTGTCACTTTACACAGCTTGCACTTGAACGTCCACTCGGCTATGGTTTTGGCGGACTTGGGCCGTAAGCTTAATGCTGCTCTCTCGTCACTTAACAGAGCACCCGTAGTTGACGAAAAAGTCGGTTACCGTCATATGTTTACTCTATTCTATGATATTTACCGTTACGCACAAGGTTCTCGATGCGACACTTAAAGAAATTACGGCTGCGTTATTGGAATCGGATGTCAATATCAAACTTGTAGCGTCACTGAGACAAAAAGTGAAAGTGAAGGTCAAAGCTTCTTTGGAAGCAAGCGGAGCAGATAAGAATAGGGAAAATAACCGGAGGAATATCGTCCAGAAGGTAGTTACAGTAATTCCTGGATGGTCGTCGATGCTGAAGCAAACTTGTCAGGCCGTCTTTGACGAGTTGGTAAATCTAGTCGATCCAGGCGTGGAGCCATACAAGCCTAAGAAGGGTCAACCTAATGTCATTATGGCAGTAGGCTTGCAGGTATGCCTGCATAAGCATATTACTTGCCATGTAGAATGTCAGTTAATTGTTAGGGGAATGGCAAAACTACAACATGCACAAAACTAGCCGTTCATTATCAGAAGCGAGGCTTCAAATCCGCCATCGTCTGTGCAGACACTTTCCGTGCCGGCGCATTTGACCAGACACGGCAATCCGCAACTAAGGCAAAAGTCGCATACTTTGGCTCATACACAGAAACGGATCCTGTAACTATTGCAGCCCAAGGTGTTGCTAAGTTTAAGAAAGAGCGTTTCGACGTGATCATCGTCGACACATCTGGCAGGCATAAGCAGGAGTCGGAGCTTTTTCAAGAAATGGTGCAAATTGGGGAGGCGGTTAACCCTAACATGACTGTCTTGGTCCTCGATGCCAGTATCGGTACGTAATCATTTATTTAAAGCTCTATCAAACGAAAGATTCAGCAAGCTACCATTCACAGGTCAGGCGGCTGAAGCTCAGAGTCAGGCCTTCAAAGATAGTGCAAATTTCGGTGCTATTATCGTTACAAAGATGGATGGGCATGCAAAAGGGGGGGGTGCCATCTCCGCGTATGTATGGCTTATTTATAAGAGACTTTGGGGATATCTAACTGTGACTAGGGTTGCTGCTACCAAGACCCCCATTATATTTCTGGGTGTCGGCGAACATCTACACGATCTCGATCGGTTCTCACCACAACCATTCATCTCTAAACTTTTGGGACTTGGTGATATGCAGGGCCTAGTGGAGCACATGCACGACCTCGCTACACAAAACCCAGACAAGCAGAAGGAGATGGCGAAGAAGCTGGAAGAAGGCAAATTGAGTATCCGCGACTGGCGAGATCAAATATCGAACGTCATGCAGATGCAAGTATCCGAGCTCTTGGAAAATAAAGATGTCTAACATACGTCCTTTACAGGGGACCACTTAGTAAAATTGCTTCGATGATACCGGGGCTTCCGCAAGAGCTTCTTCAAGGTTCCGATGAAGAAGGTTCAATGCGAATGAAGCGTATGATCTTCATTACAGACAGTATGACCGCCATGGAACTTGATTCGGACGGTTCACCGTTTATGGAGATCGGTAAGGATGGAAAGCCAACTGATTTGACTTGGAGAGTGATCCGAGTCGCGCGGGGCAGCGGCACAAGCGTCAGAGAAGTTGAAGAACTACTATGCCAATACAGGATGATGGCCAATATGGCGAAACAAGCCGGGGGTAAGAACGGATGGTGTGTGGTATCTCGTTTGAAAAAAAAAACCTCTTACTTAATGATGGCTGCAAGGCTATCTGCGATCCAGAAGATGCAGGCGGCAGCTGGCGGAAAGGGTCGCGGAGCTAATGGTATGCCTACGCCTGCACAAATTCAGGCTATGCAGGTATGTTTGATAAGTATTCAACGGTCATTTAAACAATGTATGCCATCTTAGCGTGCGCTTCCGCCTGGAATGCTTCAGCAAATGCAACGACAGATCAGAAGTGGGGGTGGGATGCAGGAAATGATGAAAGCTATGATGCAGGGGCAAGGAGGAGATCAGCTGGACATGGAGGAGATGCAACGTCAGTTGGATCACTCTTATTTAAGATTGGTTATATTCCTGAGGTTTCATAGGTATGATGGCGTCCATGGGAAATGGTTTAGGTGGCCTAGGTGGCCTAGGGGGGCTTGGAGGCCTCGGCGGTGCAGGCATGCCAGGCATGGCGGATATGATGAAGATGATGGGAATGGGTGGTGGTCGATGAGCATTGCATGTACATTCATGTCGCACATTCAATCTATAATACATTTAGTACGATGTATATTACCTAGTCGAGGGGTGTTCGTGGTTACTGAGCGTTTTTACGGTCCTTCTTCCATTGTTTCTTTTTTATGGATGCCGCGTTTCTGTTGCCGAAGATAAAGGATGACGTATGCTTGTCCGCACCTGTCTTTTTTGACACCAGGGAGGAGTTACCAAAGACAATCTAAGATGGGAGATACATGATCAGCGCTCATCTGAAACTTGGGCACCCGTTGCCTACCGCCCAGAGACCCCAAAGACCGATTGTGATGGAACCTGCAAAAACTATTGAAGCCAAATGACCAACATTCTTAGTGTTGTAGGACAGGAGTGCTGATATACTCGCGGCAGCCGAGAAAGGGGCAATTAGGGGATGGTTGGATATTGTGGAGTTTTGCAGTTCATTGAGTTCAGATGATGGAGTCTATTCAAGCCGGTTAGTGAGGATCCTACGCGTTTGACGCATGGCTTACATTGAGGACAAGTGCGACGGCTATAGCAATAAGACAGATGCCGAAGTGCACAGCAAGAAAAGACTCCAGGGGGGTGAGGGTCGTTCTTTGATCCACAGGCCTTGAGACAAACAGAAGGAAGCTAGGAAATAAAACAAGACAAGAGGCTAATATGAGAAATCTGGACAGAAAAAGACATCAGTACAGAAACAAGAATTTCGAATTTCGGCGAAATGAGGCATACAATGCTGCAGCTGTGAAAGCCCAACTGGAGACGGCGTTGTAGCTTTCATCCCTGGGAGGCTCGCTAGGCTCAGATAAGTTTCTGAGCTCGACTGAATCAGTCATGATACAGTATAACCCTGAACGGAGGACGCGTGGAAAATCTCACAGTGATCTCGTTCTCATGACATTTTTCTCAATTTCTGCGTGACGTGACTGACAGACTTATCAATATTATCGACAACCAGGCGCTTCGAACGTATTGAAGTACGAGAACAAGGGCCCTCAAGCCTGGGCGGACGTGATGCAACCTTTTCCAGCGTACTATTACTTAGCTTTATGTCCACCGACCCCCTTGAGGCCAATGTCTCGTATCTGGGTGACGACGACGCCGAGTTCTTCAAAACTATTCATGGCAGAACTTTGAATACACTCAACCCCAGATACATGCTTCCCGTCGACGCTGAAGAAGTAAAGGTCATTTCCCTCCAGTTCCTCCGATCACCTTCCGCAGCTAAAGACGCTCTTTCCACAAAGCGCTCGGAGCTTCACCATCGAATGTTGCAATTTGTTTTTGGTGGACAAAATTACACTGGGCCTGTCAAGCAGGCTTTACAATTCGGCGAACGTCGTAGGAGTAAGCTACTTTTTTTTTTCCCATTTTGTTCATATTTTGCGAAATGGCCGCTGAAACGATTTCCAGTCCTGGACCTTGGAACAGGAGGCGGATTTTGGTCTGTCTATCATTTTCTGTAAGGCGCTCAATATTGACAAGGACGTTTAGGGCGATTAATATGGCAGATGATTTCCCTCGAGCTGAGGTGATAGGTGTTGATCTCGCTCCTATACAGCCAAGGTAAACGCACTTTACGTCTAGCTCAAACATGATGATCACATTCGGCGGTTAAATTTTTTATCTAGGAGCGTGCCGCCCTACTGCACGTAAGCCACACCAATTCTAAATTGTACGAGGGTTGGCTGTCAACATTCTAGATACTTGTCAGGTTTGAATTGTGTGATTTAGATCAATGGAACATCCCTTACCCTGACAACCATTTCGA
The DNA here is from genome assembly GCA_018851305.1 of Calocybe cyanea. Lineage (NCBI taxonomy): Eukaryota > Fungi > Basidiomycota > Agaricomycetes > Agaricales > Lyophyllaceae > Calocybe > Calocybe cyanea. The sequence continues at coordinate 248,519 of JABCKL010016733.1, forward strand.
TCTCATCCACGCTCGATCGGTACACACCGGAGTATGTTCAGCGACGGTTTTCTCTTTCCGTAAAGTCTAGCCACTAATAACGTCAGATACGCAACTACCCCAGGTTACTCGAGGAAATCGCTCGTATACTTCGTCCAGGTGGTCTCGTTCTCATCGTAGAGCCTAGCTTGATGCCAATGGCCAATGGGTCGGCGGGCGGGGCTGACCTTCATGGCTGGTTTACAGTCTGGGAAACCTACCGAACCTGCCTTAAACTTCAAGACATAAACACCACAGTCCCAGAGTCTTTAGAACAGCTTTTGACATCGAATGGCTCATTTGAAAAAGTAGATGTGCGGGCTATCGAGATCCCCGTGGGGTTCTGGCCCACTGGTAATTGTTCCCTGGTTGACTGCTTGCACCTCTTAAGGTTGACTATGACTGTGGCAGACCCTCACTCGCTTACCATTGGTCAGTTACAATGGATGGACTTTGATATGTTTCTTCCAGCTTTGAAGCCGCTCTTCCTATCTTCTGGTATATCAGAAGCAAAAACTGAGCGTATCATCGCCGATGCTCAGCGGGACCTCTATAATCCCTCACTATCAACCTCTACACAGCTTCATATTGCGCATGCCTCCAAGTGCTTGTGATTCGAACACCACTTCAATACTGTATCAATAGCAATATCTATCATATAGCGTGCTTCTGCATATATACTTCACATATATTCTCTAAATATTTCAGGTCATGCGTTTGCAGCGTCGGGCCATGCAGTCTCATTCGCGTAGAGCAATCAGTAATGAACCTACAAGAAACTATGAACTGAGAGTAGAGGTCACGGAACGAAGATGATCAAGCAGTAGTACTGTTGACATCAGCACGTTTTAGGTAGGGGAGGCAAGTGTGTAAGGACTATCGCTGTTTGTACTCGCTTAAAACTGCCAGTGCTTCGTCGACCTTACTTTTCATAGCGTCATCATTGTCCAAAAGTTGACGCAAGTCAGCATTATCCAGCTCTAGAAGCATGCCTGTGATTTTGCCGGCCAGCTCAGGTTGTTCGCTTTATTGCCAGACGGTTAATGAGTAATGCAGGAGTGCCCAGGAGTAGATAAAAGTATACGCACGGTGCGATTTTCATGTAAATCTGTTCGCCCAGAACCTGCTTTTGGTCCACCGATGCGGTTGCAGCGAGCTGCTCGGCAGTTGCCGTAGAAGCCGTAGTACCATCAGAAGGCTGTAGCTGAGAAGGGGCACGCGTGGCAGAGGAAGACGTATTACCCTGAGAGCGAGGAGCAGCAGGAGGACCTCCGTTAGCTCTCGGAACAGGAGCATGTACAGCAGCGTTATCAGTCCCACGAGTGACAGGAACTCCAGGGGAACCACGAGAAGGGTAGTTAGGTATAGGGTAACCTTGAGGGAATCCGTGGTGTGGATAACCAGGAACGGGCATACCGCCAGGGGGAAAGCGAGGAGCTCCGCGAGGAGGCATGCCACCAGGTTGACCATAACCCATCATACCGCGGCCTTGAGGAGGGAAGCCGGGGCCTGGAGGTGGATAGTACATTGGACTGTTAAGATAAGCACCTGGGACGCCGGCTGCTGCAGCCTGCTGCGCGCGAGTTTGGTTGCGCTGTGCAATCTGGCTCTCCAGCTGTTGCCTTCGAACTTCGCGGCGCTGAGCCAGAGAAACGTAAAGAGGCTTCGAACCGATCATTTTGTTGTTCATCTCTGCTACAGCCTTGGTTGCCTCATCGGGGGCCGAGTAACAAACAAAACCGAATCCCTTTGAAACACCTTTTTCATCCCGCATGATCTTGCAGCTCGTTACGGTTCCGAAGGGCTCGAACTCTATCCGAAGTTGTTCATCGTCCATGTCGTCTGCGAGGTTTTTGATGTAGAGATTAACTCCTTGGTATTTGTTGAGCTTCTCTACCCTAGCCTGCTCATATGACTTTCGTAGTTCCTCTTCCCGCTCAGATTTTTTCTGGGCACGAGAGACGAAGAGTTTCTTGCCGTGGAATTCGGAATCGTGAAGCTCGTCCACAGCCCTCTGCGCATCTTCATGATTTTCGAAGTTGACGAAACCAAAACCCTTGCCCTTGCCCTCATCGTCGAGAGAGATGAGAGCAGACGTGACACTGCCATACTTGGCGAAAAGTTTCTCGAATTCCTCTTGCGTGACTTCAGTGTCGACGTTTTTAACGTAAATGTTTGTAAACTGGGCCTTGACTTCGTCAAGTTGGGATTGACGCTCCTAGGCGTGATAGAACCTTTTAGAATTTAGCAAGTGATTCAAAAAAGATGACTGACTTTGCGAGGAATATGAACGCCAACGAAAACCTTCTTGTCATTTAACAGCATGCCGTTGACAGCTTTAATGGCATGTTCAGCAGCCTCAGCAGTTTCGTAATGCACGAAGCCGTAGCCCTTGGAGCGGCCCTGCTCATCCGTGGCGATCTTGCAGGACAGCACATTTCCAAAAGCAGCGAAGGTATCATGGAGAGCCTGAACAGATCATATGAGCGAAATTGGCTAGGGGCGATGAGAAAGAGTAGGTAAACCTTGTTATCAATAGCCTCATCCAAATTTTTGATGAAAACGTTCCCCTGGCCGGTCTTGCGAAGAGCAGGGTCGCGCTGAGACCACATGATCCGGCTGGGGGTATAAAAGTGAGTAGATAGTCGAGTCAAGGATAGGAGAAAACACGCCATGCACGGTTCTTAATGAGCGAATAGTTGAGTTGTTCCAGGGCACGCTCCCCTATTTAACGGGTTGATACCAATATCAGTTTACATAGTGACAGCAAACTTACCGTCGCTGGTATTGAGGTAATTCACATAGGCATATCCAAGAGACCGACGAGTAACAGCGTCACGGCAAACACGAATGCTTTATACAGAGGAGGTTTAAAAAGACCATCTGGAATCATGGCGTAGGACTTTACCTGGCTACTGGACCGATCATATTAAAAATCTCAAAAAGCATGGCTTCTGTGACGGTGGGGTCGAGTTCTCCGACATAGAGCGACGCAGAAGGAGCAGGAGCAGACGAGCTTTGGGAAGGGTTGTATGCAGGAGTGGGAGCTGGTGCTTGTGCTGTCCCGGGTCCGGTCTGGGATAGAGGCAACTCTGGCTGAGCAGGATATGGCGAAGACATTGTTTAAGGTTTTTTGTGTGTTTTTAAGGTCGTTACTGCTTTAAATGACTTTTTAAGACTATAAAATGATTGAGAACGTCAGAAGGCTCATCAAGACACAAGATAGACCCGAGCGAACACAAAGTGTCAAAGTAGCTGAAAAGTAATAGAAAGATATTTTTTATATGTTTTCTGGAGAGATTGAATCTGTTAAACGAGACATACAGCACATGAAATAATTTCACCTTTGAAGAACTTACTGGCGCAAGTCCCACCAAAACAGACACTTTGGCTGTTTTTCAAACTCCGCGTTGGGATGGCCGAACATATTACAGTGCAAGATACTTTTACTATTGTAGTCACAGCCAGTAGACGAGATATAGACTATGTACGATACTGATGGCGAGTCTGGCATCAGCCTCGTGTGAAATACGCTTTCGCACCATGTGTTGCTAGCTCCGACTTAGCCTGAGATGACGAATGAATCAGAGAAATGGAATGAAATTGAGGTCTAACCTTTTCTACAGTATGCCCCGCTGCATTGTGATGAGCATAGATCTAGCAAGTGGAAAAAAATTGGTTGATGTAATCGAAGTGGTCATATAAGCTGAAACACACCATGCGATAATAATACGCATTGCCGAGGCCTTGAGTCACCCAGCCCACTGTGGCAACCAGGCCAAGGATGGCGGCTGCCCAGTAATGCTTTGAAAACATTTCCACTGTCCGGATAAGTCCTGCAGAGCCGGTACTGGGGAAGGGGATAAGAACTGGCTTCTGCCTCGGACTAGAGATATGGACGCATACCTTGGAACACCAATGATCCTATTTGGCGGAGACTCAGAAGGAAAGTTTTTCTGGAAGCTCCAGGTACTTACATGTAGACACTGAAAAGTAGATGGAATCCACCAAAAAAGAAGTAGAGGTCTAGTTCCATATGGGGTTGATTCTGAAGTGGTAGCAGTACATAGATGTCTTACAATAGTATAACGCTTGCTCCTGGACGGTAAAATCAGTATAAATGAATTCCATTTTGAGATGGACATATTTCTTACCTTCATATATCCATTGTAAATGGGGCTTCATTCATATTAATATGGGCTTCAGATTGTTTAATGGATAATTGGCATTACCGGTACCACAGAAGAAACGACAAAACGGAGATAGCGAGAAGGTAGCTTGACAAGTGTCATTGAAGACGCGTCGAGGTACAAAGGAGGAAGTAAACACACCCAATGCTGGCACCAAGATCTCTTCCGGCGTCACCTGCGCCCGCGAGTAGAATGAAGATGCAAGCAATCATGTTTAAGATTAGAGTGAGCGACAAAACGAGCCATAGTTGATACAAGCGCGTGATCAAAGGTTGTGAAGCTTCGGGAATCTCATCCTTTATTGAATGAAAAATGAGAGGGAAAACTGAAGAAAATCTGAGAATAAGTTTAGGGTTTGTGGGGTGAAGGCAGGTTTACAGACATGGAGGCCAGTTTGATTTACCGCGGTGTCGTAGAGCGTCCGCCTTTCGATTGAGTTCTTGTTCACGTCGCTCTAGGTCTGCTTCACGTCGTCGAATTTCCTCGAGCCTGCTGGCCTCTGCCAGAGATGGCTGTGGGTCGTCAAAGGGGTTCGTGTCGAGGGAATGAGTTGAAGCAAAAGGGTTTTGAGTATAGTCAGCTATATAAAACGATTTATTAGAAAATATAAGAAAAAAGTGGGACAACATACTCATGTCGTTTTAAATATCGTGTTCGTTATGGAAGAGTGGACAAGTGACGGGAGACCGGAGAGGTCCGAACAGCGGGCGGCGATGGATGACCGTGAGAAAGAGGTGAATTGCCACATAAAAGGGGGAAAACAAGGGCCTCGGTTTTAAATTTGAGCTTGTTCTCTTCTCTTCTCTCTCTTCTCCTCGTCCTTCTCGACGGTAAGTCCACGTGCTTTTCATTCTCTTTCAGCTCTCCTTATATACGCCTCTTGCAGACACCCACACTCCCTCATCCTCAACTTCCATCCTCACCACACAGTCTCTACTCATTCCAAAACAATGTTCTCCTTAACAACCCTCACTTTGGCTGTCTCTGCCGTCTCTGCTGTCTCGGGCCTCGTTATCCCCCGTGCAACCCCTCCCGCAGGTTGGAGAGCTGATATTCTCGAGGTAAAATTTTTTTTTCAGGTGTTTTTGTTCGTATCAGATCAACACATCAATTTAGAACTATGATGAATATAATGCTCGATATATGGCCGTCGGTTGCAAAGGCAAACAAAACACTCCTTTCTTTGATAAATGCTGCCATCCTATGAAGGTAGCTGGCCATCTTGTGATCACTATGACCTGTTTCTAACTTTTTCTGTTTCAGAAAGGCGAGACGCTCGAGAAAAACCGTGCCCCTGAGTGTAACCCTTCTGCAACCTCCACTATTAAACCCATCCCAACGCCTACGCCCCCCTCAAACGATGAGGATGACGAGGAAGTTGACTGTGACGATGAGGACGACCATCATACCTCTAGTCACCCAGTCACTCCCACTCAGTCCCAAGTAGTTGCTGCTCCCGTCGTTTCTTCTACAAAGGCTCCTTTGCCCCCTACCCCCCCTGCGCAGCCTGCCCCATCTCCTGTCAAACCTTCTCCATCCCCCGTCAAGCCTTCTCCAGCCCCTGCAGACAATAGTGGTAACAACGATAATAACAACGCTGGTACCAATAAGGGTGGCTTGTAAGTTTAACGACAACACACACACATTTTTGATCTCTAAGTGTATTTGCAGTGCTACATACTACCTACAGAACGGAGTTGCTGGCGCTTGTGGAAAAGTAAATCCTGATAGTGCTATGATCGCGGCCATGGGTGTGTTCACTCGTTTTTGAGCCTCAAACTATTCATGATTAATGCGCCTGAAGATTTCCGCCGTTATGGCAATTTGAGTGCTAAATCCCCGCTCTGTGGAAAGCAAGTCAAGATCACAAACACTAAGAATCACAAAGTGAGCAATACTTGTCATACGTTTGACGAATTATTCTAAATCTTGAGGTGGTATAGTCCGTTGTTGTCACAGTTGCTGATGCCTGCCCAACCTGCGAAAACGGCAACTCTATTGATCTTTCAGAAGGTGCATTCGAGACAATTGCCACGAAGGAAGAAGGCATGGTCCCAAGTGAGTTTACATTACGTCGCTGGAGATAGACTCTCATCTTATTTAACAGTCGAATGGGTACTTCTCTGAGTTTTCCCACTGTTTTTCTCCTTGTTCTGGCTATCGTTTTTCAATTTTTTTTTTCTTACGCTGGGTAAACGTTCACCTACGCCTTTGATCTGAGACCAGTTCTCGCGAGAGGGGTATGACTTTTACGTTGAACGGCTCGAGAGCCTATTTATGACATAAAGCTAGCCTTTTCATAGTTCTCGACTAGGGTCCGCTCATCATGCTCCACCCCTCCTTTCTGTCAAGTACCTAATTGATATCTGGTTCTACTTTGATAGCTAGTCACCTTGCTACTCACCCTTTCTTATGTCGTGCTGTGCGCCTCCAGGATAGAAATATATACATCTCTTACAGGGACTTAGTTTTAGTTATTTTGATTGAATTTATTGTTTCAACAAGTTCTGTAAGCGAATTGTTTACGACTCGACCTCTTTTCTGTCCTATGAACACGGTTCTACAGAAGATTCTCGTAATTGGTGGAAATGGTTTTATAGGTCTGCCATTCGACTCTAATGCAAGAAGCTTTCCAACATTCACGCAGGTTCTGCGGTTTGCAGAGCCGCTTTAGCAAAAGGAATTCAGGTGACGAGTATCAGGTACGGCTCGCGTGTACGAGATGGGTTGTAATACACATAGCATCCATCCTCTTTAGCTCCTCCGGACGGCCATACCGAACAGCTAAAGGCCACACGCCAGCCTGGGTGTCCAAAGTGCCCTTTCATAAAACTTATGTTGCACAGTTTGTGACTTAGTCGCTTAGGTGGACTGGCGGAAAGGTGACGCGCTTCAGCCTGAAACTTTTGCGCACCTGTTCCCGGAAGCTGATGGTGTGGTGCACACGTTGGGAATTCTGATTGAAGATGGAGCGTATAAGCAGGCAGTCAGGCAAGGGGATATCCTAGGTCTTGCTACTAGCTGGATCCGGTCTATGGTTGGCGAGTCGGGGAATCCTTTGCAGAAGTCGACGGATAAATCCCAGAGGGGGAGCTATGAAGTCATGAACCGCGATACGGGTGTGTTTTCGTCTTTCACCCTCTTTGCCCTTAACCTTTCTTTTGAATGTGTGGATTGTAGCCCTGCGCGTCTGCGAAGCTTTCGTCTCGTCACCTCGCCCACAGAATCCCGGTTCTCACGATATTCCTAGGCCGTTCGTGTATGTTTCTGCGGAGGACAACTTCCGCCCCTGGATCTCAGCACGGTACATTGAAACAAAAAGGGAGGCTGAGCAGGGAGTTGAAGCTTTGATTGCTGACAAGCCTAACTTTCGGGGCGTGTACATTCGGCCTAGTACGTTCTCTTCTCCCCAAGGGGACGATTTTTAACAAGTAGAGATCTAATGTGACAAAGGTCTCGTCTACCATGCTCATTTCCGGCCATTAACAACACCTCCGGCTGCGCTCCTTGATCTCTCAGCAGCAATTCATTCCAAAATTCCCTCTAACGTTCCAACACCATCTAGTGTCCTCCGGTATCTTGGCGCAAATCTGCCAGGGTCGAGTCCAACCTCACCGTCATTTTTGGACTCAGTTGCAAATGCTCTCACTATACCGCCTATTCATGTCGATCAGGTAGCGGACGCTATTTGCGCCTCGTTGAACTCTCCCACTGTGCGAGGTGCGGTTGGGGTGAGACGGATGCGCGAACTCATTGGATGGGTAGATGAAAATCACACAGAACCCTCTGTGGAACAGATGAATAGTCGATGAAGATAATGCAGCATTCAATATTTGAACTACTTGATATAGACTAGTCGAGCGTACGGACTCGTAACTCCGTATAGATTTTTTTTTTCAATGGTACATCTCTGATCCTTCCTCTCCCGACGGAGGGAATGTATTTTTTTTTTTTGACGACCGTATAGGTCAGGTATGAGTCAGCCAGGGTCGCTTACTGAATGAACGTTCGATTTGTTTATTTAGTCCGTTATCAGTCGGTCCCAGGTGGGACGATAGTGCGACCCGTATCCCTCTCCTTACTATATATATAAATCGCGCCCATTTCTTACAGTAACGTTATACTTCATGCAGTCTCTATCTCGTTCAAGCAAGCCATCCTTTCAAAAGTCCCTACGCAGGTCAATAGGCTATTCAGTGCCCTCTCGCCATGCACTTCCCTTCTCTCTCAACTCAAAGAACGCCAATGACGACCACGAACATGACAATAGCCGCAACCTACGCATGTTACTGTTTGGAAAGCCTGGTGCTGGAAAGGGCACGTTGACCTCATGGCTAGTCAAGAAATACGACATCTTTTCAGTCTCTACTGGAGATCTCCTTCGACAACATATCGCAGAGGGCACGCAAGTCGGACGCGAAGCAGAGGAAACTGTTGCTCGTGGAGGTCTTCTTCCTGATGAACTTATGCTCAAAGTTGTTACGAGTAAGCTAGATTCCCTACAAAACAAGGTAACGATGACTACCTCTACACTCTATCGAATGAAATTCCTGATCAGATTATTAGCACTGGATTCTTGATGGCTTTCCTCGCACAGTTGGACAAGCAAGCCTTTTAGACAGTCATCTTGGGTAATGGGACTCCCATGATACAATGTTCATCAATCTAATCATGTTTACTCCACTCACCTAGGAAAAAGAATAGCTCCCTTTCTCTGGTCGTCAAAATTGACGTTCCTGATGATGTTATTCTCAGTCGTATCTCTGATCGTTGGGTCCACTTACCTTCCGGTCGCGTTTACAACATGTCGTACAATCGACCCAAAGTAGAGGGATATGACGACATCACAGGAGAACCGTTAACTAAGCGCCCAGATGACAATCCGGTACGTTCCAGACGTCATGACAATCAATCAATCTCCGTGTCTGATTTCTAACCGGTCGTGTCATTAGGAGGTCTTCGCCCATAGATTGAAACAATTTTATGCGTCGACATCCCCGCTAGTAGAACATTACTCCAATCTGGCAACATCTTCCCTGAAATCAGCTCAAAACCCTAATCCTCATCCCCATCAGCATCCTCATCAAGTCTCGTTTCATCGTCCGACTCAAAAGCTGAAACTCAGGACACTTTCGGGCGCTACGTCTGATGAAAACTGGCCGGTGCTTGACCACCTCATACAGACGGCGTTTCCATCGGTGAAAAAGAGATCTATCAGCCGAGAAATGCGGAGAAGGAGTAGTCTCAGCGATGCCGTGTTCGCAGACAGTGTAAATGCTGGAACAGGAGTCTAGATTCTCAATATCTATATAGAGCTTTCTCTCTTTTCTTCCTGGCGGTGTACATCTGGACAACGTAGCATTACGTGTTTTTACTGGCCTGCGCCATTCCTGTCTCACTCACAGCACCCTTCACTGTATTTCTAACCCCGTTGGTTTTGATGATCCCTTATCGAAGTCCGTACCTATTCCGAAGATGACAATAAGTATAGGCTTAAATGAAAATCCAAGTACCAACTAACATCTTGACAACATACAAACCGTCAGGCAAACCTTCTTGAACCTGCTCCGCAACAAGACGTAGACCTGCTTGGTCAAATAAGTCTTTCCATGCCCTATCAGATCTTTTAATAGATCAGTCAATGGCTTGAAAACCCGATGTGCTGAATATTAGATGTACCTTGTCAAACTGGAATCCTGGTCATCGAACAACACGCAGGCGGAGCCGTCCTCAAGATCGGGGCACAAGTTCTCTTTAACCACGATAAGGCTCCTCCTTTTCTCTTTTTCCCTCAAAGCAGAATGGCATTGGCGGAAAAATATTATGAGGTCTGGATTGCTTAGATGACCCAGACACCATTGACACCAAATAACATCAAAACCCATATTGATGTCATCGAGTGGGTTCGTTGGCTGATACCCTATGCGATCCAAAAATTTTACGCGATGCGGATTAAGCGGGTCGAATTCCTGGAGTGTACCTTGTAAAATTGTAACGCTTTTCGTTTGTTCTGCGATACCTTTCCATACCGACTGATCACGCCGCGCCCGTTGTGTATCTGCACTCGCACGTGCGCGAGACAGTGCTTCTTGAACGAAGCTCTCCGTTGGCTCGAGTAGCACGACATCTGATACGAGATGAAGCAGAACGTCCGATGTTACTCGGCCGACTCCTGCAGCGACGTCGAGTGCTCGCGTCCGATAAGCGGTGTCGGGTTTGAGAGGTCGAAATGCAGAGGGAACTTGGGATAGTTCTGGATAGAGGTAAAGCAAAAACAAACGGGAGCCCAGTGAGTCTATGCGAGGTAGTGTCTGATAGAATATTAGGATAGGTGAGCACAAATGGGTTGTATGATAACAAGATTGATAAGTACCCCGACGCCATATCCGCCTATGATAACGTTTTATAGACTAAATATTAAAGGAAAAATGTATTGACTCACCTAGTACACCGTCGTAGGTTGCTGGTTGCGTATTCCAGTAGTCGATTCCGTCGTCGACGTTGGGTTCAGGAATGGGCTCAGGGGCCATAGTAATATCACGTGAACCAATATCGCGAAAGAATAACTCGCGTCGCCCAAATAAGCAACAACAACGCGTGGCAATGGACTCCCTGGACAATATTTGGAATGATCCTGTCGAGGAGAGAAATCCCACTGAGCAGACCGATCCCCTTTTTCTAGCGGACTCTGACGATGAGCGGCCATTGCAACCGCCCCCGCAACCACCATCAGTACAAGACGTCGACATCGATATTGACGCCATGTTTGCAGATGTGGAGAACGCTGACGACCCGTTCAGTTTCAAACCTTTGGCACCTAGCATTGATACGGAAGCGCTTAGACGCGAAGCTGAAGCTCGGCATAAGAAAAATATGTCGAGTTCAATCTCTCACATCCTGCCTTCGGATGTGGCTGGTGATGAAGCGAGTCGTGGGTCCCAGGCGGTGCTTGGAAAAACAGATAAATTAAAGGAGGGAAAGAAGGAAAGAAGACAACCTATACGTCTGGATGAAGCACGGCTGTTAGGTCCCACCGGGTTTCCTAAACTTATCAAAGATACAAAAAATTTTAAGATTAGGGGAAAAGGCCACGAAGTACATGCCTCAATTTTTAATGTCCTTGCACTCACTTATTGGCAATACAGGCGGAAGACTTGAATAGACTTCTTCAAGTCTACTCTTATTGGACTCACGAAATGTATCCAAAGACTACGTTTCGAGATACTGTCGAACGGGTGGAGAAATTGTGTCATTCGAAGCGTATGCACGTAAGGCTTTTTGTCTCTTGTTATTGCTTTCAGTTGATCGAGTAGTTAAGGTGGCTCTTAGCGTATGGAGAGATGAAGCTCGGGGTTTACAGGATGGCCACAAGCCTGGAGAAAAGATCATTGAGATCGATGAAGAGGAGGTACCTGTTAACACACGAAGCTCCCGCTCTTCATCTCCAGCCTCTGAAGGAGCTGCATACGCTTCCTCATCCTCGCATCCACCCACCCGTCCGCCGTCTTCTGCGACAGAGTTCGACGAGGATGACTTCGATATCGACGCCATTATACAGGAGGAGGAACGTCGGATGAAAGGGCGGGAGGCTTCGCAGGCTTCTGTATCTGCGCTCGATAACAACAATTGGAAAGGGAAAGAAGCAGCAAGTGAAGAGGATGTGGCTATGTGTGATGCCCTGGATGCCATGCAAGATGATCCTTCGATTGTAAGTACTCGGGCCGAACCAACTACCAAAGGCAGCATTGAAGATGAGGCGATGTGGGATCTTGTGCGTGAAACGGAGAGAGATTCTGTTGTTGCACAGATACCCTGCGCTGCTTCAAGTTCAGCGAAGGAAGTATCTACGACCCCCATACAACAAGAGGACGACGACGATTGGGATTCTGTCTATGTCTGATCTTTGGTGATTGATTCGGACTTATTCTTGTACTCGGGGAGATATTGCATGATTAATTCTATGTACTTTATCCAGTTTATCAGAAAAACTTAAATTTTATATAAATTATGATCTTCAATTGCTTAAATTTGACCACAACACGCATCTGCCACTGGCATTACCTGTCGCAATGCGCTCAACAATGCTAGGATGTGAGCAAGTCACGGCTTGCACAGCGGATATCCTAGTCAATTGAGAATTCAGCGATGAATTCAAGGTAGCTGCTAAAAAACGTACTTCGTTTTATCTGTCAATCTGGCTAGAAGGTCACCCTGCAAAGAGTTGAGCGTGCATGCGCCAAGCACTTGTGCTAGCAACAACTTACCTCGCCTGAAAATATGTCGAGAGAATGACTCATGTTGCCGATCTTATAACGTTGTCTCAACTATTGTCCCGAGAATGAACTACAAGGAAACAAACCGTAAAGTAGGGTTGAACGTCTGGGTTCGGAGACCACTGAGCTTTCAGTACAGTCAGCCATTTGCCCTGATGCGTACATCAATAGCCGTTCAAACATGTAATAAGGACACGGACTGTTTGACAGTTATGGCCGATGTGGCTGAACGGCCTTGAGGATGGGAAAGATGCGGAGCTAGAAAATCTCGACGATGGTATATCCCATACTATACATAAATGCTCAACGCTCAGTAGTGAGAGTCTAGGTCGAAAGACGTGACGTACTGCGTAGCTTATCATCATAGCTCGTACTGACAATGTATCGCCCCCGTGGGTCCCAATAAGCTGAGCTTACGGATTTGTCGTGCCGCCACTCAGCACGTTGGCAGCCCTTTCCCGCTTTACTCTCCAAGAAATTCGAGATGGTCTCATTTGGGTACTCTAATCCGGAATCCTCTGCACGTTTATCTGCAAGGTCAACGGCAATATCTTGCAGTTTTCTAGCGTCCCATATCCTATTCCGGTGTTAATGACGTAGCCGAAGCAAGAAGCGAAGTCATTCCTACTTTAACCAGCGGCTGTTACTTGCTGTCACCAAAAATTGAGGTCGGACCGGATTGATGCTAACGCAGCCAATCTTTTGCTCAGAAAGGCCATACCATCGTGTTTTGGAGGCACCCTCCCGCAGATCGAGATGGGTAATACCGCCCGCACTGTCGGACATCCACATCTCATTTCCATCACGGGTTAGGTCGATGCTACTGATAAGGATTCCATCTCCATTAGAGTACACCTGGTGAGATACGCCAGTTTCGAAGGAAAGCCGTCGAATGCTGCAATCGTACGAGCTGGTATATACCTGAGAACAAAGGCTGATCGCATCTACAAGTTAGATAAAAGAAATACGACTAACGTTGTGTGTATTGTGAGAATCAATTTTCACGCTTGATATTGACGACTTCGACGTAGCTGGCCAGTGCATTTGTAACCGCCAATACTTCCCGTCCTCTTCGTTGGTGTTGGTCGCCATCTCGCCATCCTCATCTGTCACTTCATCGGGCGACGCTCTCGCGTCCCATATTCCGAGCTGGCCATGTTTGTCTTAGATTGGATGAATAAATATACGTTGCAAAACAGAGTAGAAGCCTGTCTACCTCCAAAAAATATTAGATCCTTCGTGGTGTCTGGATGGTACGTCGCGCTGTAGACTCTGTCTTGTGTAACCTTGGCACGGGAGGTGACTCGTAGTGATTGAAGCCGGTCACGAAGCAAGGCGAGGTCCTTATCTGCTTGTGAACCAGGCGTTTCTGGCTCACCTTCACGTGTATATGTAGTTCGTGTAGCATCTCGCAGTGCTGCGGATAGTAATGGGACTTCGCTCGTTTCATCTTCTCCTAATAGTGTAGAAAGTTCTAAGTCATGGGTTCGTGGTCGATTGGCGATTCTGGCACGCTCTTCGGCTTCCAAACGCTCCTCTGCTTCCTTGGCGCGTTGCAATTCCCACTCTGCCTGATTATCCGGAGTTGAGGAGTCGCGATATGAAACGCCACAAAAGAACATTACCTCGCGTTTCTCCCGCTTAGAAGGACTTTCATCTGGGTCTACGAGTGTCCTTTTCAATCTGGATGACTGGCGCCTAGGGATTTCGACCTCAGATACCTCTTTCTTTACGCGTTTCTTGGGCTGTACTGGCTTGGACTTGGTCTGAATTTTTTGTTTGCCGCTCGTTGCAGACGGTCCGAGCCCAGCTAAAGCCTGTTTGAGTTCTAACTCTTCCAATAGAGCACGATTTCTAGCAATATTAGCTTCACGCTCCAATTCGCTTTGCCAGGAATCAGCGCTAGAGTTCAAACAGACCGTGTTCTCTTACTATTGTGATAGCTTTGCCATTGTCATCTATGAACCTCGACCTGGAACTCTTGAAAGGGGAGTTTTTCACCGTCAACCGCGAGAGCACCCTTTGGGCTAAAAGGTTTTACGCGATACGTATGAGCTTTCACATAACGAAGCTAATGTGGGCATCAGAACATCGCAGTATACGCATGCGAGGCTATCTTACATGGGGCTCCCAATAGCCCTCTCCCGTGGCTGCGTTCCCAATATTTGATAGAATGACCTTACGTGAATACTGAAGAAATGATACATGATCTTTCTAACACGGCTCAACCGTATAAGTAGGGACGTACCACTGGGTATACTGAAAGGTCGATAAGACCATCATCTGGGAGAGAAACGGGAAACGCCATGTAATCCCTGAGCGAGATAAGTATTAAGTGACTTTATGCCGAGATCAATTGAACTTAACCTAGCAACGAATGGGCCTTTCCCCGCATAGACATATAGTATGGGCTCGTTATATGTTATCCATCCATCAGTATCCTCAGATAGATCAACCAGAGGAGGTAGCTCCCCACCATCATCCAACCCCGGCACCTGCTCTGCTTGGTTCTGATTCCGGAGCTTAAGGTCATTCACCATCTTCATTTTATCGCTTTCGGCCAGCTTATAAGACAGCTTTATAGGGCAAGGTTTGAACTGAATCACTTAAGGCAAGCAGCAAGATAAACATGATGATCTCTAAAATTGAGATCAAATGCGCACCTCCACGAATCAATCCAACCAAAAAGCGAGTCTCTCCCATCCATCGCAAGTTGTCCGTTCCAACGTCGACGTCAGCCATCAAGCCAAGAGCCTGTGACATAAATGATATCGTCCGTTTTCCATTCTGCGTTATGGAGAACACATCGATTTTCATCTTTGTCCCTGCGCACATATGGTACTCGAGAATTGAGTAAAAGAAGTAATTGCATACCCTTTATCACGTTTAATGCGGCTTCTGTCACATCAAATCCATGCTGGAGTAACATCAGCGGGGCAAACAGGATATAGAAAGTCGTCACCTACCTCGACACCCAAGAGGTTTAGAGACAGAGCGTTTCCGGAACCCGCTGGAATAGGAGCTATTGGTATACTGAAAGCTCTCTTCGGATTTTTGTGAAGAGCAAAGCCATTCATGACCTCGTGAATAATGCCATCACCAGACACAGTGACCACTGCATCATAATCTACCGTTGTACGCCCGAGTCTATCAGGATATTGCTCAATGTTGAAAAACACTCGAGACACCTTTGAAAATTGGGGACCTTCATATGCGTTCCTCATAAGATTTTCCGCCCATTGAATAACTTGATCACTCTCTAAGTTTTGCGGACGGCCTTCCAGTGTAACCAAAGCCAGAGGTCCAGCCTCTTTCTTCCGATGAAGGTATATGACTTCCAGCACATCATTTTCATGGTGAAAACTAGCTTTAAGAACTTGGCGGTATACAATGTGCAAATGATCCTTCGCCTCTAGATAAAGAGTCAATCATCTTTTAGTAAAAACGAGGAGGGCCGTAGATACCCGCAAATACAATCTTTAAGACGGCGTCCTCGCATTTCAAGGTGATAGGCTTTCCGATTCCTCTCTGACCTTTGCGTATTGTAATCTCTTGCTGCATGATGACCAATAAGTCAGAAAAGGCTGTCTGAAACAAACACCCGGACTACAGCGAAGGGAAAAAGGTGCAAGCCTACAAAGTACACTAGGATTAGCACAGGATTTGAGCGAGCAACTTTTCACGCGCGGCACAAGTGTGATGATATAAGTGTCAGGGCCGCAGTGATTGCCGCTTGCCTCTCAGACCCCTCTGAAAAGCATGTGGTCCGCTTAAAACTAATCGCGTTCTCTCGGATTCTTTCGTACTGTACAGTAGTCGAGAAGACATTACTCTGGATCGATCCGGCGGGCCGGGAGAGTTCATACCACCTGATTTGAATCTTTGATGATTATTTTACTAATTTTATTGCGCAATCTCTCAGCAAAGCGATACCAGCATCCTTATTTCCAAAAACTGGTGCAGTGCATGACGCTTGCTTAAAAATTAGGCATTGACGTGCATCAACGCTCAGCGCTCACCACTCCCGTACACTCGCAATGTCTGTTCATGCTATTGCTCAAACCGGATTTGGTCAGGGGACCAATGACCTCTATGATAGGTACGCAGAATAGCTCGAGTGGAATGCGTATGCTCAGCTAGAGTCTCACATGCTTAGAGCGCGACCATCCTACCAGCCATTTGCGTTATCTTATATCCGTGATGCGGCCAAGAGCAAACCTATTCTCAATGTAGTCGAGTGTGTCCCTCGCTTCATACTCTTCTTGACCCAGCATGCTGACGCGAGACAGGATCGGAGCCGGGACAGGCATATTCACCCGCGCTCTACTGGTTCACTCAGACTTATCCTCAGACCTCAAGAAACTAAAAGCTTTGGAACCTAGTGCAGGGATGCGAGAGGTATTCAACAGAACCATAACAGATGAACGAGTGACCATCGCTGACGGAACATTCGACAATACTGGAGTGGAAGACAACTGGGCCGATCTTATCATAATTGCACAGGTGAATTCTGACTTCTGCAAGGTTTTATTTTACTCACGGGCTATTCAAGGCTTTTCATTGGTGCCCAGATTATGACAAGGCCTACGCTGAGTTCGCCCGGATCCTTAAGCCCGAAGGCACCGTAGCTTTAATATGGAATTTAGAAGATAGGTTGGCTACGACATAACCTATCAAGTTTCCGACTTTCATCTCAGTCTTTCAGGGATCGAGCTCGTTGGGTTGCGGGACTGAGAAACCGCATCGAGAGGCATGAGAGTAACACGCCCCAATTTCGGCTCAATCTATGGCGCAAAGGTTTCGATACAGCACCATATAAACGCTTCTTCAATTCGCCTATCGAAAAATCTTGGCCGTACACTTTGACCACAACGGTTGATGCTACGGTTGATCGAGCGCTGAGCAAAAGCTATATCGCTGTACTCTCAGAAGGCGAAAAGGCAGAAGTTAAAAAGGACGTCGAAAATATCGCGAAAAAGGGAGAAGACAAGGTTTGGGTAGAAAAGGACAAAGGCACTTTCGAATATCCCTACCAGACCTTTGTGGTTATTGCCCAAAAAAAGTAGTTCCGTATTATGTAACGCAAAAAAGACGGCTAGCAAAAGCAAGGCTTCCGCGCCTACCGATGGTGAGAAAAAAAAGCGTCGTAAAGCACGCAAGGAAACATATAGTTCTTACATCTACAAAGGTAGTTCACCCTTGTCCTCCTTATAACATGATACTAAGTATGACTAGTGCTCAAACAAGTACATCCTGATACTGGTATCTCTAACAAAGCCATGGCTATCCTGAACTCGTTTGTCAATGATATCTTTGAGCGCATCGCTACTGAAGCTTCGAGTACGTTGTTACCAGCAGTCTAATTCTTTTCCTCATTGAGTCATGCAGAACTCGCCTCGTATTCAAAGAGGTCCACTATATCATCACGGGAAATTCAGACAAGCGTTCGCCTGATTCTTCCTGGAGAGCTTGCTAAACACGCTATCTCGGAAGGCACCAAAAGTGTGACGAAGTATTCTGCAGGCGGAAAGTAATAATTTAAACTAGAGTTTCTATTAGTATAATATAATTGCTGTTTCAATGTAGACTGACACCCTTTTTTATCATTTCTATGATACGCTAACAGCTTCAGATACTTTGGGTGATTTTATGATAAGGAGACGCGCTAAAGTCGTTGTGTTTACGATTATTGTGATATTCCAAAAATCATCATACATAAAATCTTGCCTTACCCATTTTTTTATTGCACAACAAGATGGCTTCTTCACCTGCACCACGGCGCTCAACACGGAATAGGCCACCGGGCTCCTCCCAAGCACGTATCAAAGTCACCGGCAATCCCAGCAGACCTGCTTCTCGTCTCACTACCCCGATTCAGCAACTTGAGCGAGGCTGGTTTAACGACCGTGCATCAGTGCAACCCGCAATAGACACCGGTGAAGCAAAATTTAACTCAAAGGTCGGAGCGGAGACACTATTTGCCAAATCTGATCAACTATCCGTCTCTTTCTATGCAAATCTGCCTTTGGAATTGAAACAAGTCCTGAAAAACGCTGGTACGAAGCCACGATAGGTTCCTGTTACGTGACAAGCTCTCGTTAACGTTCTCTTTAGATTTTTTCAGAGATTCTTACACTGGAGGTATTGATACACTAACTGGATTTGCCCTTGTAGCTTCTGCTCGAACCTGTTTTGTCTGGCAGCATGCACAGGTATGTCGCTCGGAGTTACTTCTCTTACACATTCGCCGAAATCGACGCATATCTTAGGCCCTGAGAGGGACGCCAACGTGCTACATTTTTGCATGTCCACCCAACGTCGAACAACAACACCCTCCTTTTCACGCGCTCATTCCTTACAGCTCATCCCGCGAGCCTGGCTTAATATTATTGTCTCAGGAGGGTACTGTTCGCTTCTGGGACAGCATCGGGATTGGATTGGCTGGTGGCGAACACTACACGACTGTATATGTTGACCTAGCGGCAGGTGAACACATCAACAATCTTGTCCGCTCAGATGTGAGGCTTGTTCCATATCCTTTCAACCCTATAGAGGCTCACCATCAATAGCCCCAAACATACGTAGCATCTACCACTTCCGGTCGTCTTTTACGCCTGATGCTAACCGCCTCAGGAGGCAAACAACACCTTACGTCTCACATATTCGCAAAGCCTTCTCAGTCCCTTTCCTTATCGCGATTGCTCCCGTCTTTTTTCACTTCCGCGTCTACCTCTAGCCCTACGGAGGGTCTTGTAAAAAATGTGAACGCCATTGCACTTGGTGCCGAATCGCCTACAGGTGAAAAAGACGTTTGGGCTCTAGTCAACACTTGGTTACAAAGGTGGTCTATGAGTCCTGACGGTTACGAACAATTACTTCTTGAGCACGATGTTTCGTCTATCCTCTCTTCTGCCATTAGGAAGAACTTTGGTACGCGTGTGGATGACGACGATAATCAAATGGATCTAGAATTGTTGGACATTGCTGCCGATGAGTATGTAAGCTCTAATATGTTACGATATCGATTCTCAATACATGATCAAGTGACAAGCTCGTTGTATTACTATCATATGCAAGCGCTGAAGATGACGCTTCCACGATGTTGGACGATACGACGGTCCGGCGCGTCTACGCACTTGCCCTTCTTTCTTTTTCCAACGGCGTCTTCGATGTTATCAGTGTGCGCAGCGTACCATATCATAGTGTAAGTCAAAAATTACGAGCTCTTATTCCTTTTAACTATTATTGTAAACAGACTTTTAATGCAGGGGCCCCTATGCACCCCCGCATACAATTGACTATGGATGGAGCTGTAATCAGTGTCCAATTTGGAGACGCTATTGCCTTATGTGCAAGAGGTGAGCGCTCTATAGCGCAGATGATCTAGTCGTAAAATACTTTTTGTAGACGTGGACTACAGGGAGCGTCTTGAACTCAAGTCTGCGACAGATAGGACGCTTGGGGTCGGTGCTGGCCGGGATGACGATTCTATGCTGGTGTTAACCGCCGCTACTTTGATGAAAGTGTCCATCAATCTTGACAAGGTCCTTGCCTACGATTTTGAGTAAGTTTCTCCTTATTTGCACTCTTGAAACCGCTTTTGATCCAATACTTGTGCTGGTGAGCTCGTTCTATCATACCTCGAGACCATCAAATTCAAACGTTCACAGACTGTCTTGAATTCAGCACTGGATTATCGAGATTACAATCTTGGCGTCTATGGCATCGAACTTCCAATGAGAAACCCCTGGAGTAGTAAACAGGCTATCATTGATGTCCTACTAGGGCTCTTTCGAGCAACTACAAAAGTTGTCGAGGCGCCGACTGGCCAAAATAGCGATGTCGAACCCAGCTCTCAGCTTCCGGACCTGGCTTCTACGCTGTTCATCTGCATTCAAGAAAGGCTAGACTGGCTTGGGAGGTATGCTCCCCGAACAAGCGAAACGTCTTTTTAACTATCTCTCTAGTAATATAGCCGCCTCTGAACCAGGTGTCAAAAGGGAGCATGAGGAACTCGTCAAAAGATTTGATTTACTACGACCTGAAGTGCTCGAAACGCTCCGTTAGTCCATTTTCACCAAATGCTATCACTACTCAGGCTGTCTGTGCCTAGGTATAAATGGGCATGACGGAGCCGCTTTCTCCCTCGCAGAAAAGTACCGTGATTTTGCCGGACTGGCAACGCTCTGCAACAAAGATACTATATACCCGCCAGAGGATAATCCAAACTTCCTTCGTATACAAGCATACATCGACCGGTTCAAGGATGACTTCACCACAGAGCTGTATCGATGGTATATACAACACGGTACGCCGCACTCCACATCGAAGAACATGTTTGACTGACATATAAAAGGGGAATTACGAGTTATGTTTGCACAAGACGATTCTCACGGTGCTTATGTCGATAGATTCTTTGCCGAGAACCCGAACGCTTCTATCTCGTGGATCAATGACCTAGGGAAAGGGAGGTACGAAGCCGCAGCCACGGCGCTTCTTGAGGAAGCTGGTCAAGCCACCACCCTCGATGCCAAACATGTAAGATTCATCCATCCTTCATGTAGATCCCACTTAGTGATGCTGCGGCACTCAGCTTATGCTCAGCATTGGCAAGCTTTCACATTTGGCACAACTGCATGAAAGCAGCGCATCATTGGAAAACACCATCCTCGATGGTATGATTCAACCATTTACTGCTTTTTTCGATCTGACAGAAATCTCTAGCATTCCATGATGACTTGGACTTTGTGAGCGTGCATGAAGCGCTGCTTCAAGAATTCAAATCTGCTTTAAAACCTGTTCGGGGCCGGCAGTCGCTCGATAATCAAGTTGACACAATCGCGAAAGCTATTGCAGCTACACTATCAGAGAAGAAGGCCCTCAGTCTTGTAAGATCCCTGGAATACCCATTACATCCGGAGCTCAACATATTGAGCAGATATTTAAAGATCTTGTTCGGCAACTACTTCAAGGGCGTGCACTGTCCATAGAGGATGCGGTCGATGTTCTGACTCTCAAAGACAACACCACCACGCTAGAAGACTTCGCCACAGCTCTTCATCTGCTAGCTCGTGTTCAAGTAAGGCGGAGTTTAGCGTAACAGCCATAACAAGTCTAATTTTCCTAAACAGAATCTACCGGTAGCTCGAAAAACTTCAGCATACCGAACTGTCTGGCGACGAATATATATTCACGATGAGTCTGTGCCATTGCTGTAAGCGGTGACATTGATGGCCTAATTCTTGCTCCCTGTATAGCTGGGATACTATACGTAAAACGACCAATGTCTCGGATGCAGAGCTTAGCGCTAGGTTCCGGAACACAGCACTATACCATACTCTTTGTGCAATACTACCTCGGGACTACCAACCAGAGGGCTATGAAACCCTTCCTGATCTTGCACTCATTACCCCTACAGTATCGGAAATTTCCTCCCGGTGGCCAGGGCTTTCTCAGGACCAGCTCGATGATCTTGTACAAGATTATAATTTTGAATGCGACCGACTCGGCGAAATGGATCTGAATGACGTGTATCATCGTGTACGGGAACTAGCCGCTCATGATGTATTGTGGGAGAACGGGATGTAAATTACGATAGATTGGGTGTGGTGTATGTAGTGTGGTTGATATAGTAGTTTTTTTGCTATCTTCTTCCAGGTGACAAGCTAAATAAACGTAGAGCGATTTTTTTTAGTTCGACTCTGATTGCAAGTCTTATTAGTACGTGGATGCGACGCCGCCATTCCGTAGTATATGCCTTCGTCGCTGCGGCTTCTTGCATGTACCACTGCCTATAAAACTCGGATAAGTGTTTACATTCCGAGGCGTATTACTATTGTCATTCGCGGGATGAGCGTTGAGATATGCCTGGTTCTCCTTGCTTTTGAGAATGAATATTGCAACAGATCCGGTTTCAGTGCGGAAGACTTACGGGTATGATGCGCGAGAATTGGGATTCTTTGCCAGTCCTGCCGCGGCGCACAACACGGAAGAAGTAATGTTTCTATGTGTAGGATGAGGTAGAAAGCGAGCGAGGGTTTTCAGTTGTTGGAACATGGAGGAAAGGTAAAGAACGGGTCAGAGCCACGTGAGGTCCAGTATAGAGCGCCATCGCTGTTCATTTCGTCAATCAAGTGGGGCCCGCGACGGCGAGACTCTCGTGTTATCTGGACTCATCAGGCTCCGTTGAAGACTGATTGCAGTGTGATTATCCATCCATTACATTCGGAGATCTGCCTCGTGTTTTCATCGAGGCACCTGCCGAAACAACACCCAAACCCATCGCCTTTTCAAGGAATATGACTCTTTGTTCCCTGAACTATCACTTATAATACAATTCGCCAGCTGTCATGCTTCTCTCTCCTGCGTAGGCTTTTATCACTCCCTTCCCATTATCTGGGTCTCTCACACTCCACATCTAATCAATTATTCGAACAGATCTGTAAGCACCGGGCTGCCTTCCTCAAATTTCTGGGATAAATTCAAGCCAAAGTCTAAAGACGCTGATTCGCGAGATCGTCAAGGTCCCATGGCTCTTGCAAGGCAGCGTCTCTTGACCTTGGCTTTTGGGGACATGGAAACAATTCGGACTGTCAGTTTGATTCCCTTATAATCTCAAGCCGTTTCTAACTTCATTAGTAGCTTCCCAACTCATATGACGTAGGTTTTCTACGTTTTTCATCTCCAATGATCAACTCTGATGCGTTTATCCACACCAGGAACTCGAAGCCGTAGCCAGGGATTGGGCCAAACCTCCCCCTGATGCACCATTCACTCTCCGCGTACCAGTGGAGTTTGCTTCTCTTCATGCCGCCGTAATTTATTTTACTAAGTCAGGCAGACCGAATACTGATATACTGTGTAGCGGCTAGTAGCGGGGCCATATATCTATGTAAGCCATACCTTCAATGACTCCCTACAATTACTTATCGCAGTGCAGCTCACAGGCAACGATTCCTACCAAATCGCATTGATGGGCGTTCAAGGCCTGCGCGTTGAGATCATGAGTGATGGCCCACCTCCACCAGATGAACCTCCGTACGCCTTTTCTTTCTTCTCAATCAATCACCGTCTAACACCTTGATGTCCAGCGCACCTCCGTAAGTAGAATTCGCCTATCACTCCCACAAGGCCTGACAATCTCTCAAGACCACCACCGGTTTTAGACATGCCAGCAACTTTTCTTCTTGAACTAGCAGCAGGCCAACATGTCGAACTCGATGTAAATGTCAACTCTGACGAACTTGATATGGCACGTATGGAAGACGGTACTCTCGTTGACGGCGTATTCTGGGGGAAGCTCGACATAGTGCATAATGGGGACGACCATCACATGGAATTTACTGGTACACGACTTCCCCCAAATGAAGACTACAACAAGGCAGGATTCAAGGTCGACTCTCGGGTTATGACCAAACTAGCTGCCGCGGCGAAGCCCGTGGCGGCCAAATGCCAAATATCAATTTTACCGCCAAATATGCAATACTGTGACTTGACTTTAACATTTTCGTCTCTTTGGCAACTCGGAGCTTCATGGCCGCCAGTCGAGAAGGTAGCAGATAATAGGTACAAGTACTTCCTGCGTGCACATCCTGGTGGCGCCCTCGAGCACTTTGAGAGCGATGTAGTAACGACGACATTATTTTATGAAGCAATGTACGTACCCTTTTGTCGCTAGAAGATACTTTCCATAACTTCTTTTTGTCCATAGACCAGATCCGGGAATGGTAGATCCATACGACTTTATTGCACCTCGAAATGGATTTGCCATGACCTACACTGATTTCATTCCACATCTGAAAAATGTCCTCGACCAACTTGGACTATCACTCCATGCACGGACTCAATTTATTGCGTTTGTCAGGTTCATTGCTATTCTGGTCGTCTACTGATGTCCTTTCAAGTAACAATATATCTGCCTTTGCTCAACACAAGAACATTGCTTATCGCTTTATCTCGCAGTCAAAAGTTGCTTCCGCCATTAACATCTCAGTGACGCATGATCCCTGCTTAACTACCCGCCTATTCCTTATTTTTAGGGGTTTGAGCGACGACGATATGGGGCAGTTCGCTGGTGCAAGTGAAAAGGAGGCGAATTCAGTCAATTGGAGGGAGGTTATTGGCTGGAACGAAGACTCCAAAGACCCGAGCTTGTTCCGTGTGTTGGAAACATCCATCTTGGAGGTTACCTGATGATGCGGATTCTCATGGGACTGTTTTTATGCTTGATTCGCGTTACTCGTGGTTTGTTGTCCTGGAAGTTATCACCTTGACTTATGTTCGCCTTAGCATATCATTTACGCACGTACTTCCCCGCGTAACTCTAATTTTGGTGATTGAAGATCGTCTTTGTAGTCCTAGCAGTGCCTCTGTATTCCTTCTAGATGAATAATCGTAGTCCCCTAGCAAAGCTGCACAATCATCATGTTGTACCGTAATACATTGTTATCAAATTGAAGCGATTTTGATTATCAACTTTAATGTAATTACAGTATCCGAACGCCGTAATCTATTCGACGGGATTTTTCGGGCTCCCGATAGCCAGCGATCAGTTCTTTTGTCCTAAGTTAAGCGTTCGCTGGGAAGAAAACTCCAGGACCTCAAGCGTGAGTACTAGCTTGAGCTTCTATATATATAAGCGTCGTGTCCTCGCTCGTCGCTATTCTTCTGCCATGTCTATGCTTAGATACGGACTTAGACAGCTCTGCAGGCGGCGTTTCTACTCGACAATTAATGAATCCCAGCTTCAAGAATTAGAAAAGTGGATAGCGACCCCTCGAGAAGTGGTCCTTGGGGACGCCTTTCACTTCGAACGTCTCTCTGACCTATACATCACTCTACCCACGCGGGATGGCACTCGCCAACCCTATCAACATCCCAAAGAGAATTCTGCACTCGGGTACGGCCACCATCTTGCCTTCTTTCATTCTCGCCTAGCAGAGTCGGAGCTGAGGGAAGACGGGACCGAGGGCGGGTTGTCCCCTCCTGAGCCGTTCACACGGCGCATGTGGGCGGGTGGCAAGATCGTTTGGGATCCAGAGAACCCATTGGTGATAGGCCACAAAGCAACGGCTACTTGGGGGATCGATTCTGTCCAGAAGAAAGATTTCAATGAACCCCATAAGGTCCCGAAAGCGTTCGTCAACCAGCGAATAGAGTTCATCACGCAGGGAAACAGAAAGCCATCCGTCTTGGAAGAGCGTGTGCATGTATATGTCCCTCACACTGCCACCATTAAGACCACCCCAAGAGATGGTGAGTATATTCCGCAACATGATACCCCTTCTCGTATGTATATACAAGCAATACAGTGAAGGACGTCCCCACTTCGTCCGATTTTTCCTTCGCATACACGCCCACCCTGGTGACACTCTTCCGGTTCTCCGCGCTGATGTTCAACGCGCACTTCCTTCACTTGGACTTAGACTTTACTCAGCAGAAGGAAGGTTACCCAGGTCAGCTCACCTAACGATATTCCAAACTCCTAAATTGCTTACATCTACCAGAGCGCCTGGTGCATGGTCCACTTACAGCTATGATGTTGCTGGAAACTGCAAACTTTCACCATCCTGGTCTTCAGCTGAGATCATTTGAGTACCGCGCCAGAAATCCAGTCTATGTAAACCGCAAATCGACTATTCACGGAACCTGGACCGACAGCACATCTATCAAATTGTGGTGTGTAGACGACGATGGTGTTATAGGCATGACGGGGCTAGCCCGACTTTTCTAAGCGTAACGAACTACTAGCAATAAGCTGACGTGTAAAATATTCATCGATAAGAGCCCTCGCCAGCTGTGGCGAATAGTCTTGAAGTCCACATTTGGAGGTGGGCCTCTCGTGAAAGCTTTGAATACTATAATGGAAGCCTCCCACTCAGGTGCTTAGTGTATGCCACTAGATCCTTATTCCAGGTATTGGATGATATTTGGCTACCTGATACCATGATGACCCGTAAACGCTTCTCCGCTGAAATATGAACATGGCAGCATACTAAGTGTATGATGCTCCACGCTTGTAAGGGGGAGGTGCATCCTAGAAACCTGTATCATACGCGACGTCAGCCAAAGAAACAGCTGGAGAAAAACGTATTATGGAAACCATATTTGTTGCCCGCCTCTTTGCGATTCCGCTTCCCTTGCGCGATCTTCTCCTCTAACGCTTCACGATTCTCATATGCTTCCTTGAGCAATGTTGCCAATTGATGTCTTGAACGAGCAATGCCGCTCATTTTGCTCGCCTAATCCCGAATATGAGATAGCGCGTGTTGTTCAAGGACACTTGACTCACGGAGATCTTCATCTTGGGTTGAGCGGGCTCGCCACCTGTTCCTTGCGTAATTGCTTTTCTCTCCTCTCTTAGTTGAATCTCTCTCTTCGCTCTTTCCATCTCTTCCAATGCATTGGCGTCTTCTAAATGTGCATTTTCTAAACCTTCAAAGCCCTTCGCCGTGCCCTTCTCCAGTGCTCGCACATGCGCATCGTACTCGTCCTGCCATTTCTTCAAGAATCGAGCATAGTACTCAGGATTATACGCAGCCCATGCACCAGACGGTGTTTGATAATAGCCTGGGTATTCGTCCGCTTGAGATGGTTCAGGGGGTTGAAAGGTAGGGATATCGGGAGCAGAAGATATCACCCCAGTCGATGGAGTTGAACCGGAGTCGAGAGTCGTCGACGAAGGAAGACTGGGCTGCAATAAAGTATGGCCTTGAGACGTAATACTTAGGGAAGGGGTATGTAAAACGAGAATATATTCTACGTACCAAGGGAGAAAAAGTCCATAGCTGGCGCTCGCGCAAACGTATTCGGAACAGTAGACTGAGACTTAGATGAGCCGTCTTCCTCTAACGAGACGTTTGCCCGTCCTCTCTTCAAAGATGAAGGAACAAAAGGGAGAGATTCTGTTGGGGGTGGTCGGCATTGTTCTTGGGGTTCCCCAGGAGGATTTTGACTGGCTGGCTCCTCTACGGCGCTCTCGCCATCATCGCCTAAGTATGTGTCTGGTAGCGTTGTTCTGAAGGCTAAGCTTGAAGCTTTGCCTCCTCCTAGCACTCTTTGTGGTGCAGGTGCAATAGGAGCTTTCTCCTTCGGCGTGGGCAGCATTGATAATAGGGATGATTTGCCTGCTCCAGCTTCTAGCCTTGGACGCTTTGCATTGGGCCTGTCGTCGTTTGTAAGCTCTTCATTTGCTTTAGGGTTTGGTAGGCTGGGCAGCCCGATAGTAAATTTTTTCGGCGCCCGCTTCGATTTTGGAAGTGGGTGAGATGGCTTGGACGTCGATGCGTGGTAATCATTGGACTTGGAGGTCTCTGAAGGCTGAGTGATGGATTCCCTATCGCTGTCGTTGTCGCTGCCGCTACCATAGTCCTCAATTCCAAGCATGATGGTAATTCAAATGACGATTGCTTATTTATTCAGATATGTAATTACATTAGTACATTGTAAGTGATTGTTGTTGTACCCATCATTCTCAGGGTAGCATAAAGTAATACTCTACAGATTGATAGTCCCGAATTAGGAGAATTTTAACCTTCACAGTATAGGTGTAGGAATTTATGGTCGAGCTGTCGATCCAGTAAGCGGCTATGCATATGTTAGAAATTTAGATCAACATACCAAGCTGCTCTTTACGATAGAACCAGAAATAACCGAGCACTATTACAAGCTGACAGATCAAAGCAATCCAGAACAAAGGTAGAGCCATAGGACTCCCTATAACGATATCCATGAAATCAGCTTTCTAACATTATGTCAGTGATATTAAAATATCCACCTGCAAGTCCCTCCGAGAAATCCCATTTTGCTGCATCTGGAAAGACTGTGCCAGGCCCAAGCCTGTTGGGAGCTGTCGCTCGTGCCACCATGACACAAATAGAGCCGATGATCTGCGAAAATGCAAGAGTGGTGCAGACATGAAGACGGGATAGTGTCTAAGTTTCGGTAAGCAAAAACCGAAGGTGCAAGCAACATAGTGCCTACTTGAAGAAGGATCATACCAAGGCCAACGCCTTGGATAGCATCAAGGACTCCGAGCCACAACCACAATGAAACGCCGAGATAAGGACCGGCCTTGCCTGCCCACGGTATGTATAACGCGAGAGAGGAAGTACCCCACAACATCTTAGATGTTTTTAGCCAGTATATCAAAGGGCGACTAGTTGTATTCACCTGACACCATCTTGGCGCACCAAGGCCGACAGCAAATACGGGAAGTAGCCACGTGTGTGTTTTGCTGAAGTGCGTTAACACTAGCAACATGGTAGCCCAAACGCCCACAAAGAAGGCAATGACTAATAAAAGAATGTGCCACTTTGGAATAGGCACACTCCAGAGATAGCTCCAGTTTCTTCCGTAGGGCTATTAATCAGATTGACATGAGGCTTTGGGTAGGCATAGACAGAGTTGTAGAAGTGTAACATACACCACTCAACCAATAGTCACGCAAGATTTCTGACGCGAGGAACCAGAGGACGAGCTTCCGTCGGAAGAGCGTTTGAAGGAAATGGGGAACTTTGGGGGGCGTTTGGCGGTAATAGTCTAGTAAAACACTGGAGTAAGCGACGGTCAACAATAGTCACGGGAAGTCAAACCTGGCAAGCCATAGAGCATGAAGTATGCAAATGCAAAACTCATAATAGCAAGGGGCCACAGAATCAAGACAATCCACCAGGGAGGTACGTAACCACTCTCCGTCCCATTTAGCGTATAACCCCAATACCACAGCGCTGCGACCCAGATCTGCTGCGAGCCTTGTACAATACAAGCCCTTAGTGTCCATACTTCAGTCGCAGCGCCCTGATTTCATAGTTAGTCAATTCGAGGAGAGCACTATTGTTAGTAACGTACAGCCTCCTCGCCAAAGTTAAGGCCGAAGAATAGAAAGGCAGCAGCAGAGGCAACGGCGTATGACCATGTTGCAAGGTTGGAAAGAATGTTATGAGCTGGGTCGAAAACGCTCGAAATGGATGGCAGGCCGATCAGGAAAAAAGCAAGGCCAAAGAAAATCCACGGAGCAGAGAGGACGTATACAGCCGGCTTCATTCGAAACAAGGGATACCATACGGCAGAAGCCGCCAAAAAGACACCTCCTAGAACGTATAGTTGAAGGTCGCCCTGCCAATTACGCCCAGAAAGGAGTGTGATCTGAAAACTTGTAGCGCTAAGCATCTAGAGAGAAAGGTTAATACGCCTTACCAAAATGAGAATTCAAGCTTACCTGTCCAAGGCCCATAACTATAGTATAGAGTGGCCACCCTCCAATTTCCCGGGACATGAATATTTGCGATCTTGACATAGATGGGACGTCTGATCCATTTCCCGAACGGCGAAGGCTACCATCATGGTCTGAATGTGTGAATGTCTGACCGTTGAACGCTGTTGGATGATTCAGCAAAAAAAACTTGGCTGTGGGTCATGGTCTTACAATCAGGTCGTGAGAAAAATGAGTCTGATGTCGTTCCCCAAGACTCTCTCCGAGATGAATGCAGGCTGGCAGCACTGGATAATTTTTCCTTACGGACCTTCCCAAAGAAAGCCTCTTCACTCTTGACAAGGTATTTTTCGATGGATAGCTCATGTTGAGAATTCTTGGCATTGAGCAATTGCAACTTTTGCACAAATTCAGAAGCGACCCCACCATCCGCATCGGTAAACTACGATGACAATGATGAGTTTGGATATCATGAAGTCCGAGAGCGCGTACCGATGCCATGGCTTTATTTAGAGGAGAATTTGACTTTTCGTCAACAATAGAGGAGATTGACGATAGAGAGGAAGCCCGTGAATGAGAGCCAAAGGGTTTATTAGGGGCCAGGCCAGTTTCAAGGAATGGATCTGGGGCATGCCCGTGGTTGCGTGCGATAGTTCGATTAGCCCTCTCCAAAAAGTCGCCGTAAGGCTGGGAAGTTATCGTCGAAACTGTACCAGCTCGTGAGTGGCCGTTATAATCGCGCTCGCTAGCCCTTGGAGGTGTATTACTTCCGTCGAGCAAACGCGTGGCGAAGTTGGGGCTACCATGAGGGGTTGAGGCCTCTTGATTCCATGGTGCAGGAGAAAATGGTGCATAACCGTGCCCGATTGAGTGGTCGCTAACGCTGCCGTTATCCCACTCAGGTGGTGTAGGATAGGGCTGGACTACCGGATTCCAATCCTCTGTTTGACGAATTGGTGTAACGACTCCTCCATCGCAATCAGACTCTCTCCAAGCGTTTAGACCTGCAACAGAACGACTTGTTTTGATGCTTCGTTTATGAAAGTCTTCTGTCCGTTGTCGCCATTCGATTACCGGAAAACGTTGTATGGCGGAACGAGCGCGAAGAAGTGCACGTTCTTCTTCCGTTGACTTGAGCGCTAGTTTAATGGTTTTCTTGAGCTGCGACAACATATGTGCTGTTGAACTTGATTCAACGGGGTACCACTAGTGACACATCATGAACAACGTCAGAAATATTCAAACAAATAGCTCACCCAGCCCGGCATCAAGCCCAGACCACCAAGACGACTACCAACCCCGAGCGCACCTTTGCGGCCAAACTCGACTGCAACAAGTCCGAAAGGTTCATCGCGAGATGGAATCAAGGCAAAATCAGCGCCACTGAAAAGGTATGGAGGTAGAGCTGTGAACTCGGGCTTGGAGTAAACACGCTCTGGATATAGCTCCATCAGGCGGGCGAGTTTTTCGGCGGCAAATCGTCCATATAAGTCAATGACAGGACCGACGGTGATAAGCTGTATGTTCGAATGTTTTTCCAAGCTAGACCACGACCTTCGTCAGCCAAGAAAGGTTAGACGGCGATAAAAACCTACATGGAAGGCATGACATCAGCGATAAGATCTACACCTTTTTGCTTCGACCATCGCCCAACAAACACAAAGAGAGCAGAGTTAGGGTCTTGCTTAATACCAGCCCATTGCTGAGCTTGACGCTTATTCTCTGGACGTGCTGCCTCGGCAGCGCGGTCGACCTGAACACTACGAGTAGAAACGTGTTTCTCGTCCAATGCGGCAATGTCATCAGGGTCGGGATTGGGGAGTGAGTCAACGTGCTTAAGAGTCCAAAGAGCAGGATACCGAGCCCAACTACGCTTCCCATATTTGTCAGAAACACCGGCGACTCCAACACTCTTTTGATGGACGCTGATGAACGATGCAGCGGCATGAAGGAGATTGAACGTATTACCAAATTGAACATATTTTGTGCAATGTTCTTTGCTAATATTGAAGGCGGAGCACACCTCTTTCATCTCTTCCTTAGTGCGCAGGGGCCAAAGACCTTGAAACTCTGCATTATGGAGAGAAAGGCATACGGGAATGACCTTTGGAAGGAGATAAATTGGGGCAAGGGCACCATGATAGTCGTTGATGTGATAAATGTCGATAGTCGGGAAACGACGTATAGTGGTAGCGATTGCTTGGTTCCAGGTCGAGTAGAAGATAGCAGAACTCAGATCATCCATGCGAGCAGGATATGGATCTGATTTAGTCTGGGCTCGAAAGACGGGGCTGTCGAGAATGACATAGGTGATGTTGTCCATGACATGAGTTTCGACTTCGATGAGGTACGCTTCGCCAAATATGACGACCTCAATAGGTTGAGCAGGCTCACCCACAGGATACTCGACATCTTTGACTTTTGGAACAACCCAGACAAGATCAACGTCAGTCATAGCCTTGCCCATCAGAGAGGACATAACACCCAAACCGCCGATTTTGACCTTGAGTTTCCAGTCCAGAATTTCGTATTCCAGCGTTGCGATGAGAACTTTACGGCGTTTGTTTGCGTCCTCTGGCCATCCAATGATCTCGGTTGCCCGTTTATTACCAAACAATTTTTCCGACACGTGCGAGGCACTACCTTTGAAGTCCAAAGTTGACTTCGAGCCGAATGCACCGAGTATGGGGAAGTAACTGTTTTTTTTGGTTTGAACACCGTACCGATTGTGCTTGATTCCATAAAAGATCCAGATGAAGACAACTACGGCTAGCGTGCCCGTGATTAAGGGTATTGACAGTAAGAGTGCATACATGGTGGCCCCAACGGATGCTTGCCCGCGGGGTTTGAGCGTCCAAGTCATAGTCGAGTCATCGACAAGTAAAGACCATGCGAGATGAGGACTTGGGGGTGCGGACATGTTCAAATAATTTGGAGCCGCTGTGTTGGGCGGAAGACGATCGAGAACTCCATCCCCATCCGTGTCGCCATAGTAATAATCATCGAAACCCCATACATTCAGCTGGACGTAGGTTGGCCAGGATGCCATGATTTCGAGCTCCCATTTGCCGTCCGAGTTTTTAGTCATCAAAGACGAGATACCTTGATCGAACCCCCAGTTATTGAATGGACCACGAGCCAAGAGCTGTGGTACACGTCTCTGAGCACCAGAGTACGCAACGTCTGCATGAACCACATGCGCAACAGACAAGGTTGCTTGACTCCAGTCTGAGAAAGAGTCAGTCAAATAGATACGACGAGGGATAGAACGCATACATTGAACCATAATGTGGTCTCCCGCCCAAAAGTTCTCGGACTTTATCCGCAAACCCCCGTCCAAAACGCTGGTATCCTCCCAGTTTCTCCACTCCGTCCAGTTGCGCCCGAAATTCCAAGAGTACCTGAATCTCTCAGCACCTTGCGCTTTATGAGTGAAGGTGTATTGCCCATTGGTAACCCTAAAGGAATCGTCTGTAACGTAATCATTTTCGGGGAAGACCATCACGTTGTCTTTGGTGCCTTTCCTGAGAAGAAGATGATCTACAGCCTGATGACGTGTAAGATATTGAATGGACACAAAAGCGAAGAAAACTCACGCCTGTGGAGAGGTTGTCAGTCGCAGTCGAAGGGTTGTTGACAGTGATGGTCAAAACTCCGTCTGGAAAACCGACCAGTGTTGCAGACCACGCCCACGCAGATACTGATGCTCCTGGAATCTTGGCAGGACCTGGGTTTGCAACCTCTCCGCACCGGATATTCGTAGCCATTGGGGATCCGCCTCTGCCTGACGAGGACATATCGAAGGACACGCTTTGAGTAACGCTATCGCAGCTCATCACGGTATTGAACTCAAGTGAGATTTCTACTGTAGTGGAGTTTCCGCCGGCAGCATCGACCAAAATGCGATGATCATGACCGGGCACAAATTTAGTCAAGCTAGGCGGAGGAGGCGTCCATTGGTCAACGGGGACCAACGCCTTAAAACTATACGGCTCCATTGTAACATTAGGTAGGCAGCCAAACCAGGGGGCCTTGCTATCGTTATTGAATGAAGAAAGAGACTCTTGCAGTTGATAAGTTTCATAAGGAGCAAAGAGGTTCCGTACAACTGTGTCGGATGTATAGGGCGACGAGATCCAAAGTTCGCCGCGACAGTCGTAAGAGAAGGTCCTGGTTGAGTTTTCGTTGGTGTAAAGCAACCAGATTTGATCCTGATGTGTGCCGCTCAGGGTCTGAACGTTAGCGATACCAGCTCTAGAAACCGACCAGAGTCCCATTTCTGTCTTTGTCTTATTAGAACCTGGTCGTTCAATGAAGTACGTCCAGTTTCCACGCTGCACAAGGTTGAACCCATCTTGTAAAGCTCCATATATTGTTCGAAGATGGTGGAACTGAGCAAAGATGCGTCGAGAATCTGCCGTGGGATCGAAGTGATCAAGAGCATTCCATTCGTCGTAGCATCCCAACAGAGCCTTCTCAAGCGGCATATTAAAGTATTGCTCAGAGCCCAAGGTATAACAGCCATGACGCAACCACGCTCGGCTGCCAGTCATTGCCTGACGGCTTCAGAAGGGTTTGAGCGATCAATGAGGTGGTTATTCTATGAAAAACTTACCCATAAAGATAATTAGAAGCACCGTTGTCGTAAAGATAGAAATTTTGCTCTTCACCATAATAGAGCTAATATAACGTGGTGAGATGACTATAACATCAGATAGAAAACAAGCCTCACAAGTGGAATACCGGGCATGACCAAAGTCGTGATGAAGGTTGCCAAAGCGCTTCTTTGTGTGCCATTCTCCAAGCTTGGCCATCTGAAAACGTCAAAATTACTCGTGCCATACATGTGCCGGGGATCCAAGCGTCCAGTGTTGGCGTTCAAAAAGTCATTATTGACGAACATCTGGTTCCATGCAGTGACGAAGTTTGTGTCAACGTCATATGCTACTTGAAGATTGCCATCCATTCCGAGAAAACGAGAAAGAGCACGGTAGATGGAATAATGGAAAGCCACGCCATCGAGAGCATTAAGACCGCGTTCACGAAGGAAAAAGTTATCGGCCGAGGTGATATTGGCGGCTGCTAGGAAGCCAGGAGGGAGTTGTTGAGTAGTACGACCACGACCGCTATAAACAACTCGTGAGTAAGGGTAATTTGAATTGAAAGGCCAAAAAATTCCCACATGTATAGAGATCCAAAAGTGTCGCCGCCGGTAACTTCTCCGGTGATCAAAAAGTTATTTTTACCTAGGGAGGTCGCACATTTGCGGGTGGCTGAGGACCAAGCAGCCAACGCGTCTACAGTCACTTGGGTTGACTTGTCTATGCGGATGGCGTCGAAGTCAAGAGATTTCACGGCCATGCAAGAAAACTTTGTAAGTTTTTCCATGACTGACGGTTTCCATTCTCGAAGGCGGTCTTGAACTGATGCAAATTTAGACAATTGACGCTGCCAGTCCGGGTGTACACCAAAAGCTTCCATGTCGCCGTATTGATCAAAATCAGATTTTAAACATCCATTCGTTTCTAAGAATGTCTCCCTCGGAACGGTCTCCCCGCTATCCTGCCAGAAAGTAGGTAGGCGGCACGACGAGTTGCGCTCATTGACGATCTAGCAAGTAAACGATTTGAGCATGGTATAGATAAAACATGTGAGTGACTACTTGCTTCAAAATCACGATATTGGGTAAAATTCCATGGCATATAACGGGGGTTCTTCCAAGTAGCGGTATATTCATTCAGATCAAAAGGTGTGCTCGTATTGAGATGACTGGAAATGCCAAGGTGATGTCATAAAATGAAGCAGCAATTGAATTTTGTGTTCGCAACTGACCCTTCAAAACCAATCAGATCGGACATGGTTCCGACGGTGAAATCCACCATGAGGTACATTCCACGTGTATGTATTTCGGCGATAGTATTTCGCCAATCGGATATGGTTCCCCAATGGGGATCGAGGACGGTGAAATCGAGCGGAGAATAGCCTAAAAACAATGAGTTAGGAGTCAGGTCCGAGGCTCAATGTGTTACTCACTGTCTGCTTGCCAGAGCATGTTCAAAAATGGGGTTCCAGAGATAAAAATGACACGGATGCCCATTCCTTGCAAATAATCTAGTCGGGACACCAGTCCCTTTAGGTCTCCGCCGTAGCGTAATTGCGTCTCGCG
Organism: Calocybe cyanea; assembly: GCA_018851305.1. Taxonomy (NCBI): domain Eukaryota; kingdom Fungi; phylum Basidiomycota; class Agaricomycetes; order Agaricales; family Lyophyllaceae; genus Calocybe; species Calocybe cyanea. The sequence goes on from JABCKL010016733.1 coordinate 284,378, forward strand.
GTAGTCGTTTTCAAACATTGTCCCAAAAAAGTCGTTGTTAGAAGGGTCCCCATCCGCAAATTTGTCTAGAAGGATAGTGTATACTGGCAGAGCTCGCCAATTTTCTGGTGAAGGATGGTAGGGACCACCTGGCCATTCCGAGTCGTACTCTAGTGGTGTTTGTGCTTGGTCGTTGACGTTAAGATTGTAGTCTATTAAATCTTCGCGATATGGAGATGCAAAAATGGAGAGTGTGAAAAAATAAAGAATGAAAAGGGCGGCAAAAAGCCGCATATTGAGACGAATGAGAGGGAGGCACTAGGTGTGCGGTCTGAGTAAAGAGTGGCGTTTCAAGTAAAGGAAAAAAGGAGATTTCAGAGGGATTAAGAAGGGCAGGAGAGCAAACCGATGATTTAATGGGGTAAGCACGAAACAATGTTGCAGCTGTCGTTTTGGGCGTGGTTGCAGAGTCAACGTCGATGACAGGGAGTGGCCGAGAGGACTGTCAACGGTTTGGAGTATTTCAAGTTAATCACGTTGATTACTTCAAGCGGCCTTCCCAAATTCTTGGCTTATCTTTACACTTTGTGTCTACATGCCGATCAAAGTTTTAGCAAAAAGCTGGCCTTCCTAGTAAACGTTTGTGGCGATAAAGTTCCCTATCTCGTTTTCGATTCCCTAAGAGCTCCATTAGAAGCATATATGGCTACAAATACGTTTCACATGTGGGAGATCCCAGGGTCAATCAGGCATGTCCAATGATTGTCATAATTGCCGAACACTCGAGTCGGCGCTCAAAAAGGCGCGGTGCGTCTAGTCAATCAATTTATTCCCCTTTCTGGTGGCTGTGGCGGTGGAATAATTATTGAAAAGGACCGCCCATAGTGAACGCCCGCCGTCTTACTCGTCGCCGATCACCTGCCATGTCAATATCGTTGGTCTGCCTGCCATTTTGTCCGACCCAATCGTTAGTAGCACATCATCAATGGATGTCGTCGGCGAAATAAAGAGTGGCAAGTCAGGTGACCTGGTATCAATCAAGTTATGCTGACTAAGCGGGCGTTGACAACAGTGACCAGTACTCCAGTAGCCGTAGCAATAACGTAGTCCAAAGCCTTTAGCTCGTCGGCGTCCTCGTTGTCCGGGGTCCGTATCAACATCATTTTATCGCTATAGGTCATTGCGACGATAAGATCACTGGTTTCGAGCTTCTGAATTTTCATTCCGTGGCATTTAGGTCTTCCTGAAATAGCCCTCCCGAACCAACAACACACACCGGTGATTCCAAGCAAAAACAAGGCATAGATTAGACGCTCTCTGTTTCCGGATCCTGATACCCGCGATTCGGAATTACCAGCCGTTCATTGCTGCCGTCAAGCCTCTTCCAAGTGACCGTCTGATTAGTCTGCCAAAACACTTGTTGGGGCGAATAGCGCTGCCCCTATCATTCTAACCATGGCTATGGCAGTTAACGGCATCGTTTACAACCATGACAATTCCTCGCAATCACCTCCCAAACCTGCCTCGCCTGCCTCACCTGCTACCTCCCAATTCTCGGCGCAACAATCTTCCCGATCGTTTATCAATCTCACCCCCACTATTCGCGGCCAAACTGCACCTTTCCCAGTGACGCCTACTTCGAACAATATTGCTGGTCTTTTAGAACCACCCCCAGGGGTTCAATACACCGACTTCATACGTACCTGGTCCGACACTCACGTTGCTCAATGGTTGACTTACATCAAATGCGGAGTTCACGCGGCAACTTTCAAAGCTAACGACATACGAGGAGATATACTTTTAGAGTTGGATCAGAATACTTTGCTAGAAATGGGGGTTGCTAGCGTTGGGGACAGACTTCGCATTGTCAATGCGGTAAAACTTCTCAGGCAGCGAGCCTCATCGCGCAACGCCGGTAGCATCCTGGACAGACCACGAGCGGAATACACTCTTGGGGTGAGAACAACCTTAACCCATGACAGCAACACGTCGGACAGGGCGCCTAATTCGAAATTAGGATTCAGAACTGCTCGGCCAGCACCTCTTCAACTTGACCATAGCCTAAACAGGGCAGATCTTCCACGGATAGAGCCCGATTCTGCAACTAGACCAAATCCTAACCAGAACGTGAGGCCGCTTCCTCTTCCCATTCCGACGCAGGCTTCTGGTCAGTCGGTCGCTACCCCCGGCAGCGCCCATTCCATTACAGCATCTACTTCACGAAGCAATTTACCACCCGCTCCTCCTCCACCTGTCGGTAAACCACCACCACCACCACCCGGTCGTCCCGTCGCTCGTGCCGCAAATGCGCCCATATTGAACGGTCGACGGACGCCTACCCAGATCGACCCACCGCCCGTGTATACTAATCAACCTTTGCCACCAGCTCCTCCAAATCGTGATCTTCTGACGCCATCTTCAGTCAGTAGCTGGTCTAATTACCACCTGCCTGTAGATCCGCGTCCTCCCAATGCAGGAGGTAAAGGCCCTGCGCGATCAACTTCACCTCTACCTCCCAATCGACCACGTCCAGCTCCCGCGAATAATAACAACCTTTCCCACGCGCGAAACACCTCACTTGGCCTTAATACCCCAGCGGGTGCGAAGCTACCACCACGACCTTCGACGACTGGAAACGCCCATCCATATGCTAATGCACAGCTAGCTCCAGGATCATCACAATCGATGCAAAATAATCTTTCTCCTATTGCTGAATCATTCGTGTCACATCACAGTTCTAATTCCACAACACCCTCACCACCAGCGGCGTTCATTGTGGGCCGCGGTCCTTTCAACAGTAGCAGCACATCATCGCATGGCACTGTCCCTCTTGAAACCCTGCGACGTAAATTGGTAAAATTCATTCTCCCTGATGAAGGCTTATCCTCCACCATTGATGTTGCTACCTGCACTGGAGGTGTTGAGATATTAGAGAAGGTTTTGAAAAAGTTAGGAAAAGCTGGGTCGAGAAGTACAGAGGGCGAAAGTGGAGACCACGTACAAAACCAAGAGGACGGGCTTAGCATCGATGGCTGGGGCGTTTTTCTTAGTCAGGGTAAAGAAGATGGACCTGGTGAGTTTTCCTTGTTAATTTCTGATCATGTAGGCTGATCGGGCTTTAGGGACCCCATTAACCGAGCAAGAACTTATGCTCATTTGCTACGGCTCGCCGGATCATCCCTCGCGAGAGCACGGTCTCACTGTCCGTAAAATTGCGAAAGCAAGGCGCTACGACGACCGTACCAGTTCCTCACCTGTTACAAAATCCCTTCCCACGAATCATACAAGCAAAAGCACGAAACGGGCTAGTTCTATCAGTGTATTGAGCGGCTTGGGAGTTCGAGACCCGGAGAATGCTCTTGAGCCACCTTCTCCGACCTCTGGTGGCTTGAGTCCTGCAGCGCATAGCGCTGCTAAGAGACCCAGAAAACTGCGAAATTTCTTCGGTCAACGGCCACCTAGCGAGCTCATTACCACCCATCTCACAGATTTCTTCCCTACCGTGGAGAAGAAAGTCCTCAAACGTACCGCACGACAAAGCATGATGCTGCGAGCGAATGGCCTTCCGTTCAACCGTCGTGATAGCAGCATCTCGTTAGCCCCCTCTCAGTCGGGGCCGAGTACCGGTACTTATGGCTCGCAGGGCTCGGAAACGTACACGGGACAGCATGTGACCGTCAACATCTCAGGAGCCGGAGACGAAGAAAGCCCTAATGACGAACTTCCCAGGATGTCTCTATCGACGGACGACGGGCGATCCATTGACCTCCATCCCCAGGATGCTGATGAAGAAAGTCCAACTTCTGTCTCGACGCAACCACAGCTTCTTCCCCCAATACCTTCTACCGAATCTTTCTCGGAATCCTTTGACAGTATCACAGGGCGGCCAAGAACCCTTTCAAATGCAACAAGACGTATGAGTTACATGACAGAATTACGAAGCAAACGCGATTGCTCTGACACTGCTAGTCTGATGACAGTCGATGAGATCACGGCATCAGTGGAAAGCCGGAGGGAAAGCATGCAACTTGATCAAGGTTCTGACATAGATGACTGGACGCGAGTTGATTCAGATATTGAAGATGATATACCTACGGAATCTCTACCGAGAGCGGTGGCACCAGCTGAAGTGGGGGTTGAAGATGTTGATGAGGTAGAAGTCGATGACGAAGACGAGGACGAGGAAGACGAGGAAGACGAGGGCCCCGAAGCGGTGACTTCAAAAGGAGGTGAGCCTCAAGTTATCAGCTCTTTTAAATGTGACTCAATTTTTGTAGGTAATAAATGGATCAAGGGCGCTCTTATTGGCGCCGGTTCTTTTGGCAAAGTTTACCTGGGCATGGACGCCTCGAACGGACTTCTTATGGCAGTCAAACAGGTGGAGCTCCCGACCGGTCCATCGCCGAACCAGGAGCGAAAGAAGAATATACTGAGTGCGCTGGAAAGAGAAATCGAGCTCCTCAAAAACCTACAGCATGATAACATTGTGCAATACCTTTGTTCGTAGACATCTATACTCAACTTTATTTTACAGCCCTGAACCATGTTTCAGATTCGTCTATTGACGACGAGCACCTCAACATTTTTCTGGAGTATGTGCCTGGTGGCTCAGTCACAGCGCTCCTTCGGAATTACGGTGCCTTCGAGGAGCCCTTAGTCAAAATTTTCGTCGGCCAAATTTTAGAAGGTTTGAATTACCTTCACGAGAGGGATATAATACACCGGGATATCAAAGGTGGAAACATCCTCGTGGACAACAAAGGAGGGGTTAAAATCTCGGACTTTGGTATCTCTAAGAAGGTCGATGACAGTAAGTCGGGAATGCAGTCATGAACCCAGGGCCATTCTCACCAGGACGTCGTAGATCTTTTGACCGGAAACCGCTCAAATAGGCCGTCGTTTCAAGGTTCTGTATTTTGGATGGCTCCCGAGGTTGTGAAACAGAGCGCACATACAAAGAAAGCTGATATCTGGAGTGTTGGTTGCCTTATCGTTGAGATGCTAACTGGTGAGCACCCTTGGGCTCAGCTGACTCAAATGCAGGCCATTTTCAAGGTAAGTCTAACGTCCATGTCTGGGCATATGTCAGATTGACATAAGTTACTCAGATTGGTTCTTCTGCGAAACCAGCTATACCATCTGATATCAGTGCTGAGGCACAGGACTTCCTTCAGCTCACATTCGAGCTGGATCACATGGCACGGCCATCAGCAGCCGAGCTACTACAACACCCCTGGATTGGCAAGAAAACGAAGAGCGGAAGCAAGACCACCGCTACGAACGAGGCTTCATCAGGATAATTTATTGCTTACCAAGAATATTGCTTTATTTCACTGTCGCATTGTACCATCGCCAAAATTCTGGAAGTCAATCTAGGATGTTTAGGACTGTTATAGCTACATAAAGACCTAGCGACTATACGTCGTCTGTGGTGCGCTTTCGTTTTGAGCCACCGGCAGCTTTTGCCCTCGGACCCCAATGTTTAGTTGGGTTCTCTTGATATCGAACAATTTTCATTTTCCCTGAAGGTGTAGCAGATTCGGGATGCTTCTTGAAATTTGCGACGAAGCTGTAATATGCGAATAAGCATCCTGTGGGTTCTCATTACAGGCATCATACCTAGGTTCCTTTGACAATAGACGTCGAGCTGGGGAAGTCTCAGAGATGTTCTCCATCTTAACTGGGTTGAGCTTGATCCAGGAGCGGAAAACGCTGTGGATATCTTCACGTGTAGCGGTTGTCTTCAGAGAGCCAGCGCAAGCGTGAGAGCGAGATATCTTGTGGTCAGCATGAAGTAGCGCGGAACTGAATGAAAATATCAGCTTGAGTTGCAAAGTGGATATTCTCTCGCACATACGCGATATCCTCTAGAGGCGGTGTCGTGCAATGAAAGAAGCTGGCAACTTTGGCTGGCGTAAAGTAAAAAGGCACATGAAGCTCCTAGAAGTATAGTTACATTAAGTACAGTTACATCAAGTGTTGAAGGCGCACTTCTTGAGCTACAGTTAACATCCCTTTCATGCGAACCGAGGTTCCATATTGATCTTGATTGGCTTCCAAGTGATCTAGGACCTTGGTAATAAATTTCTCATCATGAAGTGGACCCGACCACATGGGTCCAGCCATCTAAGGCGACTGTCAATGTGAAGGGTGAATACCCCTGAAATGAACGCACATGTAAAGTAGAGTCACACTCCGGGCACCTCTCTGTCACTGCAGGTCCATTTTGAATTTTGAAGAGGTAATTCACATTGCCCGCTGGCGATGCTTTCTCTACCACCCGGCCAAGTGGTTGTTCATAGAATGATTGGCATGTCGAACAGATGTAGTACGTTGAAGTCTTTCTGTGAACGAATGTTAGTAAGGTAATGACGGGAGTAGGTGAACATACGTTAATGCTTTTTTTACTTCTAAAGGGGCAGTTTTGACACGTACGAAAAGGCGCACATAGAAATCGATGGATAGTGAAACGAGGGGCTCAATGTAGCGCCCGTACCGCGAAGCAGATACAGAAAGGGTGTGAAGTACGAGTCGAAGTGCCTGATAGGTATCAATCAAGACACCTGAAATGAGAAGTCAGTGCTGATAGGAGGATCGACATGAAACGCACCGCTTCATGACAATATTCTGCTTTAAGAGGGACACCACCATAGTTTGAGAAGCTGTTTCAGTCCTGTAAGAAATGACATGTAAAATCGAACAACCAAACGCCGACCATTTTTCAGGATAGTTAGTCGTAGCCAAAACAGAAAGGTCCGTGCATGTGACACAGAGTATTCCTACCTGAGATATTGAAATTCTAGATCGAGCTGTAGTCAGGGGCGCCCACCTCCATCCTTCACACATTGGACTGCAGCATCTATGAATGGGGCAGCAGTGCCGTAAGGGTCGAGGTCTACGACATCTACACGATGCTTCTCCTCTCGATGAGAATACATCAAAGTGCTGAGTGATTAATGATAAGCACTAAATTTTTTGCGAGAGATCATTACATGCCAGGCATCTCCCTCGTTAATTCTCACTTTGACGGAAGTAGGTACACCCGCAGACAAAGTATGATGGCCTGACTCAAGTTGATTTATTTCAACGTTGCGTCTCATGGCTGCTATGGCGGAAGGGGAGATATCATTGGCGATGACATATCTCGAAAACAATGAGTGACAGGTGCTCGGAAGGGACAAGGCCAGCAACTTACTTGATGAAAGGTATCTCTTTCGCGTAGCGAATTGACCGGAGGCCAGTAGCAGAGAGTGCCTCCAGAAGGACAAACTTGTATGCCTTTCAATAAAGGTTAGAATGCAAGACAGCATTGATCATAGAGAGAACGGTACTTCAGGTGATTTAGTAATGGCCGTTTCAAGGTTTGTTTCGTTCGAGAGAAAATCTTCGGTTTTCCCCGATCCGTCAGGCCCTTCCGTAGCTTCAGGCCCCACTGTGTTCAATTCGGCATGAGAGATAAGTACCCAGAAGGGAGAGACATACCTTTGCGTCGTTTGAAAGCGTTATCCTTGTTTTTTTTGGCTTTTTTCTCTTGATTCTGCTTCCACCTTGCCTGCTTTGCTTCGTTTACTTCATCACTCCATACTCTGATGCATGCGACGCTGATATCGCGATTGAATTCCTGCACCGGGTTCAGAAACGCTTCGTTGGATTCCAAAAGGATACGGGAGGTATTTTCTGTATGTAGCGTGAAACCATCCGGGACGGTGATGTCACTACTTGTCGACATTTGAAGACGTTCGAAGACACGGTAGGAATGAACCCAACGGCGCAAGGGCCTTCTTGCCCAAATGAACCAAATCGTCGTTGTGGATATTGGATGACTTCGTGATCCTGCTTGTTTACTCCTTTTGGCTGAAATCTGAACAAACTGCTTGCTACGCGAAAGTCAAGCCTGCTCAGGTACAGGCTTGTCGCTTTCAGGGTGCAATGATCCAGAACACCGTCGTGGTCCAGCAATCTAGCCGTGCGTATGAAATTTCACCCTTCGTGATTATGGCGTACTTTGAGCATTGCGGTCCGCAAGCAGCATTGTGATTTGTCCCTTCATACGCTCAAAACCTTAGATAAAATTTGGACGAGTACATTACATATAATCTAGTTGTACGCAGACATCGGCAAGTATAAAGATAGTCTACAAAGTGGTTCCAGACCTGACCTATGATATATCACCTCAGCATGATAGTCCAAATTCGAAATCCTCACGACATACCTCCTTGCCTGTCTTCTTGATTTTCTCCAGGATATCCTCGTAAGGCCTAGTAGACTTGACGATGACCTCTTGCTTGTCCAGATCAACAGTAAATTCGGACACTCCTGAAAAAGTATCCGGAAAAGTCTACCAGGTGCTGAGTACGCGGGATACATCATGCTCACCGCCTTGATCTTTTGCTTTCGTCAAAACGCGATTGACAGCACCAGAACATCCTGTGCAAGTCATCTATTCAAGGTCATCCAATCTGTTATTGCCACAGGAGTTGTAACGACCTTGACATCAAACTTGTAAGTTTGTTCAGCCTGATATCGTAATCAGTATAAGTGCAACCTGAAAGGTCATGAGCTTCTCACCATTCTGAATAAAAATCTGAATCAAAGTCTGATAGGAACTAGTTGGAAAAAAGGTCGAGAAATGGCTTGGATTACTTACAATCAAGTGGAATAGACCTGGTGTATAGCAGGAGATGCCAGTGGGAGGCCTGTGTTACCAACCACCTTATAAGCAACATGATCGCGTCATCTGTCTTGGTCACAAGCACAGCGGACATCTCCGATAAGCTGGTCGGGGGTAAATCTCGTTGAAATAGGAGTGAATCTATATGTGCCCGGTATTAAAAGACAAATGTGGATTACACGTAGATGCGATGCCAAATATGTATGCGGTTCAGTGTGCAGCTGTCGTCGAATAGCCGGACAGCGTTTTCACTATCCGTGAAGCCTCCCTTCCACCATCACAATTGGTTCATCGCCTTCTGTGGCAACGGCTTCCCATCCCTCTTCGCTGAGTGAACGTCCTCTAATTCGACTCCAGCAAGAGCTCAGCCACGCTAAGCGACCGGATTTAGTCCTTATTCGTAGTCACCTTAATAATGAAAAGACTCTCACCGAATATCCGAGGCTGGTCTTCTACACTTTTTCGGGTGAGATAGAAAACTGGAATCCCAGCCGATACAAAACCTTCGATACATGCATGTGTTTTATGAGCAGTCTGGAACTATGGAGTCGACCAAAAAGGCTAGGGAGAAAACGCTCTCGTCCAGCGGAGTAAATCAGACGTGATGTAGTAAAAAATGCACCTTTATGAAAATAAGATGTTGACCAGGAGTTCAGTTGTTATAGCGTACCATTCAAAGCGCCAAAACAGGAAAACGCCACCATGAATGCAAACACAACACCCCCAACAGGCCCAAACAAGGCTCGTCCAAAATCAAGGGCTACGGTGTTGCTAAGACTGACTGTCACCTTCGAACGAAAACGATTAGAGCATGTATACGGTCATCTTTCCACCCCTTACTGTGTCAAGGACAACAAAATAGGAGATATTAGCAAGGATGAATACCACCTGTCATCTGGTTTGATATGTGCCGACAAATACTAGACATGCACCACCCACCGTGACGAGCGACATACTCCAGTGAATTGCCCTAGGTATGTTCTTTTCTGGATGAGCCATCTCTCCTCCGACATAGTTGGCTTGATCCCAACCGTCGAAAGCCCAAAGACCCGAATAAAGCGCAAGGGACCAAGAAGATGGGCTTTTACTCCAGCCTTCAAAAAAGGGTTGGCGCAGGGCGCTAGATGCCTTGCCACGGGCAAGTTGGATGAGGCCCAGAATGGTGATCGATACCTATAGGCGAAAGGTACATGAGTAAACAAACAGTTCACAAGAGCGGCCCATACCAGCGAGGCAACCTGGGAAAGTAGTCAGATACGGGACGATACTAGCTTGACGAGCCGCTCACTTTCAAAGAGGTGAATACCACAGCAGCTCGCGACCCGAGTTTACGCGAAACCACGCAAATCACGGTTACAACTACGACTGCCGCGGTTGCTGTGAGTTTTATAGCCCACTCAGGAATTTCATCCGGCGATACCTCGTCGCCCGAGACCTTCCAGAAGATACGATTGAGGTATTCTGCAAATATAAGGCTGATGACAGCGTTGCTGCCTTGTAAGAAATTAACAGCGTGACAAGTGTGTTAGGACCCGAACAATACCAGGTTTCAAAGCGATGATTGCAGTCCATGCAAAAAGGTATGAAACAAGAGGCCCATATGCATAGGCCAGGTATGCTTGCGCGCCGCCATTTAGAGGGATAGCAGATCCAAGTTCAGCGAAGCTGCTGGCGCCCGTCCAAGCAAGTAAGCCGGAAGCCAACCACACAGTTAGACTCGCGCCCACACTCTTAGTATTTGCAACAACGATGCCTGGGGACGAGCTGTGTAGACGTTAGGTCAAAAAGGGTCCTTGGTGGGTGCTATTTCTCACAAAATTCCTGAACCAATCTGTACTAACGCGTGCTTAGTACGGTGTCCAACCCGAATCCATCCTCAACATACCTGTAGTCCTACAATAAGCGCGATTCCTAGGTATTGGGTTATTAGAGTCCATATCGCCCACAAATCTTTCAAGGAACATACCGTTCACCAACCCAAGATTCTTTTCGCCGCCCTTACCGCGCCCAAGGTCATGGTCCGTAAGGCTGGTACTAAGAGGCAGCTAGGATATACATTGTCAGTATGTTCTTTGACAAAAACTATCTATAAAAGCTTGCCAAGTCGTGCTGAAACTCAAATCCCGAACCTGAGTACGAACGGCCGCTAAAAGAACATGTTAGACCGCTGACAAAGTCATATGAAAGCAAACATGCTGGGTAAGCCTAGCAGATGCAGGACCATCGGATAATTCGAGTGCGCGCAAAGAATCCTGGTCGGATTCACCAGAATCTCGACGTGAAGAGGGTGGAAGTGTCGTGTTCAAGGAGGATCTAATTGCGACATAGTCGTCCCTGGTTGGTGCCGTCATGAACGACGTTTTTGCTTATGGCGACTGTTTTTCCCGCCTTTTGCAAAGAGGTTTCCTCTGAATAACTGCCAGAATCGTATTTGGTATATGGAAGGTGATGGGTGGCCGTGGTGGCGTGGCTGGCGAACGTCAAGTTGCTGGTTGAGTGGCTCTGTTGGCTGAGTATCACGTGCGCCGTCTGCATCAAGGTAAAGTATTCCCTCGAAATTGCATTGACAAGCTCGGGCTAAATCATATAGCAGCTTCATGCTACGTTTACGCGTCTATTTGACTCTCGCGGTATTACAGGGGCGAAAAAAAAAGTTACAGTAAAGCCGGGTCTGCGGTTTCCAGCTCTAAACCTAGATTAAGGACAATCTACTGTACTGTACTGCTGAATATGATGATCCAGCAAGGCCGGGGAAAGCTACAAGAGACTAACTCTCAACGTGATCTAATAGCGCCTGTGCAGTTACGGAATGTACATCGGTGCATCGCTCCTGGCAAAGGTCCATACACTTGGTCCCAGTATCAGAAAAACATTACATGATTGTAGAGCGTCACGTACTACAGATAATTGTTCAGGTGTCATTTGGCCGGATTGCCAGATACTGGTGACGGTGCCCAAGGCGGGCATGCAAGAAAACACCAAAGAGCCTTGTGCGAGCCGGGATTCTTCCTCCGTAGGATCAAGCCATGTCTCCGAGCCGATAACGCACTTCAAGCAGAGATCAAGTGGGATTGCAAAGGCTTTTGAAGACACGTACCGCAGCGCAAGACATCACAAGACCTAACATTTCTATTCCCGCATCCGCCAGAGCAGCACTAGCTGCAACGATACCAGAGGCGATGCAGCCATCTGTACCGTCGGCTTCGATGATGACGAGAAACACATCGATTGACGATTTTGGAAGCAGTTCAAGTCGAAGAGATGGGATTAGAGCTTGTTGTATGGCCACCGCGGCTGGCCTATCTTCGGCATCCTAGACAAGACGAAGGTTAACTTATCGACTGTCGGTACTGAACACCTCCCCTACTCGCATGGGTGCTCTTCGATGTTCACAGGAGAAGGGTGTATATTTAACCTCAACATTGAGTTTACCCTTTTCATTATAGGCGCTACTTTTGGATTGCCTTGGGCCATACCTAGTCAAGACACGAGAAAACCGCGTCAAAAGTAGTCACTTTTCCCAAAGGCGTAACAACACACACGGCACAGGCAATCTTAGTTCGTTCTGTCTCTATGTACGCGGAGCCACTAGCTTGATCGATGAGTCCCGGCTGTAAGACTGTAGAAATTGTAACGCAGATTAGATGCATTACTATTGATTTCGCTTTTACAAACATATTGGGCGTATATCCTCTGCTTTTCGCGATCTACGATGTTGCGTAGATAACTGATCTGATTGGTTATAGTCGTCGGAGTCTTCAAAGACGGGTGCATGACTTTCTTCAGGTCCATCAATGCGTCTCCGGTCAAAGGCTATCTGCGCCATGCTAAAGGATGGATTGATAGAAAATTTTAAACTCCGGTAGGTTGTGGGGGGTGGAGTGAGTGTCGTGTTTGTCCATGAAACTCTCATTTTCACTCGCCAAACCAAAGCAGCCAGTAGAGGCGACTTCCTCTCTCAAACGACCAGCCGCTTTTGCATTAGGAGATGATGACGATACCGTAGATGCCGCACCCACTTCCGTCGCAGCGGATAGAAACGCGCCCGCGAACAAGCAATTAATCGCACAAAATGTGGGCACGTCCAAAGCTATGAAAAAGCGGATGGACGTTGAGATGGAAGTGGACGCAACAGTGTTTGAATATGATGAAGTTTGGGATAGTATGCAAGAGGCGAAATTGCGTCAGAAGGAGGCGAAGGAAAAGGACGCTCTCGAACGCAAGGTATGCAGCATTTTTTTCCTGGTAAGAATCTGACTGAGATATCCTTGAATTAGCCCAAGTATATACATGGCCTTTTATCTACTGCAGCGACTAGGAAGCTTGACCATCTACGAGCAGAGGAAAAAATGATGCAATTGGAGAGGGAGAGGGAAGGTGATGAATTCAAGGACAAGGAGGTGTTTGTAACTCAGGCATACAAGGATCAGATGGCAGAGGTTAGAAAGGCAGAAGAGGAAGAAAAGGAAAGAGAAGGCGCGTCTTTCCTTTCACAATGTTCTCACTCGTCGGAACTTACCTTCCTCTAGAACTCATGAAAAAGCATGGCGCCAAGTCTACGGGAATGACACACTTTTATCGCAAACTGTTGGAAGAATCCGAGCAGAACCATGAAGCCACAGTAGCTGCCACTCAAAAGTCACGTATTATCGGACCACAAGGTCCCATGCCCAATTTAACGATTATGAAACCTCCCGACCATACGCCGCTTTCTGATCTCGAGCTTGCGAAGATCGCACGAGAAGAAGGCAAAGACGTGGAGTTGAATGATGATAACCAGATTGTCGACAAACGTGACTTGTTGGCCGCAGGTCTGAATCTCGCGGCTCCGAACACTCGGCGACTTGGCTTGAGACCATCAAATGCTTCAACGGCCCGAAATAACGTCGAGCCAGTCAGATCACATCAGGCTGTCGGAACCGCTGCGAGTCGCCGGGAAATCAATGAACGAAGGGAAAGAGAGATACGGCAGCAGTTGGCGGCAGAGGAGGCGAGACTCGTGAACGAGAAACGGACAGCAGAAGAAGAGGCAGTTCGAAAGATTGTTGCAAGGCGCAATAATGACGCTGAGGTGCAAGATGCTCGTGAACGCTACCTGCAGCGGAAGAGGCAGCGCTTTGAAAGCAGTCAAGATCCGCCGACATCTAACGATTGACACATCTTTGTAAGATACAAAACCCTGTAAGATTAAAATCCACTCTGATTACTATGTTAGGCACGAAACTAATAAATTATTGTCTGATTGAAGGTCTGCTGAGATAAAAACATGTTTCCTTGTGCGAAATGTATTTCCTGTTCGTGATCAATGGGGACTCGGGCATGTTGAACGTAGGCGGTGTTCGCCGATCATAGAAACCATTGCATCGAAAGCTTGCAGGACGTGATGAATGGGTGGTCGTTGATGAGGAACCTCGTGAAGCATGGGTTTGATGATCTGCATGAGTTCTGGAACATAATAGCCAGTTAACTATGGCGAGTAAAATTAGAATCATTGTGGTGGCGTCGTTCCAGCACGGAAATACCTTGCTTGCTCGCAGGATAAGCACGGCGAGTGCCCATACATCAATCTTGTACGGGTCTGCAGGTTCACCTCTCTCGCATTCAGGGGGAATCTCGGTTCCACGGTAGCCGTATATAACGGGTTGAGATACGCCAGCATATCTTCGACTAAGCTCAAAGTCTATGTAAGCGTAATGACCGCTGTAATCGGTCAACATGTTACGCAAAGAGATGTCGAGGTGTGCTATGTGATGCCTGTGCATGAACACGGCGTGCTATGGTTGGTTCATCAAAATCCAGAATGTTGATGATAAGACAGTTCAAAGAGTTCTCACCTCAATGCATTGTCGAAGTGCGGCCAGAAAGAGCTTCAGACAACAGGGGGTATCAGTGATGAGCTGTGAGGACCATTCCTCCATTACAATGAACACAATCTCATCATCGGGCACTTCGATAAAGTCCAAGACGGCTGTAGATGGCAAAAACCAAAATTAGCTATCTTCGGGAGATGATGAATGAGAGATACTGACGTATGGTGTGATTTGTGGGATCATCTCGAAGTGGTCGTGAGGTGAGCACGCGGATGACCTCATACTCGCGACTATAGAGATGTACGGCTTTGACCATAACCCGTGTACCATCGCGCATGCGGAAACCACGGAACAAGTTGCCTTGCTAGTTGACATGATTAGGGCAGTCCATTTTAGATGAAATAGAAAAAAAAAAAAGTCGGCATTTACCAGACCCGCATCCGGACAGAGCGCGTTATCGTCTTGCCGTTCATGTTTGCTCAAATAGTTTAGATGTGAAAGGACGGAATCTGGGGTGCCATTCTGAGCACGGATCCTGTAAAACTCTTTGACGTCTTTCACGGTCTCGAGCCGAAAACCGCGAGCCTTTAAGGTGTTTCTGTGGCTCGGCCAGTGAGGGGAGATGCGACGGTTGACTTCATCTTCATCAAAAGAAGAATCTGAGGAAGAGGGGGATTCAGGTAGACGCTGAAAGTCGATATCTTGTCCCCATGCGCCAAATGTTGGTGTAGAAACTGGGGCTCTGTGGGGTGACATTAAGCCACTATAAGGACCAGTTTTTTGGGGGGAAGGCGTAGGGGGAAGGGGGGGAAAGGGTTTAAGTAATATTGAGGGAGACCGGGTATGGCATGACTGTCAGGAGAAGTGAGGAAATCAAAAAAGGTTTCGGATTGGGATAAATAAGCTCAGCATGGACTCGGCGGAATAGCAAGTGTTACGATGAGTTCCTGATAAGGTAATACCGAATGGAACAAGAGGCGCGATAAGGGATAAAGATTCCCAGGGTTAATTGAAAATGAAAATGAAGGTTAACGAGAGTGGCAGCATGAAATGACCGGCTAGTGACCGAAATCTTTGGGCCAAGGTGTGATTATACTCCCTCCTTTTAGGTACAAATTGATCCCCACGTTACACGTGCTCTACTAGTCCGCTCATCGTGCGAACTTTACTTCTTTCTCTAGTACATACCCTGCATATACATGGAAGAAGGCACTAAATCCAAAAAGACCGTCTTCGTCGGCGGCATAGGCGATGATGTGGATGAGCCATCCCTTTACGAAACTTTCTCTACTTTTGGTATACTCATGCTCACTTCATATCCTGTCACTTCACATGTCTAACTCATCCAATCGGTTTTATAGGCGACATCATTGAGGTTCAACTACCATCCTCTGCCACCAATCCTAATCAACAGAACGGTACGCGGCAACTTTATCATGTGGAGTCTCTTTCCCCCCTTGACATCCTTCCAGAAGCAAAACATCGTGGTTTCGCTTTCATAACTTATGGCTCCTCTGCTGATGCACAAGACGCAATCGACAATATGGACCTCAACGAATTACGGGGAAAAGTCATCAAAGTCAACCTAGCAAGACCAATGAAAACGCCCCTCCAGCTTGGCGGAAACAGAGCAGGTCTGCTTTTCGCAACTTGATAGTATTTCATCCACCCATTTATCCATCTTGCTTAGTTTGGGAGTCAGAAGAGTGGCTTCAACAAAATTTGAAACCATTAGCTCAAAGTGGAGGTCTGCACATCCGTAATTCTACCTCAAAAGTCCCGATTCGCTGATAGATATCAAACCTGTCTGCCAGGTGTCCAAGGACGGGCAGCGCAGAGGAATCAAAATCAGGAAACTAAAGAACAACCTGACGATGCCATGGAAGAGTGACCAAAGATTCACTCGGAAATTTGCCATGCGATTGATCTTACTCGAGATGTGCCCTCGCTCACATGCGCTCACATGTCAGCATCTAGCTTTTACGTGAACATAATGGGACAATCAATAGGTGACACTGGAGAACACAGGATTGCCGAGCCCGACGCAAGTGCCCAGATGGCTGTCAATAACCCAAAACTCCATGTACGGTAGCATCAGCTTGATGGTCAGTAGTGAGAAATCATCGTAGCTTGGCTGGCATGCATCGAGAGGCCATGAGGAACTGATTCCTCGGTGAAATAGAAGAATACTAAATATTAACGTACAGCGTTACATATCCACATATATCGGTGACCCGAAAGACACGTACATGCCAAGGACATGTGGGTCAACATTCTGATTTTAAAACTCGGTCGGATTGGTGCTGTCGTCGAACTGCGCGCGAGCACGCTTTATGTCTTCTTGCATAAACAGAAGCTCTTCCATCCGCGCAAGCTTCTTCGCATCCGCAGGTCGTGAGAGTGCTCTCCGCAAGTCTTCAATTGACAGCCGTACTTTCCGCGATGATGCACCTGCTGTTTGACACTGCCAGGATGTGAGTGTTTTTGTATTTGAGCATCAACAAGTAACTGTTTCCCACAATATCAACAATATACTCGATCAGTATTTCTTCCATCACGTTGACACTGTCATTGGCGGGATTGCGATCATCGCCAAACCCATACATTATGCTTTTTACTGTGGCATCAGATCCTGTCAGTCGATATATACTCTGTAAACTCCGCTTCATCTCACGTTCTTTTGCGAACAAGCCTTTGGTGGATTGCTTGCGCGAACCACGTCCTGTTGCGCCGCCAGTGGATGCTGCTGCAACGCTTTCCCTGGCGTAAGATGGCGCATATGATGTGTAGGACGTCGTCCTTGTTGGTACTTGGGCTGTGGTAGTTACCGAAGTATGTGTTGTTGTTGTTGTAGCAGGTGTCTGTGCGACCGTTCCAGGGGTAGGTGTAGGTTGCGCAGGATGAGGCATGTACGTGTAAGGGTAAGGCCATCCGTAGCCAGCAACTCCCGGCTGATAAGCTCCAGGTTGATAAGGGTAAGCTCCAGGAGTTTGAGGATGAGCATAAGCAGCCGTGGGATGGTACGCGCCATACGGATAAGTTGTTGACGTTGGCGGATGGGTCGTTGGGGGTGTGTAGTGAGGATAAGCCATTGAAATATTCAGCGTACGCTTGGAAAGACAAGGAAGGGACAGACAAACAATGGTAAATTGTATTACTAATCATAATCGTCATCATCACCCTTCTTCTTCCAGTCAAGGTCGAGAGACCTGGCGTCGTCCATCATATCTTTGAGTTTCTTCCATTCCATATCAATCACCTTCCTTTGGTCAAGCCATTCACAAATCCCATCTGCATCATCAAGGTCATCCGGGGGCTCTAATCCACCAGCGTACGCTACGCGGAAAAATCCTTTTGACTGACGGTTGGCATGAAGCTCATCAACTTCATCACGTATACTTTTAAAGAGCGCATACTAAACAACCATTGATCAGCTTTCACACATACCATCAAGTGACATGCACACCTCCCAATGGGTAAATCGGTGGTAGACCGCTGTACGCCTAGCACAAAACCTGCCTAGACGAAGTTCAACAGAAAATGCTTCATCATCAGAACGCGCGCTATCACTTTCGCTGCCATCACTGGCGGAGCTACTATGTTGATTTTTGTCCTGCCAGCAATGTGAGCTTGAACTATCAACTACAAGGACTTCCTCTACCTTTATTTCAAAACCCCACCTATCATAAGGAAAACCACTCAACCGCCCAGTTCGAGTCGATAGGCGCCCACCAAGGTGACACGCATCACACTCTGGCACAGCAAAATTAAGGGCAATTAGATCAAACTCGGGATACGTATTGAGGGACTCCTTGTACTCCGGACGCCATACTGATGATGCGACCAGAGAATCCCTCAGCCCAGAAAGCTTACGGCGAACCATTTGCAAAGGCACGGAAAAGTATTCTTCCCCTAAAGCAGGGTGTATAGATGAACGTGTTGCCAAGATATACATTTTGAGGGACCCACTTTGGAGTTGTTCTTTCATGAAATAATGCCTTTCCTTCGCTGGTCGCGTTGCGATATGGACAAAGAATTGAAAGATCTTCTTGAATTGGTGATCGAGGTCCTGATGTGACTCCATGCTGAATTGCATCGGTAATGTCGCAGCGTTGGCGTTGTGATCCTCTACAATGAAGTCGGAGGGATGGCTCGAATCCGAGTCAGCGTCAAACAGGCTATCATAGCCGCTACTCGGCTTTGCGCCTCTAAGGGGCGTATCTTCCTCTTTAGAAGACCCCTTGCTTTCGTCTGATGAAGACTCTGGAGGTTTACCTTGCTTTTTCCCTATGTTAGAAAGTAGAGTATAAGCCTGTATAAGACGAGTAGAGTACGTGATGATCATACTCTTAAGCTTTTCGAGATTCCTTTGAAACGCTGTCTTCTTATCCCGCCTTCTCAGTCTGGTGGAGAGGATATCTAGTAGACGTGTAAACTTTTGCGAAGGTATGTTTAGAGGAAAAAGTAGCTCACGTTCTTTTTCAACCTCCTCAGCGAGGTCTTCATTATCAGAGGACGAATCGAGTGTTGTGGTACACTTTTTTACAAGTTTACGTCTTCGAGGCTGTTGTGTATCGTCATCTTCATCAG
Organism: Calocybe cyanea; assembly: GCA_018851305.1. Lineage (NCBI taxonomy): Eukaryota > Fungi > Basidiomycota > Agaricomycetes > Agaricales > Lyophyllaceae > Calocybe > Calocybe cyanea. The sequence goes on from JABCKL010016733.1 coordinate 303,428, forward strand.
ACTTGCGCGCCTTGGTTCTCCTTCTCGGACGCGTCTTTACTGGGGCGCGATCGTCAGAATCGTCACTAAGGACAATGGTGAGTTTCCGCTTTTTAGGCGGTGAAGTAATGCCATCGTCCGAGCGAGAACTGGATATCTTTGATTCAAACTTGATGGAGCTTAGACCTTCGTTGTCTTCAGCGTCACTCTCTGGTTGAGGGAGAAGAGCGTTGCGGTTTTGTTTGAGTCGCGTGGGTGAAATTAGGTTTGGATCAGGAGCACAGGGAAGTCTTGGAGACGCATTCAGAAGAGTTGTCTGTCGAAGTGGTTTGGCTTTTCTGTTCTGCGACATGTTTAGTGGAGACAACGACCCTTTGTTTCAAGCTCGAAACTCCAGCTCTGTATGTTCTTGCCGTGACGAGTGTGTGACGACCGATAAGATAATTATGTACTTGAAAATTACTGCGAGGTTCATGAAGAGTTCCTTCCATCCTCGCTTCCATTGAATTTGGGATACGTCGTGTTAGCGTGGCCAGCTGCTCTGTCGTCAACTTGGAATACAAATCAAATTGATTGATACGGGGGCATAAATACCGTAGACCCGTATAGGGACACACGGTAATCAAACGAAACGTATACTTCGTACTGCGCGCTGCCGCCTCATGCTTACCATCGAACAGAATGGATCATTCATCCCCTTCTCATGATTCCTTCGCTAGCACCGAATACGAAAATATAGAAGAGTTCACATCCTCATTCAATTCCCCTACATCTTCTTCGCGCAATAATGTGCCGTCTCTACGTATCTCAACTTCCCTGGCAGAATCGTTTCCGACTTCACCAATCACGCCCGTGACCCGGTCGCCCCAAAAATTCAAAAACAAAGATAGAGCACGGACTGAATCGCGTAAACTATTGGCTCATGTTCTAGCCCAATTAGAGCACAGAAATCTACCTCCGTCTATATTTGATGTCTTTGACAACAACGATGATGCGAAGCCCGACAATAACCTCGAACATTTGTTTGAAGCTGTGAAGGATACCGTCAAGAGACAAAGAAGAGATGTTAAGCAGCAGCAACCTGGTGCGGGAGAAGATGACGAAGAGGACGAAGAGGAGCGCGAATTCTCAACGGACGAGACTCACGATCTTGTTCTACAGCTTAGAGACCTTCTGATTATGTCCGTATCTCAAGGCTGGCGTATCTTTGATGAGAGGTGTGTTATGCACCGATATTCACCCGTCTCTACCTCATCAACCAGCAGCTCCACACGAAAAAGTCAAAATTATGCCGAGACAGATGAAAAACCAGCTATATCTCCTTTCAGGCTTCCAACAAATAATCTACAGCCCAGAGGTCACGGTCAAAGATCCCGTTCTCCATCTCCTTCAAACGCAAAACAGTCACATGCACCTCACCTACTTGATTTTTGTATCTCTATCCTCGCGTCTATTGTGTCAGAGGACTGCCGCTATAAGGTTGCCTCTCCGAGACCTTCCCGTCCCCCAAACGCTTTGCAGGCACTAGTCCTGGATGTAGCGTCATTTCTGCTTTACCTTCATCGTGGTAACCCTGATACCACCGCAAAAATCGGGTCTGCTATCATACCTGCATTCTCAACGTTCCCGCCAGAAATGCATGGCCGACTACTGACGTTCTTTGAGAATTTCGTGATGAGGGGTGTTTTGGAAGATCTTGAACAAAATCAGGGCATCCATGAGGTTGCTTTCGGCCACAGCGGTGTTAACAGTGAGCAAGATATTCTCAACCCTCCTTAGAGATTAACATCAAGGTCAGAACCTTTGCAAAGTTCGAGTACATCAAGTGTGGCAATACACATCGACTCTGTGGAAGAAGATCTAACTTTCGGACACGAGCAGCCACATTGGAGTAAATGGTCTTCAATTCCAGATGCTGCATTGAGATTACGATCAACCTATGCGCCATTTCAATCCACCCTGATTTACACCCTATCCTCCCTGGTAGCACCTTTGCTAGCGGCTATCTTGGGTTCCGTCGACCTTGAACCAAGCGCAGATTCCAGCACCAATGTCCAATATCGATTTTGCAGCCTCCTTCGTTTGATTATCGATAAAAAGGTAGACGCTTATATGGACCTCCTCCAGATCATTTCACACAATACTCCACAAGTTCGGCATAAAGCACTCAGTATCCTGTGTAATATCTGGCCTGCAGCAGTAGGACACATCGTGATTAGTGAGCCTTTCGCCAGGTCGTATCAATTTGCAGGCCTCGGCCTCTCTCCCCGGCCTGCTCGGCATTCTCACCAGTTCACTCCATGGCGCTTCTCCTCCTATCAGAATAGACCTAAATTTTATGGATTTTCTCATTCCGACTGTTGTTCTTGCTCCCAACCTATCCGTGGATTTGGCCTTTTCTGCCCGTTGTGTATATGCGGAGTCCATTTCGACTGCTACGATTACCCAGAAGGCAATCATCTCTTGCAGTATCCATTGATTTCCGATGTTCATGTTCAGCGCGTCGCGATGTACCGATTTTCGATTTTTCAAACGGATCACAGTGCTCCGGACAGCTTCTCACTCCAGTCGCATGGCCACAACTTCAGTCTCGTAAATTTGTTCACACTTTGTCTTTGCGCAGTCTGCAAAGAACCACTGTGGGGATGTTCTCAGCAGGGCGTTTACTGTCTCTCGTGCTCGCGTTTTATGCATTCTGCCTGCTTGACGACTTTGTCTGCTTCCAGTTTCATACCTTGCTCCTCTTTGACCCCGAACTCGGACCAAGTTTTCATCGATTGGAAAGACTTGCGTGAATCCTGTTTCAAGTTCTATCAAGGGATCCTATCGTTTGAATACGAAGAACTTGCAATGCGTAGTTTCGAGGAGATTTCAATTATTCACGCGATTCTCTGGATACAGCTACAGCTTTTGACCAATGGTATCGCCATGGGTTCTGTAGTCGTTATGCGACATGGGAAAAATGCTGTGCACTCCAAGAAAAACAGTGTGGATGAGTTTGAGCTTCATCATACCGTCAGGTGGTGTGAAGATCTCCTCTCATCAGGAATCTTGCCGCGCTCTGATGCCACAAACGCCTACGTGGAGGAAAACCGGCTAAATTGTTCAGAATACTTCATGATGTTTGATTGGACCAACCTCACTTACATTACATCCATTTTAAAGTCTCCTTATACCGATCAGTGCCTTTTGCCTAGCTCGTCCTCAGACAATCTTGGGGTTGCTCAGGCAGTTCAATCCGGAACCTCCGCTAGTCCTGGGTACTTACCGCCCTTTGAACTAGTTCCCTTGTCCCACATGCGTGATGCGTTAGGATATGGCCAGAATGTCTATTCAGATGTGATCGCAAGACTCTTGTTGTTACACCTATACCAAATTGGCCTGTTTCACCGTGTGGATGGCGTCCCGGCGCTTTTCGATGGCGATAGCGCGACAGACATCTACTGCTACTTTCCTATACCTTTTGGTCTGGATCTATCATCTACCGTAGAGACGGTGGTTTCTACCGTCGAAGCATGCCTTAGTGACGCCGACCTTTCCACCAATGAGGTTGGCTTGCTTCTGCTAGTGCGAAGGTTTTGGCCGAACGGACTGGCCTCGGATTATGCTCTACGACGACTCACACGAAGTGTGTCGAGTTGGATACTTGCCGAAGTACGTGCTGCACACACTCCCTAGACAGTTTAACGAGCAATTGTGCCATAGGATGACCATCTGACGGCGGTCCTCCATGATTATGTTGAAAAGAGGCACAGCCTCCCTGGGGTCCGCTCAACCCAAGATCCAATTGTTTGGCCGCCAATCCAAGCCCCTCGATCTAACCAATCAAGTTCCGTTCATAACGGCGGGGACTACTTGGCTACGAGGCGTGCACTTCTTTCTCGCTATGTTGTGCCCTGGCTTTTGGATCTGCATGACTTGGACTCGATAGCCTATGCGGCGTTTATCTATGAAGGTTGCATGGAAGCTGAGGTCATTTTTCCTATGGAAAATCAGTTCGAATGCACCGAAGACAGTCAAACTAAGGTATGTTGACTCAACTCATCTTATAATATTTCTTAGACGCTTCAGGAGGGTCTTCGCAACCGGTGTGACAGGATTTTGCGCTCGATTGTTAAGCTAACTCATCTCTCTGTCGTCTATGATGTCTTCGATGACTTACTTCTACATTGGCTCGAGTCCACTATCATCCATGACTTGTATGATAAGGTAAGAAGATGCCTTTTAATATCATGGCACAGAACTGACAATATCATAGCCCATGCCGTCACTTCTCAAGCTATTTCCCCGAGATTCTGAGATCTTCGCCTCTCATTCCGCGCAACATCCTGAAGGAATGTCCGATGAGACATCTATCGATCCATGGAGAGTGATTACCCGCACCACCTCTGAAGACCTCCCACGTACCCTCAAATGGCTCTACTTGCTTGCGTGTTCTGGAGTTGAGATTCCATTAAGAATCTTCAAAGAAACAGCCTTCCATCTTGGGAATCGAAGCTCCCTAATCGAATGCCTCTTGTTTGCCAAAGTCACATTATGCTCAACTTGGCTCAGATCTAGAGGACGACAAGAGATTCAAGCGTTCATATCTGAGCTTCATGCAAGGCTAGCCCCTCATATCGTCAATCTTTTGAGACATGAAAGTCAGACCCAAGACTGGTAAGTGCAATTATGGTCCTCCTACTTTAGTTTTTCACAGCTCTTTCCACAGCATTTCTTTCATACGAATCACTCTGGCAACCTGTTCACTGCTTTACGGTTGTGATAGAAGTAGGCTGATTGAGCTTGGCCTCATCAAGAATGAAGACATAAATGGCCTTCCATCTCGGTACAGAGTATATTTCTCCTAATCATGGGATCCTAAAAATCTCTGTTTTCAGGAGGAAAGTCAACATTCGTGGATCAGCTGTCGTGGACCCCATGATTATCGACTCACGACTTTTGGAAACTATTGAGAAGTGCACAGCTATCAGCGTCGAAGAGATTACCTGCCTCGCAGTGAAGTTTTTGCACCTATTTCTAACGGACTCTCCTTATTTGGAACCATACGAGGTGGACAATTTTATCCTACGCAATGGGAAACTACTTGCAACCTGGTACGCCAATAACGACTTACATAGATCTTAAACTCACCCAGTCCGTAGTGCCTGGCAAGCGTATGAAGTACAGCATACAGATTTGTCTAGCCTACGGCCCCACTTCCTTTTGAGAACGTTGGTCGTAGATTCAGAGCCTTTCCGAGATATTTTAGAGACCTGGTTTCTCCCAACCAGCGGATGGGAAAGGCGGTACGGTTCTGAAATGCAAGGATGTATCCGTCTAGTCATGAATCCCTTGCAGGCTTCTATCTGTGACCCGATTGTTCCGAATCGTCCTCGATATCAATAACCCGTCCTTTGGCGTGGAAGATCGACAATGGAAATCGAGTGTACACGACATATTTTACTACTTTTTTACCTCTTTATGGTCGGATGGACGGGTAAGCTATAGCTGATAATCCAGAGCAAACGATTAAGAGTCAAGCTATCTTCAGGAGGAAGTGCGGCTTGCTGTGGATTCCTTCTCTGCAAGCTTATTGCCAGCTCATTTTAACGCCATTTCTGCCTGTTGGAACGAGTCATTGCCCAAGATGAGCATTACGGAACGGATTAGGCTCGTTACGTTTCTTATACAACTTCATCCACATTTTCCTCGTTGGCCAGGTAAGAGCACGTCAGCCCCTTATCCATAATGACTCAATATCTAGGTTCTAGTTCTATCATGGGATGCTCTTGTTGAAGCTCTACAGGACGACGCTGTCGAACAACAGTCCGCTACAGTCCGCTCGGTAAGTAAAGCGTCCACCCTTTATTACTGTAGCCGATAAAAATGTCGCAGTCGATGTCTGGTGCACAGCCTCCTCCAAATGATCCTGATTTAGCCTCTTTGCGCGTCAGCCAACTCTTATCTCCTGTGAAAGCTCTCGGTACTGACGATAATGTTAGGCATCTATCGTGTATCTGAGCTTGCAGCTGATTTCGGACGGCATCTCAATAGATGGCTTTATGCTCCTTAAGCTCAAGAATAACCTACTCCAAATCAGTGGTTTTCGAAACGTTGCGATGATCCATTCACAGACCGGACAATCATCTCATGTCCGATTTGGCGACATCATTGAAATACCCACGACAGCACATCCGTGTATCAACCAACTTTTGGCGGTTATGGACGCTCCCTACTCAGTGGACTTGGCTCCCGCAGCAATGGTCGGTGCCAACGAACTTGATGAAAGACCGGCCTCTGTGCTTGTCGGTTCCGTTTTCGTTGATATGTTCTTGTCCACTTTCTGTATGGCGAGAGACTTGGCGTCTTTACCGGTGCTGATCTTTAAAAATATGTTGGAGACGCTGGGCGTAATCATTTACAAACATGATTTTGAATCCAAAACTCTCAGGCATCTACAGCAAGCTCTACGTCGTGCGGTTACACGGGCTCTAGAATATCTCACAAAAGATATTCCCTACGATTTACGCCAACTAACTTTATCCGTCATTCAGGCGTTTCTCAAGCGATGGCACTCGTTTATGGGCTCCGTCGTCTTGTACGATTCATTCCTAAATTATTGCCGTGCTTTAACCTTTCTAACCAACTGTTTTAGCGCAGCGATTGAATCAGTTGTGAAGCTGATTGCGTCACAATCTCAGCATGGGCAAGACGCCCTAGCCGCACAAGCCAGGACCTTCCTTGATGTGACTCTAACCAAGTATGTAGTAGGCGCGCAAAGCAAATGCATCGACTAATGCAGTGTAGATACTCTCAAAATGGCCTTTTTGCTAATCTAATGAAGGTAGGGTATCTTGTAGTTTAGCTATAGAGACCATATTTGACCCGTACATCACAAGCGCTCACTCCAACCAGATTTTTTCGCTGTCATCGAGCAAGTCACAGAGGCTAATGCCAAAAACAACCCTGCTTCATCACCCAGCTTGCGTGAGGCCCTGCTCAGGGACATTTTTTCCCGAACCATTGAATCCGACGGCGATGGCTTTCGGAATGTCTTGAACAACATTCGGGTCTATATGGAAGTAGTGTTTCGCGAAGGTTACAGTTCGGAACTTCTGCAATGTTGGTGAATCAAACGTTGAAACGCACATGTACTGACTCGGAGTACTCGTAGTCATCGGGCAGCAAATGATTAACTTCGCTCGGCGGTCCTCAGAACTGCCTCCGGATAAAATTGATCCAGGCCCCCTTCTAGATATATGCGCCACCCTCGTTCACCATAATAGGTCTCGCGGCCGGGTTAGACACGTTTAAATCCAGTCTCAGTGCTTAGATTACTTAACATCTGATTCCAGGAAGTGCTGTCTTACATAGATACAGTGCTGCGTGTGCTTCTGAACAGGCTCAACGTTCATAGCGACCGTTTGACCCGCCTGATTCAAGTCGCAAACCAGCCTAACCGAAAGTCTCAAGGCATCGACGCCGTCTCTAACACTGTGATCCTATTGATGTTTGAGATCCTAGAGGACGGCTTGCGACTGAAGATACGAGTCCCTTCTTTTACTCTCAGGTCTTTGCTTCAGGTGTGTTCAATCGCTTCCACCTGTACTTTTGAATCATGTCATGACACATTGTTTTTAGACGGTTACTACCGCAGAAATTACTGGATCACTTTCGCCTGTTGTTGGGAATCTTCCCTCATTCCTTGAACTCATTGACCCCGGCATTAATTTTTTACAGAATCATATCTGGCACGACGTTGATAACGACTTCGCTGCATCTCTGGCTGTTGCACGAATGCTTTTTCAAGTCTCTGAACAGGATCCTACAATTATGAACAAGCTAGTTAGTTATGGTTTGGAGGTTTGTGCGAGTCACTCTTCAATCAGATTGTATGGCTAGTGACCCGTCTGGCAGAAAGCCATCGTTACCAACCTCAAGGTTCGTTCATGGAGTATGCTAGTCATAGCCGCTCTATTGGAAACGAACGAAAATTGGCATACAGCCTTATTTGCACATATTCAAAGTTTTTCCTATGCACATCATAATGCACTACGCACGTACATCCATGGAGTGGTTACATCTGAGTTTTCGACCGCCGATGTCAACCACGCTTACATCGCCATCAAGCTCTGGATTCTCTTGGTGTACAAGGTGTCCGGCGGCAGTGACTTCTATAAGGATTCCCAAGCTTACAGCGTTTGGAATGAGTTATGGCCACCCTTTGAAGCTCTCATCAGCCAATTTGAGGTGGACCTTTTGGGTCAACATCTTGTACGCATTTCTCGCTCTATGGACTTGATGATGGTGACCTTTTTGCAGCAAAATCTTGCGACTTTGGTGATATCGTCTATAGCAGACTTGTTCGTGTTCTTGAGAACCCTGCATAGTCCTCTTGCACTTCACACATCAAATCATGTTGCAACTCTTAACAGATTGAGCAACCTAGGACATGGCGGAACACACAACCAAAAAGTAGGTTACGAGCACTGAATGACACCTTGAAGTCGTTGATGCATCTGATCGTAGGTTTCGCGCGCCTTACGGTACATGTCAGAGTCCCCACCTGAAGCATCTTTCGAGACACTAGTTAGTCAGGCTACGAAGGATATAATCGTGGCGGAAAAGCTGCGTATGGTCGAAACTAAGTTCATGCAGGAAAGGCGAGCACCGGAGAGATATAAACGTGATTTGCGGGTAATGACCTGACTAGTTAGCATCATGTGTATGTTATACGACACGGAGTAGCTGCATCGTTTCAATTAATAGAGTATATGATATATGTGAATCAAACTTACCTATCGAACCCCCATCGTGGCTTTAAGCTGTCCTCAACCTTTCTTTCTTGGCCCTTTTACGGTTTTCCTTCATAATCGTTGCGCCAACAAAAATTCCAATTGCGGATAGACCGAGAACCAGAATGAAAGCAGGGAGCCTTACGGCCCACTCTCTTTGCGGGAAGTATCGATGTATCTGGCTGGAAGAATCAAAGAAAGGCTAGCATTTAGGTATCAGCTGAAATGTCATGGATGCAACAACTGAAAACTACCAGAAAAATGGCCCATGTGGTATAATATGTGAATACGGCGGTGGCTGCCAGCAGCATCATCCCTCCCAAAGCTTTATCACTCACACCCTAGATGTAATCAACGTAAGGCGCGAGAGGCGGATAGTAGAAGAACGCAAACCATGCTCGAGAATTATGAATGGACGTGGCTGTAGATGACGAGTTATTTATCAAACCACGACAACGGTTACAAAGTTTCTAATTACGTTTGCGCCGAGTACGTCCAAATTTGCACACTGCCTGCCACGCTGATTGCTGGCGGGTGTCCTTTCAGGCACTCGGGAAAGTGTGCAGCAGCCTACCCCTCAGGATCATGGATACTCATGCTTTTGCATCTTTGGCCCATATCCGAATTTTACTAGTCCCAGTGGGTTCCATCTCACGTTCCTCATTTGAGAAGTACGCATCGGAAATCCGTAGCCTTGATTCCATAAGGTTAGAGGATATTCCCGCAGACCACAAGGATGAAAGGTGTAAGTCGTTCAAATCATATCGGTAGTGTTAACATTCATTGTGTCTAGCCCGCTTCATGCCTGGTTCGCAATTGACGGGATATTTACATCTGAGCTTTCCAACTCATCCTCCGCCACGCGCACATCTTCCCCTTTCTCTAATTCGCCTCTCTCATTTTCCCTTGGCTGTCATTGGTGTTGCAACATGTTCAAAGACAGATGCCCTATCCTCGGTTTATGCTCAATTCAATGCTTCGTTGATTGATATATTCCCCTCCGATGGCTTATACCCCTTGGCCAGGAACTGCTTCGTATTCGAAGAAGGCGATGATGTAAACACGAGCTTCGAGGACAACCTTCCCGGGTTGGTTTTTCTGCCGAATATGATGGGCAACAAGAAGCTGTATATAGGAACTCTACTGGCAGATCTCTGCTCTCAAATCCTTGCTGAATTTGGGACTGTGGTATGCACTATTGAATCATTGTTCGTTGCTCCGTATTGATTTACACGGACCAGGCAAAAACACTAGAAAGCCCTTTAGGCAACGAATATCTAAATTCAGCATTGCTACCCGTGGTGCCTGCACTGTCCGAAATACCAGAGCCTTTAAACGGGTCCAAAAAAGGCTCGCTTCCACCATTACCTTCATACAACAGCCAACCAGCACCTGGCAAAGCACACTTCTCTTTATCTGCTGCGCCTATGAGACGTACTTCATCAGGATCTGGCTCTCTTCATGCGACGAGTGTTCAGCCAGCAAAGAAACGCTTGAGTACAATAGGAGCCACATCTCCTCATGCTCGATTATTTAAAGTGCTTGGTGACCTGTTCCTGCTGTCTGGGAAACCTGAAGACAGTCTCATCTGGTAAGCATATATGACCCCGCGGCCGCGCAATCTCATTATAGTATGAGCACAGGTACTTAGAGGCTGTTCAAATCTTCAAGTCCTCTCAGGACTATGCATGGCATGCTGCTACTCTCGAGGGATTAGCAACGCTTTCCGTAGTAGAAGCTTGGGCTGCCGGTCATGGTCTGGTGTGTCATATCCATTGCTGTAAATTTCAGTTCATCTAATCCCTCTATCTAGCAAAATTCGGCATCTGGTCTAAAAGAACCCTGGTCAGAGATATGTGACAAGCTTACACACGCAACTGTCCTCTACCAAAAGTCGCCCACCAGCGATGGAGAGCCGAATCATTCGCTCCTATCATATTTATACACCTCTTGTGTCCTACGACACTCCTCCTTACTGTTCGCTATATGGTCCGCTAAAGGCTGGGGCCCTCTTGCTTTTACAACAATGCTACAGCCAGGCTCAAGGCCTTATATTCCACCAACTCTCTCGCAGGGTGGCAATGACTGGATAAGTCTTGAGCGCCTTAGTTCTATATCTGGCATTTCGAGGTCCTCGATTGCTAGTGTTCTGACACAAATTCATGGGCCGTGGCTATTGCACCTCGGTGCCAGAGAACGTCTCACTATTTTAGAGGCTACTTCTAGCATCTACGCTTGTCTCGGGTATCGAAGGAAAGAGGCATATATTTTGCGCGAAGTTCTCGGCTGCATTCTGGACCTAATGGTGTGTGGTCGTGAGGAGGACGGTTTATCGAGAACATCTGGCCTTCCAGGCACTTCAGGCTTAGGGATCCAGGCTTTAAATACGAGTGGGGGGTGGGGTGGGGTTGGAGTCAGGCTGAGTGAGAGCTCGGACGGTAACAAGAGTATTTTGGAGCTCTTGATACATGTTTGTAAGGTCCTCGGTATCAAGCTTGATACGGTTAAACTAGTGGGCGCTGATCTAAACAGCGTTTCATCAACGTCTGACAATGGTAATACACCTGCTCTCAGCTACGAGGCTTATGATAGTGACGCCGTTCTCCGAAACGAGGAGCCTTATGGATGGCCTGAGCTCCAAGTGGGTGTTGTTCGGGAAGCGGTGGCTGTCGCTGAGGCCCTGCCTGGTAGGTCATTCATCAACAAATTTGGGCACTATCACAGATATCTCTAGATTTTCCTGCTGTCGCTCAATTTGCCCTTTCGGCGCTTAAAACATTGCAAACTGTTTTATCTCCTGGAGATCAGTATCATCTCTACTCAACTTCTACCCGTGCGCTAGCAACAGCTCGCCGGCGTGGCGACACAGAGTCCGTAGAGTACTGGTCTGGGAGACCTGTTATCAGCATCACCGTTGCACCGTGCGCCACTTTGTCTACGACTGTTGCAGAACTGACGATCTCGATAGGGTGCCGATGGTACGCTTACCCATTGAGAAGCCATTATCAGCTTTGCATTCGACATTCTCTGGCGTGATACCTATGTTGACGGGAGGCACTGATCCTTTTCTCTATAACCCGCGCAAAGCAGCAATAGGACATGTTCGTCACTCATCGCATCAGCGGGCCGCTTTACTCATTACCTAGACAGGAAAAGATCCTAGTTGTTCAGCGAGAGACGCTCGAATTCGTTGTCACATTACAGAATCCATACATCTTCGATCTCGAGCTGCAATCGTTGACTCTGAGGTGGGTTGTAACAATGACTTCTATATCTTGTCAATAAATCTATTTTTTCAGCACTACAGGCGTAACCTTTCAGTCTCACCCTCTACGCGTCTTAATTCCGGCAAACTCATTCCATGAGGTTGTGTTCACTGGGAAGGCTCTTGAAGCCGGTACTTTGACTATACGAGGGTGCTGCGTACAAGCACCCGGTGGAGCTGTTCGAGAGTTTATCATGCCATTATTCACCGACGAAGAGGAGCAGAGGCTTTCTCGAAAGAAAAGCGCTCTGGAATGCGAATCTGGTCGATCCAAATATGCTGGTATTGAATCCTTTCCTTGGGAAAGGGCGAGAAAAAGTGGGAGTCGGCCATCGTCCACGGTGACTAAGTCCACGTTCCGATTTTTAGAGTGTACGGTTGTTCCAGAACAACCACTTCTGCGAATACGAAGAACGTCGCTCAGTCATGGCGCCCTTATGTTATACAACGGTGAAGTGTACGATAGATGGCCAGCCTTCTTTCCCTTATCCTGACTCCTGACAGGTCTACTATAAGAATAACACTAGAAAACGTTTCCTCGCTACCCGTCGATTTTTTACGGCTCGTCTTCGACGACTCTACCATGGCGCCAGCGCAGCAAGCCCTAGCCGAGGGCAATCTATCTGTGTTCAATACTTACGAGACTGAATACAGCCTTATTCATAGGCCTGTCTTCTCGTGGAACAAAGAGGAGAATAAGGTTATCAAACCTGGCCAGAAGCTAACCCTTACAATCACTTGCATAGGCAAAGTTGGGTGGTAAGTAAACTTAACTCGTCACTTGACCTCGGAGTTCATACCCTGGGCAGCACTCATGGAACGATTCATTTCTCCTACTCATACACGAATCGCGAACGATTAGAATCGAAGGATCTGAGCCAGGTCTTCCATACTCGTCAGCTTTCTTATCCTGTTATGGTCACAGTCTACCACATGCTCGAATGCCACGCCATGGACGTTTTGCCACTTCCCAGTCATATTACGGATATCAACCAGATAAACGGAGAACAAGCAACAGCAAATCGCGGCATTTTGGATGTAGATGGGGAAGGAAGCTGGTGTCTTTTTTCAATTGAAGTGAGAAATACCTATGGTGTGCCTTTCGACGTCACATTCGAAAGGATACAAGAAGGTTTATCTCGAAAACCTCCCGCTAACGCCTCTTCTGCTAATGTTAATTTTCAATAAGGTGTCTCTTCTGCGTCTGTTTCAGCGATTGTCCCTCCAGGATCTATGTCAAGGCGAGTCACTATTGGCCAACCCTATTATTCATGTATCATTGAGAAACACTGCTACAGGCTTGTGATTCCGATTCGGAAGTTTCTTCTACCAGAGGGTGTTTTGTCACAGCCTATCCCAACGCTGTCAGATCGTCAGTTCGTTGTCCATAAATCCCAGCTTTCCAGCCTAGAGGCAAGGGCCCAGCGGGAATTCTTCTGGTACCGAGAAAACCTATTCAAATGTGTTCATGGCCGTTGGAGAGAGGTTGGCTATCTAGCACCATTCTTCTACTTATCTGAATATTGAAAAAGACAGGAGGAGTGCGCGCTGGGGATCTTTCTCTAAGACAACAACGAATGACGCTACCAATGCTCGAAACTTTGCGGCTCGAGAACGCACGGGTCCAGCTCTCACTTACTGCATATGACAGCCCTCACGGTAGCGATTACTTGTTTGACGAGCGTGATGGCAAATTTTATCCACCAGCGGATAAATTCGTGTACCTCAGGATAAAAGTAGTCAATACTTCTGGTGAGTGTCTCCAAATCTCTCTCATTCTATCTCTCAAAATTGTGCATAGCCTCTGCACGCGTATTCACTGTGGATTTAGAACTTGGGCCGTTAGAACACATTGTGCATGAGGGAGCTCTTACTGAATTGGCTATCGGTCGGTTAGAGAGCGGCGACGCAGAGCAGATAGACATTGCGATATGTTTCCTTGCTTATGGGCGTTTCGAAATATCTGCAGAGGCGCGATGTTTCGACTCACCAAGATCAGATACCCCCGCAGGCATCGGTCGACTTATCGCTGTTGTGCGCGAGGATAATACTAGATGAGCTTTCATTTCTTGGCAGCTATTTTTGGCCCTGGCTGCCAACCACTTAGGGACATACTCACATCCTATTGTCCTTCAAAGACGGTCCTTTTCATAGCGGGACACAAGAGCTACAAACATTGGGTAGCAGGTAAACGCCCTATATTAGTGGAGATAATCGGGGAGCATCGTATCACTCGTATTCTGAATCCTCTTGACTAAAGGCGGCGGAGTATGCAAGTATCGTACCGTAAACTAGTCTGTACCCATTTGTCAGTGTTAGTAAAGCCCAGACCCGCAGCGACGTACCCTCCTCCGATAATTGACATGACACAGGCTTTGGGATCAATGACCTCCGAGTGTGCAAGTATGATTGGAAGAGCAAAGCCAGAGACGACAATGGTTGAAGTCAGAAACCGACCCAGGTCAACGGGGCCCGAGCTTTCACCGTATTCATCGGAGCCACAGTGGGCAAAAACTGCGTTTGGTAAGGGTGCAGTGACGAAGGTCAAGGCTTGAAAAGATAACGAATTCCAACTGGATAAGTATCCCAAGTTGATTTTTTGTTTCGTAGGAGTTGCTCACCAACAAGAAGGGGCAGCCAGTTGTGCCATAGAGCACACGAAAGGATGATCATCAAAAAGCCAACGGCAAGAACAAACGAAAGTAGAATTACGGCTTAGAGACAAAACAATGAATAATCCTAAGTCTAAAGGCTTAAACTGAATACTCACTTCTGAGGCCGGCAGCCATGCTGAAACGCACCGAATTACTCGTAGCAGTTGTTGAGGATATGAACTAACTATGAACCATTACAACGCTGCGAGTGTTGTCTTATGTAATCGAAACGTGCAATTGAGTACATCTTTGTCTTAATGAAGTAATGCAAAATAAATTAGATTAATGTTCTGTACCAGGCCAGGGATTCAGCGTGCTCTTCTGGAGCCACGCGTGGTATACACATTGCGTGAGTCAGTTAAAGTTCCGATTGCTGGTTCATGTCTCGAAGGCGGTTTCAAGGTTGTCTGTGTCGAAGAAGTGGCTGACGTTAGTGTCCGTATTGGCAGATTCTCTGTTTCCGTTGATGATTGTAGAGAATCATGCATCTCAACGTCTCGGTCAAGTGCGTTTTCGTTAGGGTCAGGAAGCTGCTCAGCTGGAAGCGGTCGCTCCCTCCAAGTTTTGAGGATGGCATCTCGGGGTTTTGTCAGATTCCAGCGGTCAACATAGTTCCAAGTGCGTTTCTGTGGAGTTGATCCCGTAGATACATCTTCTTGTGTGCCTCCCTCAAATAGGGCCTCGGATGCGACTCGAAGGTGGCTAAGGCTTGTAGTCGCCGAAGTACGATAGGACTCCGCCGCAGCCTCAAGCTTAGAAATCTGAGAATGATTTTGAGATCAATATCTCCATTTCCAAAGGGTAGGTCTAACCTCTGAACTGACTGGCTCAGCCATCGATTGAATATTATGGGTTCTAGATGTGGTATCCTTGCGCATAGAATGGTATGCTGATCGGACATTACTGCCTAATGAGGTAGTAGCTTCGATCCTGGCGCGCTTGGCGCGCGAATGTTGTTCAAAAGCTGACTATTGGTTAGGAAGGCGTCTCTTGGATTAGATTGACCAGGCTCACCATTCGTATATGAGAGGGACATGGTCTCTGCTTGTTTCTGCACTTGCGTTGCATACGACAATACAGACCCAGAAACAGAACCTTTCATCTCATCTATTTGTTTGATGAACGCGGACTTTGTGGCACTGAGGGACTACAGCTTGGTTCGCGTCAATGTGATGTGGATGATCTAGCTATCACTGACCTTGTAGGCGCCGTCTCTGGTTCGCTTAGTCTCCCCTCTCTGTTTTTGCAGGGTTTTGGTTATTTCCGTGTTACTCGTATCCAGTCGTTCCGCGAATGATTGATATCTGCTTTCAAACCCTCTTAACATTTCGTCGCCTTGAAGATTCTCCTCTTGAATAGAGCCCACCGCGTCGCGTAAACTCCTGTCTCTCTCAGCAGTGAAGTCCCCAAGAAGCCCAGAGATTCGCTGTAGCACCTCATCCTTAGCGTTGTCCCCTTTGATCCTCTCCAGTTCCAACATCTTTGTTAAAGCAGCATTTTGCTTCCTTAGACGCGTCATCTCGTTTTGCGATACTTCAATTGCCAGCGCCTTTGCTTGATTAACGGTTTGACGCTCGGCTTCCACAAAAATGTGAGCTTCTTGTATGACACTGTCCACCAACGCCGCCATGGACTTCAAAACTGTCTCGATCGAACTAAAAGCCTCCAAACTTCCTGATTCTAAGCTGTCATATGCCTTTTCACACTTCCTTGTCAAGGCCCCGCTCCAAACGGCAAAGCCGACGTGAAAAACGTCGTGCATTTCTTTGACGACCCCTTTCACCGTCTTGAGCGATTCCAATTCCGAGGCTTCTTTGACTTCGATATTGACGAGTGCTTCTTGGAGATGTTGCAATTGTGTGTCGACTCTGGAAGACACTACTGCAAGACTCTCGAGTTCCTTGACCTCAAATTCTCTTGTTTCATCGCGGATCCTGTGAATACTTTGAGATGACCACTCCGCAAACTCGTTGAGCTTTTCTGAGAGCTCATTGCTAGCCTTCGATATCGCCGACCCTTGTACCAGGACGGTGTGTGAGTTCGCCTTCAAGATGGTGTTTTTGCGCTCTATAGTCCAATAAATCCGGATTTGAGGGCATTTGCGAAGAACACACCTAGCTTTTGGAAGAGGCTTTCGATGCCTTTGACACTGAGCTGAGCAACTTCCTTGAGTTCCTGAGCTACTTGATCGAGCGCGGTCTCCGTTTCCTGATGTGATTTCCTCACTACAACCTCCTCCTCCAAGGCTGTCTTGGTTGATACAAGTTCTTCCTCTTTGCTTTCCAGAGACGCCTCTGTATCCTGCAGCCTCGTCCGCGTATCCTTCAACTCCCGTTCTTTGATCTTCAACAATCCAATACTCTGTTCAAACTCTTCACGTACGCCTCGCATCTGGCCCTCGATTATTTCAACTTGTTTTTTCGCCTCGTGTAACTCTGTTTGTCTCAGCTCTTGCTCTTTTGTCATTTGGATCCATGTTTCTTCTGAAAAATATATTCCGTTCTTTTCTCGGGCAGCTATCAGGTCCGCCTTAAGTCGATCAATCTCAGCGATATAATCCTTCAAGAGAGAGTTGCGTGTGGTTCGTTGGTTGAGCTCGGGCTTGTTGCGTATAGATTTAGCACGGATAGCATAATCGAGCGTTGAAAGGGTCTCTTCTATGTTTGAGCGTGCTGGAGATACGGTAGCAATGATGCACGTTTTAGTGCGCCCTCCAAGAGAGTCTTGCAGAAGCCGCGTGAGTTTGGATTCGCTGCAATTTCTTCAGTCGAGCACAAGCGGGATCAAGGAAAAAGAAAGGAGTACCGATAAGGAATGTGTGATGCCTTGTCTACGAGCGCATTGATGACACGGCCGAGAGTAAGGAGACTTTGATTGATCATGCCTGCCTCTCGCGCTCGCTTATTCTCCGCTCCCGATCGTCCAATGTTTTCTGAGCCAGCCAAGTCCACGAGATTAAGCTTTCCGACTTTAAGGAGGTCTTCTCCAGCTATTGAAGGCTCTTTGACGTGAACTGTTATGGAGAAGACAGAGTGGGAGCGACTGGAATGGTCATTGAATTTGGTGGCTGCGATTTGTCTCCGGTGGCTTCCTTTCGTCAAGAGCGCCAACGCTGCTTGAGAATCCCTGACGGTAATCTCTTCCAACCCTTGAATTGTGATACCACGCTTAGTGGCATCATCAAACATTTTAAGTCCGTTATCAGGATTTCTATTCCCGTCTTTACTGCCCATCCCCATTGGCTGTGTTGTTCCACTAGGCGCGGCAAAGTCGTTTGTGAGGAGATCGCGGAGTTCTTCATTGTAAAGTTCGATGAATGAGATTTTCACACTGTAATCTGCGTTGGATGTTTCTAGATGGTGAAATAGGCGAAAGAGCACGCGAGGTATCATCCCAGCATTTGTCGAAGGATTGCCCATGGGTGTAGGGACCAGGTCGCCTTGCATCGTATACCTTTCAAAAAATATAGTTAATAGTTGACGATAGATATCAGGGTTAATGCATACGTCTTTCCGGTTCCTGTTTGCCCATAAGCAAACAAGGTGCAATTGTAACCCATGAGAACTTCTTCAAGCATAGGAGCGACTACTTCGTGATAAACCATTGCTTGGTCTGCTTCAGGTCCGAAAACCAGATCAAATGGGTAAGTGCGGATGGGTGGTAAGGTGACAAGGCCTAAACTAGAGATGGGAGCAGATAATTCGATGGATAGTTCTTTGCTCTTCGCACCCATGGAAGTCACAATGCTGGGTGAATTGTCGTCTATTTCACGTTCGGAGCGTCGTCTACATCGAATAACAACTTGTATATTTGTCTCTAGATTTTCTTGTGATGATGCGAGCTGTGTCTGCTTTAGGATAGGTGTAGACGTTGTGTTTTCCTTGGAGAGCATGTCCTCCACATGCTGCGCAGCCTGCATGGGCTTAGACATAGCCGAGCGAGATCGTGGGATAGCCACCGCCGCCGCATTGCTATTGACTCGCGCGCGTGACGATGCTGGTCGACGTGTGGCCATAACGGGCAGAGAGCTGAACGCGAGGAACGTTGAGCTCACTGTTTAACCATAATAAATAAAGGTAAACGCGTCCAATCACGTGAAGCTGTGACAAGTCTAATTGGGTGGAGTCAGAGTTTGGTGAGCCTCGTTAGGACTTGGATACTCGAAATCTAACAACCATGGGCAAGCGAAAAAAGTCTTCAAGAAAACCGGCGCCTGTTAGACAAAAAGTACCACTTGGTTAGTTGATCATTGGTTGTCTTCGTTTCGAACCTTCCCAAATCGAATGAACAACAATTGGACTTAGATACTGCCTTTACTTGTTTATACTGCCATCACGACAAATCTGTGACTGTTAGACTCGACAGAAAGGAAGGCGTTGCAAATCTTGTATGTCGAGTTTGTGATCAGCGATATCAAAGTAAAGTTAATCGTGGGTACCATTCTAAGTCTCGTGTGGCGGCCAGTTATGACAATCTTATGTGCCCAGACCTCACAGAACCCATCGATATTTATTCGGAATGGATCGATGCAGCCGACGCGGCACAAAAGGAGGAACAAAGCCTGCGTCGTCCGGTCGCTTCTGCCAGTCTCAGACAAACTGCTGCGCCAGTTTCTATTGGTGAAAGCGATGACGAGTAGATGAACCAATTCCCTAGATCTCGTTTATCTTCTATCCGTGTTGTGCCCACGTTCCATACTTTAGAATCTAGGCAGTGTATTACTAGATGAAATAATCGACTTGTTCTGTCCAGAGGAAACACCACTAGATAGGATTAGGTTCCGTTGTCGCGGCAACAAGCCCAAACACCTCATCTTTTTCTACCAGGACGTGACATACACGCTACTCCAGATTCGCGTGCACTACGCATACATTCAGTCTGAGCACACTCTCTACCATACAGCGCCATTATGGCAAGTTCTACCAACATCAAGGTGGTTTGTCGGTATGCATATAACAAAGTTGTCCATTCGGCGAAACATGTGCTGACTCTATGCCCTAGATTCCGACCACCAAACGCGATTGAAGCCCGTGAGGGTGGTGAGATATGTGTTAGCTTTGCAGATAACTTGCAGACCGTGCAAATGCGCTCTGCTGCAATCGCTTCGGGACCAGAGAAGGACGGTTTCACGTTTGATCGAGTTTTCCCGATGGATACAAAGCAGCACGAGGTGTTCGACTATGGCGTTAAAGAGTGAGTCTGCCGATTGGTTGCGATAACGAATATCTTGATTGTAGGTTTGAACTACAGCATAGTCAAAGGTAAAGTAGCCTGTCTTGTTAATAATAACGTGAGGTGACATTGCTTCTCTCTGACTGCGTTCTTTATTCGTACTAGATGTTCTCGATGGCTACAATGGGACGGTGTTTGCGTATGGACAGACTGGGAGTGGAAAAACCTTTACTATGATGGTAGGACCACTCGTTCGCCGTCGCAGTGTCTTCAACTTTCAGTTGATGTTAGGGCGCCGATATCGATTCAGAAGATTTGAAAGGCATCATTCCTCGCATCACTGAACAAATCTTTCAATCTATCGTCGAAAGCGACGCGCACCTGGAGTACCTCGTCAAAGTCTCCTATATGGAAATTTATTTGGAAAGAATTCGAGACTTGCTTGCGCGTACGCGTTGATGTTTACGTGTATTGTTATTCTTATTTATACTGTAACTCATCCGACAGCTCAGAACGATAATCTTCAAGTTCACGAGGAGAAGTCGAAAGGTGTCTACGTAAAGAATCTTTCTGATTATTATGTCAGTAGCGCTCGAGAGGTGTACGAGATCATGCGCACTGGAGGCGCTGCACGCGTCATATCATCGACCAGTCAGTTTGCGCTCTATATGTCTTAAAGTTATAACCTTTAACTGCCACATTCAAAGACATGAACGCGGAATCATCCCGATCACACTCAATCTTCTTAATTACTATACAACAGCGTAATACTGAGACAGGTGCTTTAAAAACTGGAAACCTTTATCTCGTCGACCTTGCGGGCTCCGAAAAAGTTGGAAAGACAGGAGCATCCGGGCAGACACTTGAGGAGGCCAAGAAAATCAATAAATCTTTATCAGCACTTGGAATGGTTATCAATGCTCTGACGGATGGCAAGGTGTGACTTCTACTCTCAGTCGTCTATATCAACCTTATATATGTGTGGTTATAGGCGAAACACATCCCATATCGTGACTCGAAGCTTACTCGTATCCTGCAAGAATCCCTGGGGGGCAACTCGCGAACAACACTTATCATCAATTGCTCACCAGCTTCATATAACGAGGCAGAAACACTCTCAACTCTTCGCTTCGGTATCAGGGCCAAATCCATCAAGAATACAGCCCGGGTCAATGCAGAGCTCTCTCCACTTGAACTCAAAGGGCTCCTGTCGAAAGCCAATATGGCTAACGCCGGTTTCCAGAAATATATATCTGCTTTGGAAGCAGAGTTAGCAATCTGGCGATCTGGAGGCCATGTCGAGGAGTCAGAATGGGCTACACAAGCGAAGGCTGCTGTTGCTCCTTCGACTGCTATGTCCAAGAAACCACCGACTTCACCAACCCCGACGACGCCCATTCCTAGCTCCCGTAGTATGACGCCTGTGAACCCCCTTATAGAGGGTCTTAAGACCGATCTCGAAAGCCGGCCGCAGACGCCCACCGTCATTGGCCTCGATAAGGACGAGAGGGAAGACTTTTTGAGACGCGAGAATGAGCTTAGCGACCAGCTTGCAGAGAAAGAGTCAGCACTTAACGCTGCTGAGAAACTTGTTAAGGAGCTGAGGGACGAGTTGACGTTCTTGAAAGAGCAAGAAGCCTCTGTTAGCAAGGTTAGTCTCAAGTCTCTCACTAATGTCAACTCACTGGTCTGACTATATTTGCAAAATCATCAGGAGAATAAAGCCATGTCAAGCCAGTTGAACGAGCTGAGGCTCCAAGTGGAGAGGCTTGATTATGACAACAAGGAAGGCAGCATCACAATCGACATCTTAAAAGAGCAGAATCAGGATGTCAAGAATGAATTAGAGGAGTTCAAAAAACAAATAGCTGAACTCAAGACGGCTCAAAAAGACGCGACAGCTGAGGATAAAGAAAAGCGCAAACAGGAGAAAATGGCAGTCATGATGGCGAAACTCGATTCAGTATGCCGCATTCCTGATTGTGATTCCACAAGACCTTTGAAACCCTTTGTAGCAAGGAGCATTTTCCGAGAAAGACGAACAGTTACGACAGATTTTGGCAAAGTTAGACACTATAGACGCCGCAGAGGCATTATCCACCGATGATTTGACTACTATCAGACGTCAACTGTCCGAAGGACAAAATTTAATGAGAGAGACGCTCGATAGGCTCAGGCAGAGTCAAGAAGAAAACGAAATGGTTACTAGAAGGCGCGATGAGTTGGAAGCTAGAGTGGCAGCATTGGAAGCTGAGTACGAAGAACTTCTAGGTCAGTGTTCCTGTTGGTTTAAAGAAGGTGGCTACGCGGATCATTGACGTACTTTATTTAACTCGTAGAGAAAACGATCCATGACGAGGAAACGAGTGATCTAGACCTAGCAGAATCAATGGCAGACCTCAAGGTATGTAATTCGTTCGAAAAGGGAGTGCGCCATTCCTTACTAGTTCTTTACCTGCTTGCCACCCGTAAGGCCAAGCTTGAGGCTCAGTATGTCGCTAAGCGTGATGCACATTTGAGCGAAGTCGCAGACCTCCGACAGCAGGTCGACGTGAGGTCCAACGAAGTGCGCAGCCTTAATGCCTCAATTGAAAGCCTCAAAGGCGTAAATGAGGAACTCAAGGTTCGCGTGATCAATCTTGTTTCGCGAAAATATAAACATTGATTATATTGTCACTGTTTATTTAGCGTGCTTTTGCTGTGACGTCAGCCGGTATCGAGGGAGGAAAGAATTTGGCGGAAAGCGCGCAGGACCTTGAGCGGACGAGAAAAGCCATCAATGTCCAGCTTGCGGAGTTTGATGGCGTGAAGAAGTCGTTGATGCGAGATTTGCAGAATCGCTGTGAGAAGGTCTGTCTTTGATCTGCGCTTAGGGTTGCCGGCTCGGGTCGTTTACTGTGTCGTTCAAGGTCGTTGAGCTGGAGATTCAGCTCGACGAAATAAGGGAACAGTATAACAATGTGATTCGCAACAGCAACAGCAAAGCGCAGCAAAAGAAAATGGCGTTCTTGGAACGGAATCTGGAGCAACTCACGCTCGTTCAGAAACAGGCAAGGACAGAAAATTGGCGACGACGGTTGTACTTGCTGATATCTCTCTTTTTTTTCTCTTTTGCCATGGAACAGCTTGTTGACCAGAATTCAAGCCTGAAGAAAGAAGCGGGGATTGCAGAAAGGAAGCTTTTAGCTCGTAACGAGCGGATACAAAATTTGGAAGCGCTACTTTATGATGCTGACCGCCGGTTGTCGATTCAGAACCAGAAATTCGAAGCTCAATTGCAAGCGGTTAAGGAACGGCTCGATCAGGCTCGAGGTGAGGCGTGTTTTGATCGTTAATCGGACTTGAAATTTTATTTACCCTGTTGCCAGCCCAAAAAGCCGTTGCGAGTTCACCGCTTAGCTTTGGTCGGATTGCAAAGCCCCTGCGAGGGGGTGGTGGCGGAGTTGCACCTGCAGCAGGGCCGATGCCGGCTCCTATTGGTGGGGGAGTCGGGTCGGCGAACCCATTAGGGCGATTACAGAGTGAAGAGGGGTAAGTGCTTCTCAATTGGATGCTCCCTGAACGTGGATCTGACATAACGGATCTTTGTTTGTTGTTTTTTTTTTTACTTGACTATTTTCATCGGCAGCTCTTGTGGGTTGTTCCGTTTCGATTGTCGAGCATGTTTACTAACTATTATTTATTGAGCAGCAAAAAGGGCGTCGTGGTTTTTCACATCTCGTTGAGCGGGAGTACTAGTTATGCATCTGTGACATTATATATATATCCTAGCGGCAATAGCATTAATATGGATACCTTACGTCATGAGGCGGGACGGTGATTAACAAAGTCAAACAAAACTATTCCGAATTTGGAATGAAGCTGAAACACGGGATAATAAATAAATTTGAACTTGGACCACTGGGCCCAGCAATTTGTCGTGGATAAAAAGGAATTGCCTCCGTCCAAGTCAACGGCGATGCGTGCCAGTGGTTTGGTCCTCTTACTCTACTAAGCTCACCCCAACACTACCTCTCTTTCTTTTATATATATCTGTCTTTTACAAAAATTTCATCAGCCTCAGTACACGCTAAACCATGTATGTCGCGTCTTTTTTTTACACACACAAAAAAAAAAAAACTCTTGTCCCTCTATTTTAATTATCCACGTCTTTCTAACGCGTTCTTCATCCCCCCCCTATTCAGCTCACTTCTTTCTTTTCCTCTAGCTTTAATACCCTTGCAACCTGGTAATATCCTCCGTAATTCTCTTTCTCCCAGTCAGTATCCTTCAGCTCCATTAGTACTGCTGATTTGTTCAATCGTGATCCCAGCAATAATTTAGCTTCATATGTCCGGCGCTTCTTCACCCAAGCTCTCTGGTTCATCCACTCACTCGGCTACGCGATCACCGTTAGACTCCCCCAGTCATGTATGGCATTCTTTCGTCATCCGCGAACTTTACGTGTTTATTATCTTTTCGTCGAAAACATTGGACTAGCCGCAGAGAACTATGAACGCTGCGAATATGTATGGTATAGGCGTCGGCAGCACAAACGGCCGCAGAGGACTCAATTCTGGCTGGCAGGTCCGCAATATACGGATTTCTTTTCGAGCTGCTTTCACTCTAACCTTTTTTTTTTTTTAACCTTTTAGGTTTGGGGCTCTGCCGCACCTTCGAGAAATCCCTCGGGCTCATCCGCTGCTAGTGGTAATGACTTGCAACATGATTATCGTGCGTGTTATGGTGAAACGTGGACAGGACCTCTATCCCGATCAACAAGCAGCCACTGGGACGAATCCAACGATGTGCAGCAGAAGAAAGAAAGTTCCACCATGGCATGTGTCTATTGATGCCATAGCAAACAAAATTCTAACTCGCGAGTAGGACGTCACTTCTCAATTGCCTCTGCATAACACGAGGCCTCCCGTGAGGCAGCAGGTGCTTCCAGGACCTCGAACGGTTTGTGATCTGATATGTCGCAATATCTGCTGTCTCTTGAGTTCAATCAACAGGATGATCGAGCTGGAGGATCCAAAGGTACCCAGTATTCTCCTCAACGCCACGAGGGTGGTCCAGGAAAGGACTATGGGCATAGGATTCCTTTAGCTCCTTCACCAACGAGACCATATCCGACATCCACCTTTCCAACAGCTCAAAATACCAACCCGGGTGGCACAACCGGCTACTACGACCCTCTGCGCCTTTCAACTAGCGTAAACGATGATTTGCCTATTGCTTTTCGTGGGATGGTGGTTGAGGATGACCAGCAAGCTCATCAATTACCGTCCGTTCCTCAGCCGAGCTCTCATCTACCTGGCCCTCCGTTACCCCTGCAACAGGCTCGATTATTTGGTAGTTACCCTCCGCCGGATTATAACCCGTTTTATGTGAATCCTCCTCCCCGTGAACCCTATGCGGATTTTCACCAGTATGAATGTGGATCTTCTGAATACGTTCGAAACTCACCAATGATAAGTAGCTCATCTCCTGCCGGTATCTATCCCGGTTTGCCCGCGCCTCAGCTTCCCCACCCTACCGGTGTTCCAGTCCCGGACATCCACCGCACGCAGGCAGGGATGTTTTACGAATACGGAGTCCACAGACCATCTTCCCAGTACTACTTTCCAACACCCCAGACCGTCATGTATCCACAGCCGCCTCCATCAAACCACTCACCGATGGTCACTCCTCAGATGCCAGCAACGCTCGTTGATAAAAAACGCGAACTTCAGGTATGTCGCAATTCATTTGTGCGTACACAATTGTTGAACAAAGGTTATAGTACAATATCCACCAACAATTAGCTTCGCAAACTTTAATGTATAATGCAATGCGCTCAACTCCACCCTCTCATAGGCAGGGATATGTCGACTATACACAGTTCCCCTTTATGCTTCCAGGAGCAATGGCCGTTTATGGTCACCATCCCCCCCACATGTTCCCGCCTAATGTGCATAGTGGACGGCGGGCAAATGAAGATTCGACCGCTGTACTCCGTAGCCCTATCCTGGAAGAGTTCCGGAATAACAAGACGCGTAAATGGGAACTCAGGGTGGGTGCTCTTTTCTAACATGACACAGGTTCTAACACAGCTGTACCTGTTTTATTATTCATTGCGCTTACAATTATAGGACATTCTTGGGCATATTGTAGAGTTTAGTGGTGATCAACATGGTTCGCGCTTCATTCAACAAAAGCTGGAACACGCAACAACTGAAGAAAAACAAATGGTTTTCGACGAGATTGTTCCTTCTAACACGCTGCAGTTAATGCAAGACGTTTTTGGCAATTATGTACGTTTTAAGACGTGGCACCCCTAAATCACAGCACTCTAAATGATCCGGTACCAGGTCATCCAAAAGCTGCTTGAACACGGGACGCAAGCCCACAAAATACGTCTGACGCAGGCCATGGAAGGCCATTTGTTCTTTCTGTCCTCGCAGATGTATGGTTGTCGCGTGGTTCAAAAGGTCTACCTAACCCTGAATTTTCGAACGTTGGCTAACTACTCTAACAGGCAATCGAATATGTTCTGCCCGAGCAGCAAACAGCAATTGTCAAAGAGCTTGAACCGCATGTTCTGAAATGCGTAAAAGATTCCAACGGTAACCACGTGTGTCTCGATCAACCATCTATCCGTTAAAGGTATTCAATGCGCATCTTTAGGTAATTCAGAAGCTCATCGAGCGCGTTCCTCCGGAGCGTCTAAGCTTCGTACACATCTTCAAAGGCAATGTGTATGACCTCGCGATCCATCCATATGGTTGTCGAGTTCTGCAGCGGTGCCTTGAACATCTTCCCGAAGACAACACTCGGCATATCTTAGACGCGCTGCACAAATGCACGACAATTTTGATGCAAGACCAGTTTGGCGTATGTAACATGCTATAATTCTTGGTGCCTTAATTTACCTAACGACCATAACAGAATTATGTTATTCAATATATTCTTGAGCACGGTAAACCTCAAGACAAAGTTTTGGTGATCTCTAAGCTTCGTGGTCAAATCCTTCAAATGGCTCGGCATAAATTTGCCTCGAATGTTTGTGAAAAGGCGCTTCTTTGTTCAGACTCTGAGACTAGGCGTAACCTCATCGACGAGATCCTGAATTTGAAACCCGACGGCGCTAACCCAATCACTAGCATGATGAAGGATCAGTATGCCAGTCAGTATTCAATGCTCTTTGGTGATTAGAAATTCACGGTAACAATTGTAGACTACGTCCTCCAGCGTGCCATGGTCGTTGCAACTGGAGAACAAAAGGAAATCTTGTTCAACAAAGTCAAACCGCAGCTTGTTAGCATGCGCAGATATTCGAGTGCTTATACTAAGCATCTCACTGCTAGTTCGTTATCCATTTATCAAGGATACTCTACTTGAGAACTGATCTACTGCTTATAATAAGTCGAACGAATCTTAGATAAGCAGAACAAAGCCTGACCACCTTTGGCGAGAAAGCTCATCTCCACACTCGTTGACCCAGCAACTGTCACTCTTTTGGTTTTTTATTCATTACCCCACTTGCAAGTGCATTATCACGTCCCGGACTTTTCAATATCAATATCAAGCAAGCTTTATAATTCTGCAATCATTTCATCATATATCGCTTTGCATCATCAACTACCCGCAATCTGTCGAACTTCATAATTAGGACTTCTTGTTGCATACTTTCAACTACAACTTACAGCAGTACATAGTTTCTCGGTTGGATAGTTTTGGACATTCTTTTCTATTGTTCATATTCCACAAATACTCTTTGGGATATAGATAATCATTAATAGCTAACTATCGCGCTATACTCACTATAACCTTTGATAATCGAAATATTGACCTCTTGATCCATGGGCGACGTTTGAATAGCCGAAGTGACGTGTCGTCGGGTCCAAAGATAGCCAAATACCCTTATACTCATACCCGCCCCTCTTACTATATATTGGCTACAGGCTTGTCCTTCTCTAAATTCGTTGAAATCACTCTGTTAGACACATCCTATGAGCGGTGTTGAAGCGGCGGCCTCCCTTTTTGGCTCTGAGGAAACAGGCTCAGACCTTTTCGCCGTCCTTGGGACGGAAGAAACTCAACGTTCTGGTCACGACCTTCTTGATAATCAAAATACTACCTCCAGCAATGCAGAATTTTTGAACCCTACCCAACACGGTGGACCTCCATTGAATAACGAAGCCGCAACCTGGGATGTGTCCCAATCCCATACTCAGCATGAGCCGACTTCAGACCATTCAAATTCGTCAACATCCTTGGGCTCTGGAAGCACAGGCCAACAGGGATGGTACGAACAAAGTCAATCGCAGAACTATGTGCCAAATTTTGATACTCGTAAGTGTTGTATTCTCATTTCGGCGCTAGACGTGCTCACTTTGAATTTTCCAGCTGCCCCAGAGGCGCACCCTCCCCCGCAGCAGCAATACAGCACAAATAGAGACTCTCATGGTTCCTACTTCCCAACGCAGAACTCATTTGTATCACCAAGCAATGCTCCGGCGACTGCACAATCTCCATATAATCCATACATACCCTCCCAACCGTCGGCGAATCACTTACCTCCACGACCTACTACCTCCACAACTACGCCATTTAATTCTCATGCATACATGCCTTCAAGCCAAGTGGAACCTACTTCTCAATTTACCTCACCCTATGCGAGCAGTAGTCACATTGCTCATACTGTTCCTGGTCAAGGCACCAGTACCTCCTCTCAAGTCACTCCTCCCCTGCTGACTTCTCCTCCATTACCACCTCCTACGGTGAGGACAGTCATTCGCCCCAAGGTCTCAAATGCATATGATCCACCATTCCCGACAACTGCCAAGGCTAACCGGAGGACCGGACGGGTCGGCTCTGGCCAGGGTACTTATGGATATAACGCTTATGGAAGTACTCCTAATAATGCCTACACTCCGTCGACGCAAAGCACGATACAGTCGTTACCCCCTCCCCCACCGCAACGAATATCTTCTCCAGTGCTTCCATCGGACGAACCGAGACCTCCTCAGCCCTTGTCAGCGTCATCGCCACCGATGAGAAGCCCCAGCTTGCCTATGCAGTCTACTTATGGCGGCTACAGAGATCATATTCAGGGTGTTGCTGGGACAGGTGATGTTACCTTTCATGAGAATGAAGCAGAAATTTCTGCAAGACAGCGTCAAAAAAGTAGCTCTCGAATTTCTTTATCCCCCGATAAACATTATGAGCCCTCTTCTGACGGGACGCAAGCCTCGAATATCGGAACGACCAACCCCATCAGTTACCTGGCAGACTTGTCTACTGACCATAACGCTCCCCCGGCCGCAGGATTGGCACCAGAATTGTCATCGCCTGGCACAGTTCCGTTTTCTAACGACCTCTGTTTGAAAAGTCCGCACGAGCATACACTTCCTCCCTCTCCAACAACTAGCCAATTTGGTCGTTCCAGTCCCTTCACGGAGCCTAACACTACAAGAACGCTGTCACCGAAGCCCACTGAAGTTTTATCGGGAAAGACGCCAGGCCTCAGCTATCGGCAGACGACAGATGCACACCCATATCATCAGGTACATAGCTCACCAGTACGGAGCTCGTCTCCTAGCCAGGCGCAGATCACGACTACCCAGAGTACGCACCCAGGAATAACTAATCCTTATTTACCAAAATTGGCAATGAGCGAAGAAGAATCTCTATTGCCTGCAAATACACAGAATGGTGACCTCTATGCACCTAAAGTATTAACAAATATTTATCAGGGAGAGAGGATCGCATCTCCCAGCCCTATACCGACAAAAACCATAGCTGGAGGACACCCGATGAAAAGTCATCCAGCAAACCCTTATGCTCCGGTGAAAGTAGATCCCCACAGCCACCCCAAATCGAATGGCCCTGCATTATCTGCATCTACAAGCACGGAGGACTCCCACATTTTTCTACAAAATACTGCGCGCAGATTAACTGAGGATGAGCAAGGCAATCAAAAACCAAGATATACTTATCCGAATGGTCACGATGCCATCGCACACTCCCTAGCACATGAACACCATGTGCAAGAGGTCTTATTAAAGCCTTTTCAGACACCATATGCACCGTCTCCTTCGCTTTTAGGTTCTAACGATCCGCTAGGCCGTACCGCCCGCAGACCGATCTTTAGCTTTGGCTTCGGGGGCAAACTCGTGACTTGCTTTCATGGCGCAGCTTCATTGAATACAGGCTTCGACGTTGCTTTATCTGCTCGTAACTCTACGGGGGTTCGTATTCGCGTTCTGAAAAACTTGATACCAGAATCAGCCTTGGACACCACTACGACCTTCCCTGGACCACTGTACGGTGATCCAACCGCATCGACTACATCCATAGTTCGCTCTGGCACTTCATCCCATGCAAAAACTAAGAAGGCTAATGTAATCAAGTATTTGTCCGAGAAAACCGATGAGCTAGCTCTGGGTCTTCGCTACCTCAGCCCAGAGAGCATTGAAAGCCGTCGGGCAGAAGGTAAACTCGTCTTAGTGAAACTGCTTCAACTTATGGTTGAGCATGATGGTCGACTTACTGGAACGTACGTGAATTACGGGTGATCGGAACTATTACGCTCAACATCTTTAGTCCCGAGTTAGATACTGCCGTTCGTTTGGCGCTTGTTCCAAGATTGGAAGGCACCTTCGGTGCCAATAGCTTTACGACTGTCGCAGACAGTCAGGGAGCCCTTAGCTCAAATTTCTCAAGTGATATGCACGAACCCGCCATCTCCATCACAACGCTCCGAGCATCAAACTTGGACAAGCTCCAAGATTTTCTCTTACGCGGCGAACGTAGACAAGCCTATCACTATGCATTGGACGAGAAGCTCTGGGCCCATGCTATGGTTATAGCAAGTAGTATTGATAAGGAAGCCTGGAAGGAGGTAGTGAACGAGTTTCTCAGACGAGAGCTTGGAACATCTACTTCGTCGAGTGCTGCCGATTCCGGACGAGAAAGCCTTCGAGTAGCGTACAGCCTATACTCCGGCCAAGGCACTGTTGCAGGTATGTCATCTGGTATCAGAGTCTTCGTAATCAAACTCATCTTTCTTGTAGTTCAAGAGCTCGCGCCTCCAAATCTCCTTGCACGGACAGCGGGACGCCTTCAGTCCCAAACAGCACTATCACACTTAACTCCCAAGACCCCGAATTTTACTACCGTGTTAGCAACAACGCCTAGTGTCCCTCTGGAGACACTTTCGAAATGGACTGAAACAGTGGCCATGATACTCTCGAACCCACTTACAACAGATACATCTGTGGCACTGACTTCTTTGGGAGATCAGCTGGCGGCGAACGAGTTGTACGAAGCAGCACACGTCTGGTAAGTGCTAACTTCTGTCTGTGTCACACAGGTTTGACTAGTTTATAATCTCTACAAGCTACCTGTTGGCGCCCCAAACATCGCCTCTCGGAGGTGTTGGCCACCCCTCTGCACGTATCGTGCTTGTTGGATCTCGAAACCCACAAAATTTTCCAGGATTTTTCAAAGACCAGGACCCTATCATTTTCTCAGAAGTGGTAGAATTTGCGCTATCTCTCGCCCCCCCAACGAAAGGTCAAGATGCATTTTCTGGCATCCAACACCTACAAGCATATCGATTCATTCGCGCCATGGCTCTTGTTGAAATAGGTGACATTAAACAAGCGAATAAGTCAGTCTTATGGTCAATCCTTTGCATTTGATTGACCGTTCACGCAGATACTGCGAGGCCATCACAGCAGCTGTGAATAGAGGGTCACTATATGCTACGCCTGCTCTCTTAGAACAGCTGAAAGGTTTGTCTGATCGTATCACTGGCATTACTCATGTCGACAAGTCATTCTGGACTGGTGCCAAACTAAGCAAACCTAGCCTCGATAGTATAGGAGGCTGGCTGGAAGGCAGATTTACAAAACTAGTTACAGGCGATACGGATATGGACAAACTAGTGGAAGAAGAAAGCAACAACACTAAAGCAGCCGACTTTGCAGGCCCTTTTTCTCATTATAGTACCATATCGTCGACTACGCCTTCTGCGAGATCATCTCCACAACCCTCAGCCATCAACGCTAATATCTTACCTCCCGCGCGCAGTGGTTCCGCTATGGCAAATGCGTCTCCGTATGTTTATCAACAGATTGAGCGAGCCTCGTCCGCGATGGATCACGCGAGACCGAAGCCATCATCCGCACACCACATATCTTCTGCAAACGCTTCTTCAACATCCTTTGGAACTGCTCCATCCTTTTCACAAGCTCTTGAAAACCACAAGGACCACAATGGCTATAGCCCCAGTGACGATCTTGTGACTCCTCGGCCTCCTCTCACGAGCGATAACGACGAAAACGTGGTTCAACATGCAAGTTGGTGGAGTGAAACAGCGTACGCTGAAGGTGCCTCCACGCAAACACCGATTGCACCTGTGTTTATGCGTGTGGATGAAAGTACTATGCCGGTACCTTCATCTTCCGAGGGTTTCATCTCCTTAGCAGATAGCGCTTCTTATGCGATTAGGCCGCAAACATCCAATCGATCTTTGGCTCAGACTTCTCATCCAGATGAAGAAGATGAGGAAGATCTCGGACTTGGCAATGCGAAGAAATACACAGAGGAAAAAGCAAAGGTAAACGAGACTAGTGGAGAACATAAGGCACAACAACCATCCGAGGAGACTGAACCCGCACCGTCACCTCAATCTGGTAGGCTTATACCTTGATTCAATCATATAATATCAAAGCTAATAAGACGTTTTCTAGAAAATAAATCCACACCAGCGCAGCGCGGCTGGCTCAGCCGTTGGTGGTGGAAAAGCGATACTTCCGCTCCTATCAAGGCTAACCTTGGAGAATCATCGGCATTTTATTATGATAAAGAGCTGAAGCGTTGGATAAATAAAAATGTTTGTCGATTGATTTTTTTTTCCAAACTTCCATCTCATTATCTTCTAGGCTAGTAGCACAGAAGAGGTCAAGTCGGGCAGCACTCGCCCACCTTCTAGAGCTCAGACGGCTTCCCCTGCAATGACGGGTCCACGACCACCATCCTCTGGATCGGGGCCTCCGCCAAGCCGTCCTGCATCTGCTATTGATTTGAGCACGTCGCCTCCCAGTAGGACAACAATGCGCGTGCGATCAAATTTAGCGCCCACCCCAGAGTCAGCACCCAGCACGCCTACTGGTAGCAGGTTGACACCAACAGGACCACCTCCCGGGCGACCTAAATCACAGGCATCCAAGCGAAACGTTCGTAGTCGTTACGTTGATATATTGCAGCAGGAGGGCAGCACATAGATGTTCATTAATCGGATAATCACCAAATCATTAAACTTGCTCGCATACTTTACTTACTGTTATTTTTTGTATATATACACATACACTTGCATTCAGGCTCGGTCTTTTCGGCCGGACCACAAGTATACCTGAACGCGTTGACGGCCTGGTGAAGACTGGTGAGGGACTACCATGACTAGCATCAGAAATGACATGGATAAAAGCCCGTCTTTAGAGTGAAGCTTTAGACGGCCAGAAGCATGAAAAATTGAAGCGACACACAAATGCCCGCGATGACGGTGACCTCTTGACCAAACTGATTTTGGAAACCAGCAGCAATCCAACTTCCACCTCCATCAAAGGGCGATCCTCTGATACGGGTGAACATATAACCAGCAGGCATAATTAAAGACATGGCTATAGCGGCCAAAGCCCATGTCCAGCGACTCTGGAGGATCGGAGAAATGAAACGAAGGACCAATAAAAGGGTTAGTGCGCTGGTTGCGATAGTAAGGTAATGAGCCCAGTCAATGGGATCCCTGTACGGGATAGCAATAGGCGTATGCTTCGAAAGGTTTTCGGCTAATGGTTTCGCGTCGAATCCACTATGGTAACTTAGCACCTATCTGCGGTATCATTTGAGAGCCGCACGTACCCCGAAAAATCATATTTGAGAGGTGATACTTTCCCATTTGCGGGTGCACGAGGTCCTTTAGCTGCTGGGTACACGAACACAACGGGCGCGGATTGCAGGCCGAGCTAGTCGTGACTCCTGGATAAGCGTTAACACGCAAGAAATAAACGACAAACCTTTTGAAATGTAGATTGTCCCTCATCAAAATCTAGAGTGCCAAAGAAGTGTTCATTGCGATGCTGCTCAGGAACGGTTGCCCAAGCCTCCGCCACGGCCTTGAACGCAGGATCGAATTCTCTGAGAAATCATCTGGTTGAGACAGGACATAAGGGGATTCAACAGTGATGGACTTACTTGCATGGGCCACATCTTCGCCTCTTATCCAGAGCAGTGAGCTGAACAGAAACTGACCATGTGCGCTTTGGGGAGGTCAAGAGGTCGAAAGTATCTGGATCGAGTCTTATAACACCATTCCCCGATCTTGCAAGTTGTGTAAGCTTTTGAATTGGATCCTCTACTGCTGCGAGGCTAAGAGGAATGCATAAGAGAGCGACGAGATAGCTTAAAGGCTTCATGAGTAAAGTCGACGTGTCGGTTGTACGCGACAATGTCCAAATGGGGGAAATCAGAAATAACGCTCAGAGATTTTGTGGGAGAGCGGAATTGAATGGGCCAACATGCCCTCTCATGCTCTCCTCCTTCGCCTCTTCCTCTCATCTTCCTTCTTCTCCGTTCATGTCGCCCTCAAATACCTTCTTCTCTATTCTGATAACATAGGAATAACTTACTACCTCACAGGAAGGCTCAACCAACTCGATATCACTGAGCTATACGATGTATGGGGTTTCGTATGGCGAGTAAATTATATATTCACAGAAACCAATCTCCTGAGAGAAAATAATTTTCCTTTTCCAATTAGCCATCTTCTTGTTACTAGACCGTCAAATTCTAGGGCAATTGAGTGCTTTGTTGTCGAGGTCGCACAACGTTCAACTCATATCGCCATGATCGTGTGTTGAATTTTCTTATTCGCCCGCCGATGACCCTTATCACGCGAAAATTAGACCCTTTGGTTCATGCAAGCAGCCCTCAGAGATCTGTCTGCTAGTAAACACGGTTCCGAGTCCTTTGCGATATGTCAGCGTGTTCTACACATGTGCCATGAGATTATATTCGGTCAACCTAATGTACCAGCATCTGCACCCTATGGCGTCTTAAACCCCCCATTCTTGTCGCGTTTCTCTCGTAGAAAAGTTAAACATAACATTCAGCCGGCTCTGGTAGGCGTTGGATTGGTATGGGCCGGTGCACCCAGCCTACCACAGCTGACAGAAATCATGGGTCAAGTGGCCATCGAGCAAGGACGCATGGAGGAAAGTATGCGTGAATTTCGGAGTCTTGAGTCCCAAGAAAGTGACTTTGCTCTTGGAGCTGGCTCAAATCAATCCTATCGTTCGAGCACGGCGGATGACGAGCAAGACGACGAAGACAGCCCAGACACAGACAACGAAAGCTCTGGTCGTCCGCCTATCATACTGAGTGATGCTCCGAAACCCAAAGATCTGGCTGGTCGCCACCGCAGAACTATTGGTGCCGCTCAAACCATGCCGACCTTGCCGTTACATCTAGGAGGTATACGTCGATCGAGAGCGTCCGAAGACCCCCTGGGACAATATGACAACGACGAGCATGCTACCGCGCCCTACTCGTCCTCTCCGTCTATCTACACTGTTCAGCAAACACCTCGTACTGCCACCATATCCCGTGCAGACGCGTTATTAGCCGCGTATGGTGCAGAAGCTCAAACCCACTTATTACGAAGCCACTATTGTCGTTCGGAAGTGCATAAATTATCGATTCGTTTTTATGGCTATTATTGACGTATCTTCGACAGATTCAATTTTTACTCGGTCTTGAAAGTATATCCAACCGTCTTTTAGTAGTTCCTAAACCAGCCCGAGTCAGTGCTCTCCGAGCTGAGTTAACGGCGCTAAATCATAAACTTCCCGCTGAGGTTAATAACTGGTGTAATTTTTCCGAAGTGGCTAACTAATCTTTGCCAAAGGT
This sequence comes from Calocybe cyanea, assembly GCA_018851305.1. Lineage (NCBI taxonomy): Eukaryota > Fungi > Basidiomycota > Agaricomycetes > Agaricales > Lyophyllaceae > Calocybe > Calocybe cyanea. The sequence continues at coordinate 339,211 of JABCKL010016733.1, forward strand.
TTGCATGCCCATGTGGTGCCCATCTTCAGATTCTCGCAGAAAGGGAGAGCAAACTCAGCCCCATCACCGAATAGTTCGTATACCCCCGGGGGAAAGTGTGGTTCTGAACTCTGCGGAGCGAGCACCCTACCTTCTGTTGATTGAAATACTGAACGATGACCTAGACTTTGAACCAACGAAAAGGAATAACAAGGAGGTATTGAAAAAGATGGTCCTGAAAGAAGATGAACGAAAAGGCACTTCCCAGTATCTAATTCCCTTCAATAACACGGGCATCATGCACCCTCAACCGGAAACTTCACATACTATTAGCCATGATCTAGTACGTTCGGATCTACCGACCTGGCCCCCTGTAGACATACCACCCCTGCCATCTCCAACCTCTGCGACGGTGCCAGCTGAGAATGAAGAAGTAGATCTTGTAGAGCAGCTGTACGGTTCGGATCAGCCCCTTCGATCCAGAGTGGTTGATCTATCTGAATCTATTGTGTTACCTCCTACGCCAAAAAACAAAGAACTCGACATGGTCACCTGGTCACGATCTCAAATACCCTCGACACCCATTGGAGAGGACGTGTTACCTTTGACTCAGCCCCGACTACCCTCTCCCAATCCCTCCGCACCAAAGCTTGCCATTACCACATCACATGGGCCTGATCGGAATGTACAAACATTGTCACCAAACGCACATGGCTCTCCTCATGTCTTATCACTGGACGAATACTCTGAGCGAATGCGTACAGCTGCAATAATGCTTGCCCAGCTTAATTCTAGTCTTACGCAGCATCCTATACCCGTCTCACAGATAGGGCAGTCAAGTTCTTCACAAGCAGGTTTTACAACTTAGTTCTCTGATTCTAAGCACTCATCGACCCTTTGCAGCCGTCTTCCAAAGCTCCGCCGCTATCCGCCTCAGACCACCTGCAGAACCGTATGAAGCTTCAGCATGGGCAAGCTGCAGCCATACGAGAACGTATAATGAAAGAGATGCTCGCGCTCGAAGAACAGAGAATGGAGCGTATGCGTGAGAATCATGAAGGGGACGCGATCACGCGAATGGATATCAGTGGCAGTATGAAGTCAGCAGAAGATGAAGGTATCATTCGACGGGAGCTTAACAAAGCTGATCCATCAGCCGTCGTATTCAGTGAATCCTGGGCAGCAAAGAAGGTATGATAGTGATCTTATCAAAAATGAAGGACATAACTGATCATGAGTTAATCCCGCGCTTAGAGCCGGATACGACATAGTTCGCCGTACGGCCACCTTGGTATGTACATTTTCATCATAGTTTTCAAGTCTTATCATCTTAACAGCAAACTGGGACTGCGTAACCGTCATCGTCAAAACGGGAGCTGATTTAAGACAAGAACAACTTGCTGTTCAACTTATACAAGAATTTCAACGAATCTGGGAAGAGGAAAGATGTGCTTGTTGGGTCCGGTAGTAAGTCACTCGGAGACTGCTAGATATGGGCTATCTGTGACCCTTGTAGCTTCCGTATTCTTATTACGGGGGGAACCTCTGGCCTAGTGGAGACCATTACGGATGCCGTGTCAATACACTCTATCAAGAAAGCGGAATATGCAAGAAGAATTTCCGAAGGCAGGCTCGGCCATGTTACGCTTATGGACCACTTTAAATCGGTGTATATTGTCGTTGCTTCCTTGTAGGCAAACATTTCTGACACCCTGGCAGACTTATGGAGACCCATCGTCCGCCAAATTTGCAAGGGCACAAAGGAACTTTGCCAAATCCTTAGCAGGTACAATTCTATTTGTTTATGTATTTGTATCTCTCAATGCTTCAAAGGGTATTCATTGGTGACCTACCTTCTGCAAGTTAAAGATCGCCATAACGGGAACATTCTCTTGGACCGCGATGGACACCTGATTCACATCGATTTTGGTTTTATGCTCAGTAATACACCAGGCAACATTGGCTTTGAAGCAGCCCCTTTCAAACTACCGGTAGAGTATGTCGAAGTCCTTGGTGGGACAGACGGTGCCCCTTTCCTAGAATTCAGACGACTCTTTAGAGAAGGGTTCGAAGCAGCACGAAAGCACTGTGACAGGATCATCAGTGCGTTTCTCCTTAGTTTTAATATAGCGGCCATTGTCTCAGGTTGTGATACAGCTCTTGTTGAGCTCATGCAAAAGGGTAAGATGAACATGCGACCCCGCTGGCCCAAAATTGACATCGTGGTAGATTCTACATTTCCTTGTTTCGCAGCTTTTGGAGAACAAACATCCATTCAGCTTAGGGAGCGGTTTCAACCCCTCCTGACGCATTCTTTGGTCGGTGGGCACGTGGATCGCCTGATCGATAGTTCATTGGGGTCACATTGGACTCGACTTTATGATTCGGTAGGCAGTTGTTTGAAATTCTGATTGGATCATTTGACTGAACCCACTTTAGTTCCAGTATTATTCACAATCGATACTTTGAAGCGTTCATTGTTTATTATAGGAACAACACCCCGCAGCTTAACGCGCCGAATAAATTGAAGTGAGGGCGGACATCGCTGCAAAGAACATTCAATAGAGCCGCTTTATAGCATTCATAATACGTAGAATGTGCGGATATAATATACAGGCGTCGTCTATGAGAACATGTCGTCATACTTCTTTAAGCAGGAATACCATTCATAATCTATACGCTTGTCAGCCTGTATACGTAAAGTCGATTGAAGATTTGAACTGACCAAAATTTTGCGACTCATCGCACCAACACTTGCCCTTAGTATGTGCATCACCTTGCGGGCAGTGCTGGAAAGGTTCGTGCCGGTAGCCTAAGGACGTCAGCCTCTGGCTTTATTGTAGGGCTCTTAGGAGCTTTGGAATATTTACCTATGTCGTTGAAGAAGTACTATACAAATCGTTAGTGTAACTCTCGACGAAGAGGGTAAATACACCTACGATCTGCTCTTTCTTCGCGAACAGTGCTGCACCTATACTGTGAACAGGAGCATCCCCCCACCGCTATGGTCGTGTCAAAACTAGAAGAGTTACCTACAGTCCTGACCCACCTCATAGTAGAAACCACCTTTTTGGTCAAGAAAATCGAAGAATTTGGTGTATGCTTCACTGCGCCAAAAATCAAGATCGGCAATTTCAAAGTTACTCCAGACTGTGGTTGAAGAATGAAATCACATAGCTCTGTTGAAGGAACGTCTCGACTCACAATGACAGCGATTGTACGTGACTCCCCCGTCATCGGAGAGAAATTGCATGCCGTTACCGGGAACCGGCAGATCAGGGTTTTTTGATATGAAGTCTTGTACACAATATAGAACATGCGTCATTTTCAAGAAAAGGACCCTTACCCTTGACCGTATCCCACAGGGTAGGAATAGTGGTTTCATATTCGTACAGTGACACGGTGAAACCTAGGCATTACTTTAGAACAGATATACATGATGTCAAAACGTACAAACCATAAACTTTGTTGCTATCCTGCATGAACAAGAACGGATCGTAGTCGATATCGCAAAAAAATTTGACATCAGGCCTCCGATCTACTTCAGTATATTGACAAGACGTTCAAGATATACTTCGACCTACTCGACTCTGAACAGATGTTAGATGTGTCAACAATTTACATGACGGGCTCACCTCCAATAATACTTGTATGGCTTTAGGAGCTCGTGTTTGAAGAAGAACTGGAGCCATGTCAACTTGACAACAGGTAAGAAGTGGGAAGCTTACCCCCGAGTTGAAACGACACATATTACGGTAACTAATCTGGGTTTGCAGATGCAGGAAGATAGTTTGCGGGGCCACTTACGGGATGCTCCCTAACAAAACCATTCAGGTAGGGTTAGCTATGATAGATTCTACACCTTACCCCCATAAATCACTTGATTCTTTATCATATCTTCACGGGCTTCAGTTGCGCGTGTTTCATTGATAAAGTTAGGTTGAACCCAATGCGCTTGAGGTATTAGCCCGAACTCGACCTTCGCGTCGGTCAATTTGGCGACTCGTCTAAAAAGCAGAAGTCAATGAGAATGTTTGAACACTAATCAGCTACGCTACTTCTTGAAGCTCTCTTCAAAGTCCTGATCGTTGAGAAACACGTAGGGATAGTTGAACTTCTTGTTGAACCTGTCTTCGATCTGCTTCACACTGCTAACAACGCCATTGAGATCAGAATTGCGGGCTAGACGATGAGAGGCTGTCAATAATTATCTATGCCTGGTTTGATAGAACATACCTAACAAAACAAATACAGCGTTAGCTCTACGGGGTGATTCGGTGCCATTCGAATTTGTATAGTATTCTGATGGAATAGGTTCTTTATAGGGTGGTTGCTCCTTATGCCCTTTGAATGATTTTGTTATGTGTTTGATAGATGTAGCTTGACCATAGCTTTCATAAGAGAAGCTGAGGATGTAGTGCAAGGAAATCTACGGTTCATTTGAGTGGGTCCCGGGATGGTCGCATGCCAAAGAACCGTACAATTATAGCTAGCACTAGGAGCACGTAGCGCATCTGTGCATTCATTTTGGCTCTATTATTCAGTAGGAGACGATGAAGTATAGACGAAAAGCTTGATGTAAATAAACTGTTGCACACGTCTTCGATATTTGGTGATACAAGTGAGTAGTATGTAGAATTCGCTGTTTATAATATGCTTCAATAAATACCATATATACGACTATGCGAAGAGATTCTCATATTTTTTGAGACATGAGTTTTGTGCGTAATCTGAACAGACAATAGTAAGGCGGAATTATAAAGGGATGGAGTAATCCATGTACTCACCGAAGGTGTCATTTGGGTCACAGGCACATCGTCCTCGCGACCACTCGTCCCCAGAAGGACAATGTTGGAAGGGACTATGTCGGTAGCCAATGTCGCTGAAAAAGTGAACTTGGTCTTTGCGCGCAAATATCGATGCTGCGATACTATGAACAGGTGCATCTCCCCAACGCTAGGACATATGTCAGGTGCTAAAGCTGCCCGACGAAACTACACGAACCTCATAATAAAATCCGCCTTTCGATTCTAGATAACGGAAGAAAGTTTGATACGCTTCTCCTCGCCAGAAGTCCATGTCGGCGATCTCAAAATTACTCCAATCTGTAACGAAGTCGCTTGGGATTAAAGTCGCCGAAGACGTTGCTGGATGCTTACAATGGCAAAGATTGTAATTTTCGCCGTCATTATCAGACAGAAACTTCATTGAGTTGTTTTGCTTTACATATTGAGGATGTTCGGCCACAAATTCTGCAAAAGTGAGAAATGGAATATGCAGTAGTGTCGTTTATACCTTTCACGGTCGACCAAAGTGTGGGTATAGTGGGCTCCCACTCGACAAGAGAGATAGTAAAACCTAGCACACATATCAGGATAACGATTGGATGGTCTGCGAATAAACATACCATAGACTTTGTCGTTATCCTCCATAAAGAGAAAAGGATCGTAGTTCACATCACAAAAGAATTGTACGTCGGGTCTGTTGTTGCAACAAATTGAGCGTAAAGTTCGATTGCAATATTATTCGAATCGAACTGACTCAACCCTGTATGAAAATGCCTTAATTCTTGGTTTCACTACGACGGCCTTGCACTTACCTCCAGTAATATCGATATGGTTTTAGCAGCTCATGATGGAAAAAGAACTGCCGATCTTAGAAGAGCATGGTACACCACTAACACAAGTAAACTTACACCAGAATTAAACCGACACATGTTGCGGTATCTGTTCCGGCGTTGAGTGGTTGTTCATAGACGACGGAAAGAGAATTAAACAAGTACGTACGGGACGCTACCTGAAGGCAGGAAACGTTGAACTCTTGTTGCATCACGAGTACGAGTGACAGGCTCACCTGCGTAGATGATACCCTGCCATATTAATCTAGTTCTGCCCTCTCGGGCTTTCTCCTCATCTATCCAGTCCGGCTGGAACCAATGTTCTTTAGGGATCAATCCGAAAGAGATTGGCGCGTTGGTAAGCACGGAAACGCGTCTTGGTATCTGCTGAGTTGCCAGCCTAATATTAGATCGAAAGTCAGCTTACTTTTTGAACTCTTCTGTGAAAGGTTCCTCGTTAAGCAGTACCCAAGGATAATGATGGTGCCTGTTGAATCTATCCTCCATCTGCTGTATGCTTGACACGGCACCAGATACGTCACTGTTTCTGCAGAGTAGAACAAAAGTAGCGTTTGCACGACGCTGGTATGTAAAGGTGGTGGCGTTTTTTGATGTAACTCGGGGTGCTGCGACACTCGTATCGATAGCAAGCTCTGTGGCCTTGAGAGAGGTGTCTAGCGGTCGGACGGGAATTTGAAATTGTTGGGAAACATGTGTAGAAAACTTCTCATAGTCTTCGAAGGCAAACCAGCAAACAAAATGCAAAGTTAACTGGAATAAAACGCGTCAGCCATGGTAATTTATGCAAAAGACAACGTCAGCTAGCTAACCACTATAGTGAGAGCGACTGAGACATATCGTCTAGGTGGTAGCATAAAGCGGATGCTACTAGTATCAACCATGAGTGTACTAGGGGCCCGGTGTAAGAGTAAGTTTTATATAGGTAACCATCCGCAGGCGCCTCTGGAGATATTAATGGCATAGTGTTGGAGTGAGAATGTTACAGTAACATCGGAGAGGACGGGTGGGACATCTCTGATTGATCGTACAAAGTGACCCCGAATACCACCAACCGCCATAACTTACAAAGTACTGTGTGACGGATGTCGCTAACCTCAGATTTGAGGACTTGGGATGAAACAATCAATCCAGTGAGAAATCCGAGAAAATATCTGAGGATAAGAATAGCGATAAGCTTCCGGGGTCTCGTTATATCTCAGCTGCGCAGATGCACTAGTATCAGAGCTAGCGAACAGCTGAAGGCCAAGTTGTCATAGATGAGGACTTCCCAAAGCTACCCACGTTATCTGCTCTTCTTTGTGACTCTTTTGGGATAAGTTGTGGAGCTTATCAATTCGTACTGACAAGGACCGATACCCCATGTCGACAGGTAACCTGATACCCTTCGGAAAGAAATTTGGGGTGACGGGCGAGCGCCGAGCTGCCAATTATCTGCCAGCAGTAACTGAACATTTTCTTCCGATTTTGCCAACGGAGCGTCGCGGACAATACCTGCCAGTCATGGCGTCCAGTTCACATATCGAGCAGGTGGGGACTCCCGACGCGTATATTCCCCAACCCTCGACCCCCAAAAAATCATCATACTTCAATCCTCTATCTCCTTTCACTGGCGTCTACCAACGCTTCAGCCAATGGAGGAAAGACCTAGGTTTGCCTCAGCCCGGAATCGTTGAAAATCTTACGAAAGAAATCAAAGGTACTGCCTTTGATCTTCGCGTAATTTTATCATGCACTAAAGTTTTTTACTGGCCTCAGCAACACACTTGACAAATTACATATTCGATGGTGCTCGCGCCGATTTGACTAAGAGCTTGTCAGCGAACCCGTTATTCCAAGTCACACATTCGTTTGCTATGGGCTCACAAGTGCAACCTCCTTCTTACAATTTTGGAGCAATCTTCGGGAGCCAAAATGTCTACTGCTTTTTCTGTGAATATTTGACGCGTGCTTGACGCTTTTTACCCTAGGTTTTTATGCAAGGTGGTGTAGATCATGACGGGAACGTAAACGCTCGTTTTAATCAAGGATGGGCTACAAATCATGTCACAAAATTTCATGCTCTGGTATGTCAAGTTAATCCTCCAAACTTGACCCCACTGACGTGTCTCTTGTCAAGTTCTCGTCGCAGGCCAGTCAAAATATGATTCAGGTTGAACATGACTACCTGGGTAGCGACTTTAGCATGAACTTTAAAGCTGTCAATCCATGGCCGACAGATCGCACCGGTATCTATTTCGGCAACTACATCCAATCCATTACGAAGAATCTAGCGGTCGGCCTTGAGACCATGCTCCAACGACCTTCACCTGATCTTTCAGAGGTTTCGATGACGTACCTTGCAAAAATTACCGGAACGAACAACAATTGGATTGCCACCGCCCAGGTACAGAGTATGGGGGTCGTGCAGGCGACATATTGGCAAAAGCTCAGTGAAAAGGTCGATGTGGCAGCTGAGTTACAGATGGTCGCTACACCTGCGCGAAGGGACGCAATAGCGACTCTAGGCGCCAAATATGATCTCCGATTATCAACTTTTAGGGCTCAAGTGGACTCAACAGGGAAAGTTTCTGCGCTTCTAGAACAACGTTTTACACCTGCATTCGCGTTCTTGGTTGCTGGCGAGATCGATCACTTCAAAGTACGTTCCAGCCTTATTTAGAGTTGCCTTCATTGATCGAAAATTTCTAGAATGCTGCGAAAGTCGGCGTTTCTGTAATGATCGAAAGCAGTTCTCTGACACCAGAAGAGATGGGCATACCTCCTCCCCAGATATAGTTGTGCCGTATTATACTATATACTATATTAGAACACTTTATGATGGTCAAGACCAGAGGAGTGTTAGCTTGACGTCGAGGACGATCCGACTTGAAGAGCGCACTGATAATGGAAAAAAGAAAATACAATAGCGTAAAAAATGCCCATATCGAGATTCGAACTCGAGACCCTTGCATAACACAATTGGCCAGTTAACCTCATAAGTACAATGCTCTACCGCTGAGCTATACGGGCTATTTGTTTCATTGTTTATGTACTTTCAGAAGGAGAAGGCTTGACAAGATGATGTGCCCATAACTAACTAGCCTTGGTGCAACAGTCGACGGATGTCCTGATCATGTTTGTGGATCCTCGTCACACTCCACTTGTTGCGGTAGCGTCTGATTCAGACGCTTCCTTACCGAAGATTTGTCCACGAGGGTCTTGCACATTTCTTGGTTTTGTGCGTGAGGCATCGCTTGTACATCGGCGCGCAGTTCTTCAACCAAAGGCTGGATTTTCGCGCGAACGATATCGGAAAGTGGTTCTTCCATGAGCTCCACGAGCTCATCGTGCGTCACCTGTGGCATAGAAATGGGCGGTGAGGAGATGTGCACTTGTAAAGCGGCCTCGAGTGCTGTGATGGTTTTATGGTCTTTTTCACGAAATGTGATGTAGCTCTCAATTTTCGCTTGCATCTAAGAACAGGTAGTGTCAGGTTTCGCGATAAATAAATTGCTGGACCTGTGAACCCGCCTGAGTGAACTCCGCCTGCTGACCCTTAATTTCGTCTCGAATGACTCCTGTCTCTTTTTTTTGGGCGTCGATCTGGAGCATAAGCTCACTGAGTTCTTTGGCCAACTCCTCAATTTCCTTCCCGGTTATATCCAGACTCTCTTTGACTTCGTTCAAACCATCCTGCCCCATTGACGGCTCAACAGACAAGGATTGAGCAAATTGCTCCAACTTCTGCTCTACTCTGATTTCCAGCTCTTCCCTGGCTTCCTGCTCGTGGGAGTACATGTCATTTTGGAGGGTAGAATAACGCCCCTCGAGTTCCGTAATTTTATCGTGCACAGCTTGGAGTTCTTCTATCGTGGGGAAGCCCGTAGAATCAGACTGAGATTGACTATCCGAGAGGCGCCGTCGTTTGAGAGGGCGCGACATGGAATCGGCAGGAGAATCAGGTCCTTCACTAGAGGGCACTAAATTTTCAGATTTTTTGATATCGTTCAACAGCGAGTCCAGCTCAGCAGCAGACTGTTGAAGGTGTTTGGTGTATTTGAGCAATTCCTGCTGCTTTTCCCATTCAGCAATCTGTGCATCTGAGAGCGGGTTAGAGGGCCAGCCGTTCAGTTTCACAAGATGAGTTATAGTATCTTCTCGTTTTTTCTTGAGTAGCTCGCGTTTCGTCTCAAGTTGAGTGAGCTCCGCTTCGATCTGTTTCTTCCCGTCATCCTCTAGACTTGGAAAACGCGTAGAATCTATGAGATTGCGAGTTGATGCGATGTCAGTGTCTAATTTGTTCATTTGTTGACGCCCAGTAATGCTGTCTGCAAGGTGCCTATTTTCATATCTGAGTCAGGGTGAAAGATACCTGGCGATGTCAACTTGCTTTATTCTATCTGCCCATAAAGATCGTAGTTGTTCTGGTGTTGGCTGTGGTGTTGGCTGTGGTGGTGCCGTAGAGAAAGATGGAGGGGCGGGAGGGCGGGATATGGTACGCGATTGGGGTAGAGCAGGCGACGGCGGTGTTCGTGTCCGCCTTCGGGATCGGGGTGATGGAGAATGGTCGTATCTGCGCTCCCGACTGCGAGCATGATCTTGACTACGGTCGCGTTCTCGACTACGAGCGCGTCGAGGAGGTGTCCTTTGTCTCATCATTGAAGTAGGAGCAGAGTCCCATTCAGGCTCTGATGGATGAACGAACTGGCAGGTGTCTGCGTTCCTGGGGCAACCGCCCTGACGCGAGGTTCCGTCGCTAAAGAAGAACTGATATTTTCTATTTCTTTTTGCATTTTAAATTATAATAGAATCAGACACACACGGCATCTTCTGTTGATCTTGTGTATCGGCATAATAAACGTAAGAAAGACGTAAAAGAGAAAGATTAGGTGGCTGTGCTATCACAATTGTCTACTTTGCCCACATGTCTATTATCTCAGCTTCGTGTGTCATGACAGCTACATCCTTGCGAACAGGGTTCACTCGCGGATACACGAACTGGAATTTGTGATAAGTGCAATATATGAATATATAACAAGGACCATTACGTACGCCGAGATTATATTCATTCATCACTTCAGCAGCTATGATGTCCTTGTCCTTCAATAAAGCGTTGTAGCTGTAACACAATGCATGGAGCTATTGGCCTAGTGAGCAGATCAAACATAAGAAATCAATCATAAAACGACGATACCTGTGTACTAACAAGACCCATAATAAAAATCATGGATATCCAATTCGAAGATCCGGTGTTCATCCACAAAAAAGAGTGAACAGGCGAATACACTGTAAACAGCCCTGTCTCCATTTGTCCTGGAGCCCATACCTCCAACTGTTGCACTCGTGACGTCTTACCTCCTGCCTGGCCCGACCGTGTTGGGAGACTCATCCCAAAAAGCCATCGCCAAGAGTATGAAAACGCGTACTGTGCACCAGATCCAAGGCGTTGGAGGACAGGTCTTGGCTCCAGCGGTTCAAAATCCAACTGCGCAGACACAAAACGCGCATTGGGTGACGATACCTGCTCCTTCTGCTGATGAAGGCGGTACAGTTTGATACGTGTGAATAGGTACACTGCACTGAGAAATGATGCCACTACCAAAAATGTCGTTACTGGAACAGTCTTTAATCGGTGCGATGAAAAATCAATTTGTAGACAGTTAAGGCTAATAAATGAGCTCACCCAATCAAACCAAGAACTACCTTCACCTTCTCGGTACATATCTTCCCACCCTATATCAGACTCTGGCACTTTGCCTGTCTGACTAACACGCACGCAAAGATGCAAAAAATGTAGGATTCCACCGATTAAACGTCCCGAAGTTGTCGGCGAGGGTAGTGGAACATTATGAGGGAATAAAGCGATTTCAAACGCGATCGTGGATGGAATGGACGTGATCCTAGCCAGAGTTCGCTTTTAATTATTACTTGTTCTTCTATTCGTATGATGAAATCACCTTTCCAATATCCCTTTCTTGCGGACAACTCTCTTTATGGGTGTCCCAGGAACAACGGAGCCATTGGCTATGCTCTTGCGACCCTTGTTCTGAACGGGAGTAGCATATGGAGGAGGTCTCCGTGACCACTTTACATCTTCTCCTCTAACTCTTATCCCGCTGCGCTACCTTTCCGCTACAAATCAGACTCTCCTCCCTCATTCATTATAGCTTCCAAAACGTCAATCCTACGTCCTCCCCCAACTACAACATCCTTGTCGCCTAGCTCATCAATCAGCGGTAAGTTCAATTTCCTTCTTTCCTTACCTCTCTCAACCCTCATCAGTCCCCCAAGTCAGGATGGCCCAACCCTCGTCTTCTCATCACGGCGAACATCGCCATCGTAGTGATAGAGAGCGTGAACGTGAACGTGAACGATCCCATCATCACCATCGCACCATATCGTCCACCACCCTTCTCCTCGTCCTCTCTTTAGTCCTCGCCGTTCTGGCAGTCATGCTTTCGTTACCAAACAGCGCCCCTGCTACCGGTGCGGATGGCTCTTCGTCGGGTGTTCTAGGGTACCTTACACCTAAGAGAACTCAAGCCCTTATTAACAGGGAGAAGGAGGTTGCTATTCGTGAGGCAGAGGTCGCCCGTCGCGAAGCCGAGCTACTTGTCGGTGCACCCGGCGGAGTCATTCCAACTCCTACTGTATGTCCCCCATGTGTAGCATCAACCACCGTCGAGACGATCACTGGCCCTGTTCAAACTATAATCAAAGAAGTTGTCAAGGAGGACTCTCTTGCTCCTACTGGATATCTGGGCACTCGTGCTGAAGAACTACTGGAGCGAGAACTCAAGATCGCCGAGAGAGAACGAGACATCAGCAAACGTGAAGAGTCCGTGAACCGTAGGGAACACGACGCTTCTCGACGTGAAGGGTGGATTATGGAGCAACTTCAGTGAGGCCTAACTAGTGTTATGCATGTTGATGCTAACTTTTTTACTCCTTAGATACCTTGGAAATGATGGTCCCCAGCATGTCGACGAGGAATATGTATATGAGCCCGTTGGATCAAAGCGAAAACCCAAGGTACCGCCGCCCTCCCCGCGCCGCTCTGAGCTTTGAGACGAAGGAGGGCACTTTGTGATTGTATAACACCGAGTCCGTACGAATCTCGTCCATGCCCCTTCAATCCTTCGTCCGGGCTTGGGGGACTTCGGTGCTTTTACTTGTCCCCCTTGTCCACTATGTAGACCTGAGGCCAGTCTTGCTTGACGCGTCGCGTCGCGATCGAGATCATTGAGATCGATCGTGCACTGTACTTCACATGATATCATTTTTTTTTCTTACAAATTTCACCCGATTTTTGGCTGGCCTTGGGAACTACAAACTCACTCGTTGAAAGCTCGATACTGAAATCTTGTTTTTCTAGTACCGCGAATTGCCCCTTATTGTTTCCGAGACTGCATATGAGACCGAGACCAAAACCGTTGTGCAAACTCAAACTGTTACCGTACCGCCCCCTGCCAACACACGTCTTGCTGCCAATCCCAAGCCAGATGTTGTCAGCTCTTCATCGACGCCTAGTAGTCCAAAAACAACCGCTGTTGAAATTGTCACTGAGGAAGACGACGATGGTGATGACGTGCACCGTGCAGCTAGGACAGTCACGCGTGGACGGGCAGCTAGAAGGCCACCCTCTAGATGGTTTGGTGGCTGGTAAACAGTTTATTTATATTCTTTCACTGCAGTGTCTCGGATATGCCTCCTATCTCCTTTTCTCTATATATACACTTCCCCCTTCTTTATGCTTGACTACTAACGCTTACCATTGGATGACCTTGAATGACGCTTTACTAGCATACTTATGTAGTTGTAGAGTTAGCGTTTAACAATACAATATTTCTTGATGTCAACTCGAACAAATACTTTGAGTTTCAGTTCAGACATTGTCCCTGCATTTGAGTCATTTCTTCCCCTCGATAGACCATTGACAGACTATATTCACTGGCAAGCTCAAGTGCTCTCGCTGTATGTTCCAGACGGCAAGAGTGCTTCCTTCTCGTTCGATCTTCAGGCATGTCGCGATATCACGCCGGCTGAATTCTGGTGTGTCTTCCGGCCTATCTCAAAGCATCGAGATTTTTGGTACTCGGTACCCAATAGATGCTACCACGAATATAACGCCAGCCATACTGTCGAAACTCCGTTCACGCTTGCACAATCAACCTGCACATCCGCTAAACACGCTTCGCTCACTGATCGAGTCGCATTATCCGGATTTTGACCACCTCTCTTCGTTGTCTCCACTCGTCACTCCGTACCAGAATTTTGACGAGCTTTCTTTTCCTCAGGACCACACTGGGCGTTCGGTAACAGACAGCTACTATGTGAACAAAGATATGATGCTTCGCACACATACTTCTGCTCACGAGGTTGAAGTGTTTAAGGAAGGAAAGACCAAGTGGCTTTTAACTGCAGACGTCTACAGGCGCGACGAGATCGATGGGTCCCATTATCCCGTATTTCATCAAATGGAAGGCGCGAAAATATTCGATGCAAACGCGTCAGGAATGAAGGAAGTGGCAGAGGACAATGAGAGACTCGAGCATCAACTAGCCCGGTCCAATATCATCATTGACGACGTGCCGCACGTTTCGCCCTCAAATCCAGTCCAACCTTCACACGATCCTCTATATGCGCAGCTGGTAGCGCTGAACCTGAAGCTTTCGTTGAATACGTTGATGCTCAAATTGTTTGGTAGCGCCGCTGCGCCGAGCAAGAGCGAACCACTAAGAGTAAGGTGGATCGAGGCTTACTTTCCATTCACAAGCCCTAGCTTTGAAGTAGAGGTCTTCTTTCAAGGGAAATGGCTGGAGATATTGGGATCTGGTGTAGTGAGGCAAGCTACGCTAGATACCGCGGGTGTGCTACCACATCATCTAAGTTGAATCGTTCTGTTGACCTGCTGCATAGGCGTCTCTCACAAAATCGGGTGGGCGTTCGGTCTTGGGCTGGAGCGTATAGCTATGATCCTCTATTCAATTCCTGATATTCGCCTTTTCTGGTCAACTGATCCTCGTTTCCTCTCTCAATTCGAGCATGGCAAAATCAGCACGTTTCAACCCTATTCTAAATATCCCACATGCTTCAAAGACGTCAGTTTCTGGTCTCCTATGGGTATGCCTTTGCACGATAATGACTTCTGTGATGTGGTACGCGACGTGGCAGGAGACTTAGTTGAAGGTGTCCAAAAGGTGCTTTGGCGCTGAGCATATCCATCTATCAGCAACTGACACTCGCCATAGATTGACAACTTCGTCCACCCAAAAACTGGACGCACGAGCATGTGCTTCAGAATCAACTACCGCTCAATGGATAGGTATGTTTCGTGCCCCCTGTGGCTACCAAAGACAATCTCACATTTCTGAAAGATCCTTGTCCAACGAGGAAGTCAATGTGATTCAATCTCAAGTTGTGTCGCGCCTAAAAGACCAGTTAGGAGTTGAGATACGTTGATTAGGGATTGCTTATAATAACGCTCTAGTCCATAAACTACTCAGCACCCACCCCTTCAGCTCTAGATGTCATCCTATGCCACGCAAAAATCAAAGGCGCAAGAGATATCACGAGGTCTCCTGTGCGACGCCAACCTGCGCAGCCCTGAGGACGCGGTCCTTAATGGTGTAACCGATTTTTTGACAGTCAATAACGGAACCTGGCTCTTTTCCAGGCATTGGAACTTGATACAATGCTTCATGGAAGTTTGGATCGAACCGCTCCCCAGTGGGATCAAAGGGTTTGACGTGGTATTTGAATAGGGTCTGGAGGAGCTGACGCTGAGTGATCTCGACGCCTTGATGCAGCTCGCGGAGGTATTCGAGTGATGTCTTTTCTGGTGGCTTGTCTGATGAAGACGCTGAATGTTCTGAGGGTTGCGACGGAGATTCGGGAGGTAGGATAACTGATACTGGGACAGATTTTAGTGCCAAGGTGAGGACGTCTGCTGTTTCTAACAAGTCAGTTGCAAAGCGAGTGATGGCAAAATCTCGTGTCTGTTCTTTCTCTCGTGCGGCGTTCCGTTGTAGATTTAGGAAATCTGCTTGGAGATAACGAAGACGGGACTGCCAGCAAATATCATGAGTGTAATACTGGGTATAAAACTGATTGTGGACACGCACAGTCAAATCCACGACCTCTGCTTCTTTTTCTTTCAGCTTTTTCTGCTCAGGAGTGACGACCTCTCCGCTATCGTCGCCATCCTTTTTGGTATCCTGACTTGCTTCCGTCTTTTCATTCTCGCCCTCTGAGTAGTGACGCCGACAGAGACGTGTTGAACGATGTAGAGCGGAACGAGCCACTGGCCTGCACGACGCCAACGCCGTGCCGGCACGGAGTGTTTGAAGGATGTTTGCAGCGTAGGCCATCGTCTCCGTCGTCTGAGTAATAGTCGCAAGTGAATGTGTGCCGTATATTTCCGCCAAAAAAATCGAATGTGTTGTGACCGTGACCGTGAGAATTATTACTAAGTTTTGATGGCTTCTTTTCCACGTGGTGCACTCACGCTTTTTAGGGTACACAAACCGCTACAAAGGGAGGAATTTTTTTCGACGACAGCAAACAAGTGCTGAGCCTGCTCTTTTTTTTGGTGACTCGGTTTCCCCCAAGATTATCCTAAGATTTAGAGAAGGGGTGCGGGCACACCCATATAATTAGGGCCTCATAGCTGGGCTTTTCTTAGGGTACCCCTCTTTCGTTCTTCTCTCTCGCAGTCGGTTTGCTTTGTCAAAACCAGGGTAAACAAATGAGGGTGTCTATTTGCCGAAGCATGAGGGTCCCAAGACCCATATCATTTGCTTATCAATATCATACCAGCACAATAGCAAATCAGACCATGGGAGGGGCAAAAATCATCAACGGTACTGAGCTAGCTGTGTCAGTCATTGAGCAATTTTCATTCCATTCCACATATCTAATCGCTATTTGTAAATCTTAGATCGGTCCGCGAAGGAGTAGCGGACCGCATCAAATCTTTGCAGGCCAAGTACCCTCGCTTTCAGCCGACCCTCGCTATCGTCCAAGCAGGCAATCGACCTGACTCCTCAACATATGTTCGAATGAAAGCCAAGGCAGCGGAGGAGGTTGGGATCGGCTTCAAGCACGTTACCCTTCCAGCAGAGACATCCGTAGAACAAATCGTAGAGGTCGTCAAAAAACTCAACAATGATGACCAGATCAGCGGTATCCTTGTCCAACTCCCCCTTGGAAAACATGTAACTGCAGAAGGCGAGCGGCTCGTGACTGAAGCCGTCAGTCCCGAAAAAGACGTAGATGGGTGAGCACTGGACCTTCGATCTATAAATATATATTTACACATCACTCCAAGCTTTCATGCTTATAACATCGGCCACCTCTCCTCACGAGCGTCGATCCCCTTGTTCAAGCCTTGCACTCCTGCCGCCGTTATTCGCCTTCTTGAATCGGCAGGCGTATCTATATCTGGATCAAATGCAGTCGTTCTTGGCCGTAGCGATATTGTTGGTAATCCAGTCGCCTCTATGTTAAGGAACCTCGACGCCACAGTGACGCAATGTCATAGCCGGACCACTGATATAGAGAGCATTGTACGTATATCCAAATTCTCTCAAAATCAAGCCTGTTCAAATAATTTGTTAAGGTCAAAAATTCCGACATTGTCGTTGCTGCTATCGGCAAGGCAGAGTTCATCAAAGGTTCATGGATAAAGCCGGGCGCAGTCGTTATCGATGTCGGGATCAACCATTTACCCGGTAATATTCTCCTTAGATCTTCCTGTATCATGTTCTTATCCTGAAAACAGATGCTACAAAGAAATCTGGTCAACGTCTTGTCGGAGACGTGGAATACTCGACCGCTGCTACGGTGGCGTCACACATCACACCAGTTCCTGGGGGTGTCGGCCCTATGACTGTAGCTATGCTCATGGAAAACACCCTCAAATCTGCGGAACGTATTTGGAGCAGTTCCAGAGATAGGAAAGTCAAACCCCTGCAGATCAGTCCACTGGAAAAAGTACCAAGTGATCTAGACATCGCCCGCGCTCAAACACCGAAGCCTATCACGCAACTTGCTCAAGAAATTGGCCTACTCTCTGATGAGCTAGAGAGTTACGGAAAATACAAGGCAAAAGTTGACCTCAATGTCTTGAACCGCCTGTCTCATCGCAAAGATGGGAAGTACATTGTTATTTCTGGGTGCGTTGGCATCCCCTTTCCGAAATGACGCCTGACACCCTTCGAGTATCACTCCTACTCCATTAGGTGAAGGAAAATCTACGACTACAATCGGTCTGGCTCAGGCTCTAGGAGCTGAACTCGGTCGCCCTACGTTTGCTTGCGTTCGTCAGCCGAGTCAGGGGCCTACATTTGGTATCAAAGGAGGTGCCGCTGGTGGAGGCTATAGCCAGGTTATTCCAATGGACGAGGTTCGTCGCCGATATACAGCCAATCAAAAACCACTGAACTCGTCTGGCTTAGTTCAACTTACACTTGACGGGCGACATTCATGCCATTACGGCTGCAAATAACTTACTGGGTAGTTTCTTTGAAAAACTCTTACCTCGCTCTTGACTAACTTATACTAAGCTGCCGCCTTGGACGCTCGTATATTCCACGAGGCTACTCAAAGTGACAAGGTCTGAACTTTTCGTCTCTTTCATTACTTATAACTTGAGCGTCTTTGCGTTTATGGCTGCAGGCTTTGTACAGCCGTCTTGTTCCCAGCAAAAAAGGAAAGCGTGAATTTGCGCCACTCATGTTCAAACGGCTTGAGAAGCTAGGTATCGACAAAAGCAACCCAGACGACCTCACACCGGATGAAATTACTCGTTTTGCTCGACTCGACGTCGACAAGGATACTATAACCTGGAATCGAGTATTAGATACCAACGATAGATTTTTGCGAAAGATAACGCTTGGACGTAACCCCACGGAACAAGGACACGAGCGTGAAACTGGATTTGATATTTCGGTCGCAAGTGAATGTATGGCTGTTCTGGCACTTACAACAGGCCTCGAAGACATGAAAGCCCGTCTCGGTGCAATGGTAGTGGCGACGAGCAAGCAGGGCGACCCGATCACTGCCGACGATCTTGGCGTCTCTGGCGCATTGGCTGTTCTGATGAAGGATGCTATCAAGCCTAACTTAATGCAAACGCTACAGGTCAGCTGATGCTTGAATATATTTCCTCAGAAAAGAGCTTATAGACTCCAAGGGCACCCCTGTATTTGTTCATGCTGGCCCCTTTGCTAACATTGCCCACGGTAACTCATCCATCCTTGCTGATAAGGTAGCCCTCAAATTAGTTGGCACTGATGATGGCGATCCTCCTGAGCTTGGAGGCTATGTCCTAACTGAAGGTGGATTCGGTGCAGACATGGGCATGGAAAAGTTTTGCAACATCAAGTGTCGCGTCAGTGGCCTCACCCCAGACGCTACAGTCATCGTTGCCACAACCAGAGCGCTCAAGATGCACGGTGGAGGTCCCGAAGTTACTCCAGGGAAACCGCTGCACGAGACTTACACGTCAGAGGACCTCGTCACTCTCAAAGAAGGATGCAAGAATCTAATTAAACATATTCAAAACGCTCAGAAATTTGGAATCAAGGTTATCGTTGGCATCAATCGTTTTTCGTGCGCAGTCGTAATCTTGCCTTCTTACTTTCTTAGTCGTCTGAAATACAGATCTCAGGTCTGATACCGCAGCAGAGCTTGAACTTATCCGCCAAGAGGCCTTAGCTGGGGGTGCAGATGCAGCAGTTGTCAGTAATCACTGGGCGGAGGGGGGTGCAGGCGCTCGAACATTGGCTGAGGCTGTGATATCGGCTTGCGAAGGTCCCTCAAACTTCAAATTCCTCTATGATCTTGACCTATCCATTGAAGAAAAAATCACTGCCATTTCTAAAGAGATTTACGGCGCTGACGGCATTGAATTTAGTGAACTTGCGCGCAAACAAGTTGAAACCTACACACGGCAGGGCTACAACAACCTCCCGAGCAAGTCTTCATTTACGCATGATGACATACATACTCATCACCTCGCAGTATGCATGGCGAAAACACAATACTCATTCTCGCATGATCCCAAGCTGAAGAATGTCCCAACAGGCAAGCTTTTAGTTATCTCGGGATATCAAAAAACTTAAAAGTGAGCCCAGGTTTCACTATTCCTATCCGAGCTGTTCGCCTTTCGGCCGGTGCGGGATTTCTTTACCCGATTTTGGGTGACATGCAAACTATGCCTGGACTCGGCACACGCCCAGGTGCGCAGAACGTCTGTCACAGTGCATTAACCATCTCACGTTCTTGTAGGTTTCTGGGAAGTTGGTCTGGATCCAGAGACTGGAAATGTGGTTGGTCTTTTTTAAGTTTGCAACAACTATGAGCTGCGAAATGATCTCGATCAAATGGATAAAGTCGGCTGCATAAATATATCACACTTTTGCGTTACCTTTTAGCATGGCTATTTTGGTGTCACTGTGTTCAAGCCAGGGATTGATATATGATACGCCAATAAAGTGACCCAGAAGTCGTTTGCTTAAGGCTACACACTCCAATGTGACAGTTGCTGGTATGTACCACGTAATTACAAGGCCAGTAGCGGAAAGAGTGTGTACTTTTCAGTCTTTTCTATGAAGTCATCTAGTTTCTAACTTCAAACAGCAGGAGACCGAATTTTGAAACAGACCTAGCCATGATTCTGGACGCAAGATACAAACCAACACATAGTGTTACAAGGAGCGGATCAAATGTTGGCTGTTCGCCTTTCATTGACGGATGCAGCGAGCTTCTGTTCCGCTATGTACTGTGACCAGATGCAATTAGAATGCTAATTGCCGTGAAACAGTAGGAAACCTTCATAAATATGTGAAGTTGCCACCAGGTTGGACGACCTACAGAAATGCTCACGCTGTCATACAGATACGTATTGTCCAAACAGACAGTACAGCCCTCTATTGAGAGGAAATAATAAATAATACATGGCTATTTAATGGCCGACACCCAAGTTTTTGCCTCCTGGTAGTCTGACTGGCCCGAGAACTGGAGACGGTGCCAAGGATGAACTATCTGAGAATCCGGCCGGCGCTAAATTACCACTTTCGCGGTCAAAGGTGATAACATTCAGCGCCGCGTTGACTGTACGTGTATAGGTGTTCCCGGCGCGGTCGACATACGCAAGAGTGTTTTTACTCGTGCCGTTACCAAAATTTCCACCAGCCATGAGTTGGAAGAATGCGTCTATATACAATCAACGTGACATGATCTTTTAGTCTAGTTGGAGAGTCCTTACCAGTGGATTGGCGCCCTTTGATTGTCGACTCCAGGAACAAGGGGCTTGGCAGTAAAACTCGTTCATAGGAATGATCAACCTGAGTAGTCCCTGCGCAGTATGTATAGAGTCCGGCCGCATAGAAGGTCATGTAAATAGTGAACACGTACAGTTCTGAAAACTGTCGGAGAGAAAAGTGAAATTGACGTTCAAAGGGTAGGAAAAAACGTCTACAACAACAGGCACCCCATTATGCGTTGAGAAAGTATTGCCGGAAGCGAGTTGGCGTAAAGTCTGATAAGTTCATGAGTTACGGGTACTACATAGCAGAAAAAAGGACGTACTTGAAATTTCGCATCGTCGGTATAAGTCTGAAAATTGGAGTATGCGAGTTCTTGTCTCCACACGGTGCGGATAGATCTCCCGCTACCGCTAACAATGTTGGCTTCAACATGGATCTTATGTGTGGCTCTGACAGTTATTTCCACCGAATTGGCTTGAGTTGTACCAGTATTGGATGTTTGCGCAAATAAAGGCGCATCGTATACAGTTATGGTTCCAGTGGTAGGCTTTGAGGAAGAATCCGTGACAACTTGCAACAACCCAGAAACATACCAGTTTTGCAGAATGGTATGATCGGCCTCCGCCGATACAACGTCGATAGTAAACTGGTGGGGTTTGCCGTCCGTCAACAATGGAACAAACGGTGTGACGTCCAGGAAATAACTAGGCAGATCCAGAGCACCATAAGCAGAAATTGGCCTGGGGAGGGACTACCTATTAGTAGACCTCATACAGAAAGTAACATAAGCCCACCTCCAGAGGCTGGGGGCAATGCCGCCCGTAAAGATAACGGGGTAGGGCAATACGACTCCTGCAATTCTACCGTCGATGAGCAGTCGGACTTCTCTGAATGGACCTTGCCCAAAAGTAGTTCCATCCGGGAGACTTGGCAAAAAATCATTGGCGGCATTGTTATACTAGAAAACTAGAGTGAAGGTGAGTTGTTGGGAGCTGAAGACAACTTTACCCAAAACTCTTCTTGGCCATTCCCTGAAGCAAACAACTCTGCGAAGACCTGAACGGTGTTTCTCGGGAATGTGATATCTCGCTATTGCACTGTGAGCGAGATGTTACAGGAGTTTCTTAAAACGCACGGAAAAGCTGGGAGGAACAGATGCCTGATTACCCGTGTTGTTTAAGAAAGTAGACAAAGGTATAATAAGGTCAGCCTTCTTTGCGGCCGGATGCTTTCCCGAAGAAGCATAGAAAGTCGCATGTACCACAGCTTGCGACCAGTTAGCGAAACCGATGACTTGATTTGTGAATCGTTTCTCACTTGAGTATATACCATCAAGCCCTGGCTGTATCAGGTTGTCTAGCTGGAAGATAAACGTTCCAGGCTGCGCAAACAAGGGTATATACCGAGAAACGTCTTTTATATACGTCCAAATGATTCCGTCCCCACGAGTCGGTTCAGGGGTCGAGGTTCGCCAAACTTGTCATTTGAAAAGAGTCAAATAATGTGGCTAGACATAGCCACTAGCAACCCACTCTCAACGTTGTGAAACGTAAAGTGACCTAGACGATCGAACTGTGTGCCGTTTGAAGTCACAGTCAAGTTCAGCGTGACAGCTGCCCATGAGCCAAGCGGACCACAATCAGCGGGTGGTCTGTTCATAGACCACAGGCTCAGCAACTAGAGTCTTGTAGCATAGCCCACATACACGAGTTGGACCACTTCGGCGCTGTTCTCCCTATTAAGAGAAGCTCACGATTCGGATTAGACTGATATACCTTCCGAATGAAAAAGCAAAGTCGCGCCTGACGGTCTGAGTTCAGCATTTGGTGCGGAAAGCCGCCAAGAGATAACGAACTGAAGAACTTTGATAGTGCATTGCTTGGCATCGTGGGGAACAACTGGCGGTTGGGCAACTTGAAAGTTCCTAAGGACAGCCCCACGGGTTGTGAAGACGTGTAGCAGATAGGGAGTGAGGAGCCAGAAGAGGGTGAACATCGTGTGCTAGTTTTCATGACGGAAAAAAGACGGCTTTTTAAAGAATCGGGAAGGTGATTAAATATATCATCCCCTCTTGTATCGTTTGCCCGTGTATCTTTGGTATTTGTAGCTCCATCGCCGTACAAACCGCCCTCTGGGTCTTCTGGGAACTCGTCTCTGGAATTGATGCTGTTGTCAGCAATAGAGGACTCGTCCTTCTTCTTCTTCTTTGACTTCTTCTTTCGGCTAGGCTCTTCCGAATAAGAATAAGCGTCTTCTGTACGTGCCCATCGGTCCTTTTTCGCTTTCTTATCTTTCTTGCGTTTCGGTATAGCAGCATCTTCAAAGTTAGCTGGATAGTGCCATCGACCGGAAGAGCTATTGGCGCCATAGTACGCTTCCTCCTCTGGGCGCCAAAGATCTCCATTTGGCTGGCGTGGGGGTCGAGATTCCGTTGAAGGTAGATCGATGCTGGAAGCTGGTTCTTGTCCCTCTGCATAAGGTTGCGAATCGTGCGTTGAGTTGGGCAGGCGATCATTGTATCGATTAGCCCACTGCGACCTGCGCTGGTGGCGCTCGATTGTTGATGTGTCAACAAGACCATAGCGCTGGGCCCACTTTGGTGTCCGAGCATGGTTCTTGTTATTGCGAATGTTCTAGGAAGACAAAATATGAGTGATGGGCAGGGTGCACATTGACGTTGGCAATACTTGGATATAGAAGTTGTGGCCATGTCCTGGAACGAAGAGTTTAAGAGTGTTTGAGGTTTAACTGACCTAATATCTTACCGGGTATATAGCCACAAATTGTCAAAAGCAGATTGAGCCAAAAGTCTTTTCCTATCCCAAATCTTGCGGCAACGGCTGGAACTGAGGTCATTGATGAAGCCAGGCTAAATTGAATCAGATTTACCTAGTGGGGGGAATAAGGTGCCCATGATAAAGAGTAAAACGGCGTAGCCATGATGTCGTTTCGGTGTTAGGTCAATTTTCGTAGGGACATACGAGGACATTATCGCAGATGCCCTGAGAGAGCGGATGGTGGAGTCGGTGCAAAACTGATGTGCGGCGGCAAGTGCCTTGTAATGGCCCTGGGTATCTCTTACCAAATCAGGCCTTTGCCTTCCACTGTCATTATGGACCACGACGACCACGTACTCGACCTTTCCGACGTCGTACATGACGAGACAATTGATGACAATGACAGCGTAGAAAATACTCCAAGTCCTAATCAGTCGCGCTCTGCGTCTACCTTCGACTCAAACATCCACCAGTCTTATCCAAGCACTGCTCAATCCCCCAACCTTCCCCCTGCAGAACCTTTCTCAGTAGAAATGCTGGAGCGCGAAATTGCAAGCCTTCTCAGTCAAAATGCTTCAGCTGCCTCTGCTGCACTTCTCAGCGCTGCTGCTCAGCAACGACAAGCTAATATGGCTAATAGCGGTATTGGAGTCGATCAACTTGCACCAGGCGATAGTATTGCCAGTCTTGGTCTGAATCTTAGTGGTCTAGCTGCTGTGCTACAAGCTGCTCATGCTCAAGCTACTGAGAATGAGCGCGAAGTCGACGAGCTCGCTGCAAAGAATCCCGAGTACGCTCGTCAACGCGAAGCCGCAATGTCTGACAAAGCAGAAAAGTCAACAAGGACAGCACCTGCTTTCCATTCCCTGACGGCGGGAGAGACTTCAGAGATGCGTCAGGCTAAAAGGAGGCGGGGTGAAGTGAGGAGCGGCTCAGAAGGTTCAGACTACCTGTTTACGGATCGCGAAAGTGGAAGTGACAATGAAGAACTTGCCCTCAGCGTGAACGGAGCCTCGTCTACAACTCCTGTAAAATCAAAGACGCGAAGAGACACACCCTCCAGAAACTCTCCTGAACCTGCCGAGTTTTCGGATATTAACGACATTCTGAACCAACTTTCTGCTCAGTTTGAACCTGGCCCCGAACCGAGCTCTACACACGAGATATCCACCTCCGACCCCTCCCCAGTGGTCTCACATTTACATCCTCCCATTGCTAGTTCCGAACCTCCTCTAAACCAACCAACAACAACTGATTCACCAGCATTGCCTCGTCCTGCTATGACTCAACCTGTTGCTTCGACCTCCGCACCGCAGCCTGCTAATGGGATTCCCAAAAAATCACCGATAAAGGCTAAAGATAAGGACAAAAGCCCTCATATGCACATTTGCGAACAAGACCAATGTCATAAATCATTTACACGTCGGAGCGATCTCGCTCGCCATATGCGGATACATACAGGTGAACGACCTTTCGTTTGTAGCCACAACGGCTGTGGGAAGACGTTCATCCAGGCAAGCGCCAGATTATCCTTTCATCATTCTGGATACTCATTTAGATCCAGCGCTCAGCGCTTCAAGTCCATGCGCGGGTGCATACTGGTGAAAAACCTCATTGTTGCGAGTACCCGGGATGTGGCAAGACCTTTGGAGACTCAAGCAGTCTGGCGAGACACAGAAGGACGCATACTGGCAAACGTCCTTACAAATGTGAAGATCCCACATGTGAGAAGACCTTTACGCGTCGGACCACCCTGACCACACATATGCGTACTCACGATCCAACATGGGAACCAGATCCAAATGTGTAAGTTCTTTCATCCTTTGATAGATTTATGAATGATGCCTAAACAGCCATCTTCCTCTTAGGAAATACAATTTCAAAGGGAAGAAGCGGAAAGTGAATGATGATGATGACGACGACGACGATGACCGGGAATTGGTTGAGTCCGTCAGGACAATATCCGCTCTGTTTCAAGCAGGTGCCAATGGCCTACTCCCTCCTGCCAATAGCATACTCCAAGACGAACCACTGGAGGTACGGGTGGCCAGTATCAGTGCAGAGATTGCTGCCGCAATAGCACAAGCGCAATCGCGTGTATATGTTAATGGCGACGAGGACGATGAACAATCTGGCTCTGGGCAGGAAATTGACGGACCCGAGATTATCGGACCAAACACGAGCGGAATTCGAGGGTTGGGAGGGGACCCAATTAACCTGGAAAAGGATGGGCGGCGGCTGGCTGATGATGATGACGACAGTGATGCCTTTCCGGCTCCTCTGCGGACGCGAAAGGGCAAAGATTCACCGATAGCTGGGAGTAAGAGGAAACGCCGAGCCTCGTAGCAGACTTTACCTGCGACCGTCACGATTAGATTATTTGCATCTAATTATTATCCATTTCTGCATCAGCGCACGTGAAAAATGTGTCTCTGTCGTCCCGTGTCGTGTACCGAATTCGTCCGCCTTTCACATATACAGTATCTTGAGTCTCTGGATTTCTTCATCGCTGGTGTATCAAACTAGAAATGTCTGGAGAAGAAACCCCTAATGCCGATCTGATAACCCTGACCCGGTATGCTTTCGTAGCACTTACATAAAGCTTTCTCGACTCACATCTAATCTTACAGAGATATCTTGAGTCAACAGTTTAGACTGGGCAAGGCTGCAACCGGCGATCTGTCGCTGCTCTTGACTGCTATCTCGACTGTCTCCAAATTCATCGCATCCAATGTTCGAAAAGCAAGATTGATCAATCTGTGAGTCAAGTAGATCTTGACGACAAGTAGCGAACTTGAACCCATTTCAGCGTCGGCCTCGCCGGCGAGACTAATGTTCAAGGGGAGGAGCAAAAGAAGCTTGATGTCTTGTCAAACGATATCATGGTGAACTCTCTTCGTGCCTCCGGAAAGACTGCAGTATTGGTCTCCGAGGAGCTCGAGAATGCGATCATAATCGAGGAAAGAAATAAAGGCGCTTACTGTGTCGTATTTGATCCCCTTGATGGGAGTAGTAATATCGATGCTGGTGTCAACATCGGTACAATTTTTGGCATCTACAAAGTGGTCGGTGTCTTTCGTATGACACTCTGATGCATGAGTTCATTGGCGGAACGTGATTTCAGAGGCCTGATTCCGATGGAACCCTGGATGATGTTTTACGACCAGGCAGTGAAATGGTCGCAGCCGGGTACACTATGTGGGTGTTATTGCATCAGGTTTACGTGCTTGTGATGACTGTTATAAGGTATGGATCCTCAACTCCTTACAGTGCCCGTTACATAGGTTCTATGGTTGCAGATGTTCATCGCACACTCCTCTATGGCGGAATATTTGGTTATCCAGGCGACAAGAAAAGTAAAAATGGAAAATTGAGGCTGCTGTATGAAGCTTTTCCAATGGCTTTCCTTACGGAACAGGTCAGGTTGTTTTCAATATGAATGGCCATTTATCTGATATAATTCAAAGGCTGGGGGCATTGCGACGACTGGCACAAAGCGAATCCTGGACATTTTCCCCAAGTCTATACATGAACGCTGTCCTGTTTTCCTGGGCAGTCGTGACGATGTGCAAGACCTGATGAGGTTTTATAAAGAGGTCGCTTCAGACTAAAGTCACTTTCTGTATTTGTACATGTTATTGTCTGTATATTCAGACCACACAACAAACAATTCCTTCGCCCCGCATCCTCATCATGTCGGTCCGCATCAAGCTCCCTGCTGCGAAGGTTGTTGCCGACTCAGAGACAAACCAGGAGGTACCTTCCAATGCTTCACAGCCTCTGCACACATAGTTGACTCATATCAGCCAACGACATCCGAACCTCCCTTGCGACGACGAAAATCCGCAAAGCGTCGCCTTGCAGTAGTTTCCGATGAGGAGTATGATGACGATACACACCCAGAGACTGCACTAAGTTCTCCGCATACGAATAGCCCCCGTGGTCGCTCTCGTACTCTGGAGGTAGAGTCGGAATTAGAAGCTGCGCACGCCACACCTGGGGAAATACGTCCATCAAATCCCGCTGAATCTACTTCTCGTTCGAGGAAGCAGAAGTTCAAGGCAAACGAATCAGGGCATTCAAATAAAAGAAAGCGTCTTCAGCGTGATTCCGACGAGGAATACGATCATGTCGTGGGGTCAAACGACGAGGACCGTGAGGCTGCCGTAGGGAATAGAGTCCGGTCCAAGCTTATAAAGAAGGCGAAGCCTCGAGAGGATAAGCCCAAGCCCTCAGTAAACGGAGACACATTGAACAAAGACCAGGCCGGTGCATCAAGCGGACCGCCCCAAACAAAAATGTCCCGTAACATCCTCAAAGTGGAAGGCATTATTGATGCGGAGGTAGAAGGAGCAGCCAAGCCAGATACTCAGAGTCCTCCACAAAACGAGCTACCTCCAGTACCCAAAAAACGCAAGCTTCCGACAATCAAGAAGAATAAACCGGCAGCACCCACTTCTACCACTGCGGTGCCCGCCAAGACACCCGCGGTTGCAGTTACTGCCAAAATCGAACCTGCCAAAGTGACAGAAGTTACCAAGCCTCCAGCAATTGGAGCAAGAAAGACTCCAGCTAGCGTCGGAAACGCGGATTTTGATTTGAGGAATCCTCACGTATACACTGAGCTTTTTAAATCGGTAAATGGTATTCATTTCTAGTACCAGAGTAGCTATGCTTCTACTTTCTCCAGGCTGGGGGGACCACCCCACGATCCGGGCTGAGTAGGCGAGAGAAAGATGACGAACGGCGTAAGGAGCTTCACAAGATGAGAGACGAAGCAAGAGCAAAGCGGCTAGCAGAAATGGTCAGTCGACAGCCTTCCGAAATTTGAATGATCCCTTACAATGTCTCTTCTAGGTGTCTTCTTTTGATCTACAAATGCAGACAGATAAAATTTTGCATTTTGAGGAAAGACTTAAATCAGCCCACAGCTCTGCGCTTTATCCCAATTTTCTTGCGGCGAAATGGAGAGAACTATGGGAACGAGATAAGAGAAGGCCAAAGGAACAAGCTTGGTCAGAAGGCAGGCCGTGGGGCGAGTCTGGCGAACGGGAGGAGGGTGAGATGAGCGAGCAGGCTGCAAAATAGCATATGGTTAGTCTTCCGTGTCTGTCACCAGGGTCATATCTCCATTTTGCGAGTTGTGTCGGAGAGGCGTGAACAGAAAATGGCGAAATCAATCACCCCGACTCGCGAGCGACATCGCATTTCTTTTCCTTTATTGGCAGAATTTGGGTTTTATGACAGAATCTTGATAGACGTAAGCACAAGGCTTCAAGTTCTGATGTTCCAGTGTCGGAAGATGTCTACAAGGATAATTTGGCAATAATTTGTTTTTATGGGAATGAATCTGGATCCGAATGTCAGAACAGGGTCGTGAGGTCAACAGACGTTCTATGCGGAATGGGTAATTTACTCTATGTAAAGCATTGTCTCACCGAGAAGCGTGATGTCTAGGCATGCATGAGATGGTAAGTAGGGTTTGACAATTCCTACGTAAATTTCATGAGTACTCAAAGAAACTGCTGTCATTGAGTCACTGGCCAGCCGCCAAAATATGAACGTTCTCATGTCCTCGATTCTGATGGCCGATACAAAAGAAGATTTTATTGTAGCGTCAGCCAGTTGATGTTCTTATGACTTATATCGCGTGGCCGCCACTTGCCATATTCCAACAGCCGCTCGTTAAGAACGAAAGTGAAAACGTCATTTGTCTGTTTTCAGTATTGACTGAAGACTTTCTGACGCCTTCTCCAATTGGTTAAAGCAAGTCTCGGACCATTTTTGGCTGTCCATCCTAATTCTACTCGAGCCCTGAGAGCGGATAGATTCCGTCCATTTGATCGTAGTGGGATCCTGGAAGAAAGAGAGAAGGTGCGACTGAAGTTTGTCGATGACTTCAATATATGAAAATAATTCGGATGTGATATCGGAAGGATCCTGCGGAGTATACATAGTCGCTACCATATCATCAAAGGCAATGACAAGCGCCGATGAATGTGAAGGAAGCGAATCAAGATGCTGAACGAGGTGGGAAGGCCATTCAGAAGATACTTGAGACCAGTCGGAGATATCTCGTATGATGCGTTCATGCAAGGCCGACGACAGGCGCAGGATCGCATAAACCTACGTCTTCCTGAGGTGAAGGGACGTGGTTGGAGTTTTGTAACGCACCTTTTTCGAACGCTCTAGTTCGTCATCGGTCATCGGCCTTCTGGAATCCAGGCCAAGCTCTCCCCACCCGTCATCTTCAAAGTCATTATTTCCTGTGGTTTCGTCTGCTCCATTCCTAGTAGTGACCATTTCGTGAAGCTCTGCCAGCCCGTCCTGGATAGCTTCATGATTCTGAGAGAGTTTTTTCAATACAGCACCGGCGTTGTCTTTGGATAGACCAGATTGTGCACAATTGATCACGTCGTGTACAGTCCCGATTTTCACCATGTATCCGTCGTCCGCTTCCCCCATGCTTTCACCTTTGTCATTTGTCTGGATAGCAAGAAATAGTTCCAAAAGAGATAGCACAGACCGCACAACATCCTTTCCAACAGATGTGATCTCGTGAATTAGTGTGACTCCGTGCTCTTCTCCAAAAAGACAGACGCAATGCGATAACGCTGGCACGTGTGCTGTTATGTTCTTAAGAGGCTCCTGAGAGGCGGTATAAGTCGGTGAGGATGGTTTAAGCGCGAGCGATAATTTCGTTGTTGATCCATAGAGTAAAGATAGTATTGACACGAAGTCTTTGCGTAATACGTTTAGATCAGGGCCAGTTGGGGGATGGTGAGCTTTGTCAATTGATTGAAGCGCAGCATTGCAAGTCTCTGAAGCCAATTTGAGTGATGCAATAGCTGAATCAATTTGAACTCCTAATCATTGCTAAGACGATAATTTAATTGCTCACCAAGTTGTTTCTGTGAAGCGACTGAAGCCATAGAGTTCAATGAAGGCACGTGATGTGCTACGCAACTTTGACCACTGACTCGGAAATCTTTCGCAAAAATCACATCCGCTGGGATGCTGGTCGTAAGTCGTTCGATTGATTCTCGTAAAAAATCTCTCCTTATCATTGAAACCACAGTTTTTGGGGGCATTGAGGCTCCCCGCGCGTCCGATAGCAAATACTGTACATTCCTTGTGCTTCCGACAGCTCTCATCGACGACAAAGTCGGTTTTCTTTCCCTATCATTTCCAGCAGACATCACGTCTCGTCCTCCACTCTCGGCGCGCGTTCAGTTTAGGATCTATTTTTTCTCGCTCACGGCCTCCTCAAACTCCTTCACCTTTAATTGTTGCACACATCACTCGACTCGAAGCTGAGGCTAACGTCAACCCACATGATGTATCCAAACAACTCGCCTTATTTCAAGCTTTGGTGGATACTAAACTCAAATCATCCTATGAGCTGATTGTAAGCCGGTGGGAGCGGATGTGTGAATTTGTATGTCAAGTTTCCCATTCCTGTGTGCAGGATCTGACCCACTTGAAAAATAGGACAACAGTTCCCCTTTACTTCATTCCGCGTCTGCCTTCCAGCTTTACCTTACCGCTCTTCTTCAAACCGGACAAGTTTCTTCCATCAATTCGGCTGTCCGACGAAGAGATAGTTTGTTAGCGTCGTCACCGGTCCTGTCGCCCGTGCAGGAGGTCTCCAATGTTACATCGTCACCCACACCTGCACCAGCTGGTGCTGTGGAAGCAAATGCGGGCTTAACGGATGTGCCAACTGCAAATGAAAGCCTCCTATCGCCCTCTCTGACGTCAAGTCAGCAAATTGCTCACGCTGTACTTCAAGGGCGAGTCCAGAATGGCACACTTTCTTCTGTGGCTTCCGATCAGGATTTCAAAAGGATGCAGGCTACTGTGGAATCGGGGAATACTAGTGGCCCTATTCAAGTGTCCATAGTAGAACGTGCGCTCTGTCATTATCATATTTATCCAACAATGTCTTACAAAATGCGATTTCTAAGGCAAAGGCTCATGGATCCCTCGTACTATTCGATTCGTTGCATTGATCCTTGTCAGCTCCTTCTGTAGGTTCCTTTCGACCTTGTGCGCCATCGATCTCACGAACCTTCTCCAATGATAGTCTTCCTCGTCATTCTCTCCGTGTTTTTCGAAAACACAGGTTTCATGAAAGCAGGGCCGAGACAATCCCAGTTTGAGCCCACTGAAGGCAACACAGTCAAGTTTTCTGACGTCCACGGCGTTGACGAAGCTAAAGACGTGAGACGAGACACTCTTATATGGCTTTTTTTTGTATCGCTGAATAGGGCATGTTGTCAGGAATTGCAAGATGTTGTACAGTTTCTCAAGGATCCAACGGTGTTTGCCACTCTGGGTGGTAAGTTGCCGAAAGGAGTGTTACTAACTGGGTCAGTCAATGACTACGATTTTGCCAAAACTGACCTCATCTCCCAGACCGCCTGGAACGGGTAAGACGCTGTTGGCACGTGCAATCGCGGGAGAAGCAGACGTTCCATTTTTCTTCGCTTCTGGGTGCGACTTCTGTTGATGCTATCTATCTTCGCATAGCCAACAAACTACCTTCTCAGATCTGATTTCGAGGAAATTTTTGTGGGCGTTGGCGCTAAGCGCGTGAGGGAGTTGTTCGCTGCTGCTCGTAAAAAGCAGCCAGCTATCATTTTTATCGATGAGCTTGATGCAGTTGGCGGCAAGCGCAGCAACCGTGATCAGCAATACATGAAGCAGACTCTCAACCAGCTATTGGTCGAAATGGATGGCTTCCAGCAAAGCGAGGGAGTGATCGTGGTTGCTGCCACTAATTTTCCTGAGAGTCTAGATCAGTGAGTTGTCATGACATGGCGCATCTCAGCTACCGATGGTGTATCTCAGGGCTTTAGTGCGACCCGGACGATTCGATAGAACCATCGCTGTACCTTTACCTGACGTTCGTGGCCGCATGCAAATCCTCAAACACCATATGCAAGGTGTCACCGTTAGTGCTGGTAAGAATGTCGTTATAGTGTTCTTTTACGGATGTAAATATACGACATTTGTTCGTTCGACAGATGTCGACCCGAAAATTCTTGCACGTGGAACATCTGGATTTTCAGGTGCAGATCTTCAGAACATGGTAAAGTGAGTGGTATTTCATTCTGCTCACACAATTGCATTATCTATCTTCTACAGTCAAGCTGCGATACAAGCGTCTAAAGAACGGGCCACCGAAGTAAACCTGAAACACTTCGAGTGGGCAAAAGTGCGTCAGATTCATCTGTCGTGTTACGAGCACCTATTTATTCGAGTGCAGGATCGGATTGTGATGGGAGCCGAACGCAGAAGCCACTATATTGAATACGAAGATAAACTTGCAACAGCCTATCACGAGGTATTAAAAGCTTTCGCTCCCATCAGAAAGAAAAAAAAAACATTTTTTCCTGCCATAGGGAGGTCATGCACTTGTTGCATTATACACTGATGGGGCAACTCCCTTACACAAGGTGACTTGCATGCCGCGTGGCCACGCCCTCGGTTATGTATGCATTGTCTCTCCTTTGCGCCACATGACTCACGAAATTCAGACCTCCCTCCTTCCTCAAGACGATCGTGACTCCATTAGTTTGAAAGAGTATCTTGCGACGGTTGATGTCTTTATGGGGGGGCGTGTTGCCGAAGAACTGAGTAAAGTATATTCGCGTCTTTTTGAAATGCGTTCTCACCCTTTATCATAGTCTACGGGGCACAAAGCGTTACAAGCGGCGCAAGTTCAGACATTATGAAAGCAACTCGGACAGCACAGGCTATGGTGAAGGTAAATTGACTACCACAGTATATAAGCTACGATAGTATCAACTGAAAGTTGTGCTTACAGCGGTGGGGTTTCTCAAAACTGGGTCCCGTGTTTTATGACGACAGGGACGAAAACTTGAGTTCTCGAAGAAAAGAGGAAATTGAAGAGGAAGTGTCAAGGTAACTGACATCCTTCCGGACCTCCTTTATCTACGTAGTGATATCATTCTGACGGCTGTGTTTTAGGATCGTGCGAGGAGGCGAAGCTCGCGCCGTCGCACTTTTAACAGATAAATTAGAAGAGCTTCATCGGGTAAGCAGATATAACTCCATAGTGAGAGGCAATATCAATGACGTCAAGCAGCTCGCACATGCGCTCGTGGAGCACGAGACACTAGACGCAGAAGAAGTCAGGAGAATCATCAAAGGAGAGCCAATCCGTAACATCTCAGAGATCTTAGACGAGGAAGCTATAAGTCTAGAAGGTCAAAAAGTACCAGAATCATGACCAAGGAGTTGATCTGATGTGTGTGTTTTTTTTGTCATGAGACAAGAACTTTGGCACATCGGAGCGCAAGCTTGCGCTTGAAGCATGACGAAAACCGACTGAGTGGATTACCATAATACAGCCAGCACTGCTACATGAGTGAAGCTCTCAATTGTGGGCCCATGTTACAGTAGCCAAATAATACTACAAAACTGCAACCAGTGCTGACAAATTAAACCAACACCTGCCAAAAATGTGAAGTGCGCGATTGCCCCAACTCGTAAAGCTGTTATTTATACGGGTGGCCCCGAGGCCACATCCTTGGAAGCCAGCTTCGTTTGATCTGATGGAAGTGTGGGGTGTGACAGAACTGTCTTCAAAAGGAGACACCTGCCCTGATATCGGCATGTGTTCAAAGATAGAACAGTCGTATGAAGGCTTATTGCTTTTGTCCCAAATCCATAACAGCTATCACCTCCTCGATCTGCTGGGGCGAGAGTCTTGATCTTGCAAGTTCCAGTCTCCTTGCTGCTTGACAAGCAACAAGTCTGTAGTTGAGAGGATATTGAGGTGAGTAGGAGGAAATACTCATCGTTCTTAATCTCGATTGTCAAGAAGCTATGGCGATCTGCAATCTGACTAACAATGTATTTTGCAAGGGGAAAACCCTTAGCGTACGCATAACACTTGACCAAACTGCCTTGCCCATATATTAAATGCATTTTTCCCTGTAAGGCAGTTAAATATAATTCCTTTGAGCAGTGGGAATCATTCTAAACGTAATTTGTTGATCATATTTGGTGCTGACTTTTGTAAATACAAACGGAATTTAACTCGAATTTGGCAGCCGAATTAAAGAGCTGGAACACAAGTGTTGATCAACTGAGACGATTTAGGTTCAAAAGGTCGGCTAGACCGTACTATTGCTCTGACAACTTGTGATCCTACTTCCAGAGCTGAAATCGTGGATGGAGTGTGGACTTTTTTCTTCAAGTTGGTTAAGATGGATAGGTGTTTGTAAATGGATGGATATTCTCAACTTGAATAAATACTGTATGACAGCTGTAGGCATGTGCTTTCGGGGAATTTCCCACCGACGAGCCCGCCCCAGAACATGCCTTCTAGCCCAAAGGGAGCAAGCTAGGTTAGTAAGGCCCAAGGGTTTGGACGCCGACAGCTGAGGTATCTGGGGACGCATGTGCCCTGAAGACATTTACGGTAGTTTTTTTACGCATGTGTCCGGTTAGAGACTTTTCTGCTCGTCTGATGATGGAACCTAAAGTTCGAGCGTAGGCTTTAACCGATAAATCTCGATTTCGGGTCCAAAATATGTAATGGGCGGTTTGCTTTTATCGAGAGATTCACCCAAATTCCTGGTCGACGCGATACAGACATTCCTGGGTGGGTTACGCATTTAAATTTTTTTCAATCGGGCCGTGCCAAGCCTGGGTTCTTTCACCATAATCTGGGACTTAAAAAGGAGTCTCAAATATTGGTAGACCTTCAGCTAAATTGCCCGTGCTCCCCATCTCGCCAATTCTGCAGCGTATCGTAAGAAAGTAAAGCTCTGGATGATCTGAACGTGTCTCTGATATACTTTTAGCTGTTCCACCAGATCGAACCCGAAACGTGCGATTTGCGATCACACCTGGCTGGATCTTTGCTTTACCTCCGCCGACCCAAACTCTCGAATAAGTGACGGTGAATTTCGTTTTGGCTCAAGTCCGCGAGGCACTGAAATAGAACACTTCCGGCTGACAGACACCAATGTGCCACAGACGGCTCAAGTTTGTTCAGTCGACGGCCTGTAACCATCTGACTTTTATTGGAGATACGAAGATCGACTGCAACGAAACAAGTTGCTTCCAGAGCAGCTCTCACCCTTCGACTTGTGGCTCAGCAGCCAAGCCATGTGCATGCCGCCGGTATTTCGGCCAACCAGAAAGAGTCATCACTGGCAAGGTCAGTTCCGCTGCTACCTTGTTATTACCGGATTGATTGAACATTGTCAGATACCGGAAAAGTGTCCCCAGTGCCCATAACGACATTTCTTTTGGTTGCGGACAATATAATCTATACGACGCACGCTCACAATGTAATAATAATACTCGTCCCGAAATTGTACACATATCTAAACGTCCATGTCAAAATCGACTAACATCTGATCGTCGATGCCTCCATCGCCATAGTCTTCGTCGCCGTTATGAACGCCTTGAACACCCTCTAAAACTAGCAGCTTTTGTTTTGCTTGGGCTTTCTCCACATCTTCCAATGTCCAAAGAGATACTCCAGTCTGATTTTCATTGGGGTTCTGTGATATTGTTCTCATGAAGATTTTTGAAAGAGTGAGGGCCATGTCAGTCGACAGGTTTGAAGCAGTCTCTGTAATATATTGGTTTATCCAGCGTGGCAGCTTGGCACGTTTGTCGCTTCGTGCGAAACGCTATATTGACGGTTCAGAGGTACACTTAAGCCCTAAACCTACTTTCACTGACCTTGTCTGCAAATACCATCAAGCCCCAGTCAGTTTTCCCCCTCAGCACACGTCCGACACACTGTGCGGCGTTTCGCATGGCGTCAAAGCCGAGAAATTCAGATTCACGTATACGATACGCATCCCGTAGGTACTCCAGTCGGGCTTTGAGAATACGACTTTCCGTGTACTGGTAGGGAACACTAGCCGAAAATAAGTTTCAAGGGTTTGGAACGTGTGTTTCACCATACCCAAACATAATCACGGCGCGACCATAATTATGATCAAAATCAATTCCTTCTGACACTTTCCCCCGTGC